>VXBP01008714.1:0-159391 GCA_013400115.1 Rhinopomastus cyanomelas
CCCTGCCAAATCCACTGCCCCCCTTAACGCAACAATGGGACAAGTGCACTCACAAGTCTTCCTTTCTCTCTGCTTACTTTGAAGATGCCAAACTCCACCATCACCTCTGGATGCAACTCCCTCCTCAGAAGCAGCACACACAGTCAGGCCCTACGCACTTTCCCGAAGAAGGAAGACCTTCCTCAGGCTGTTGCTGAGGGGAAAGCCTTCTCTGGGCTCCCCTCCCAGACACCAGGCTCCAGCTTTTTACCACTCCAAGCAGAACTTCCATCCTAGGACAAGCCCAGAAGGGTCACACTTGAGACGTATACTACAAAAATACTAAATAGAAATAAAAGGACAAGCATAAATGGGACAGAGTCTGGTTGGAGGCCTGTATCTAGTGGAGTGCCCCAGGGATCGGTGCTGGGACCAATCCTGTTCAGTCTATTCATTGATGACTTGGATGAGGGATTGGCATGCACTGTCAGCAAGTTTGCTGATGACACAAAGCTGGGTGGTGTCATCACTGTGCTGCCAGTCAGCGAGACGTGGACAGGCTGGAGAGCTGGGCAGGGAGAAATGTAATGAAGTACAACAAGGGTAAGTGTAGAGTCTTGCATCTGGACAAGAACAGCCCCAGGTACCAGTATAGGCTGGGGACTGACCTGTTGGAGAGTAGTGTAGGAGAGAGGGATCTGGGGGTCCTGGTGGACAGCAGGATGACCATGACTGCTGTGTTCTCTTGTGGCCAAGAGGGCCAACAGCATCCTGGGGTGGATTAGAAGGGGGGTGGTTAGCAGATCAAGAGAGATTCTTCTCCCTATCTACTCTGCCCTGGTGAGACCACACCTGGAGTATTGTGTCCAGTTCTGGATTCCTCGGTTCAAGAGGGATGTGGAGCTGCTGGAGAGGGTCCGGCTAAGGGCAACGAGGATGATGAAGGAGGTAGAGCACCTCCCTTACAAGGAGAGGCTGAGGGAGTTGGGTCTTTTCAGCTTGGAGAAGAGAAGACTGAGGGGTGACCTCATTAACATCTATAAGTGTGTGAAGGGTGGGTCTCAGGAGAATGGAGCTGGGCTATTCTCGGTGTCATCTAGTGATAGGACAAGGGGCAATGGTTGTAAGCTGGAACATAGAAGGTTCCACATCAACCTGAGAAGGAACTTCTTCACGGTGAGGGTGACAGAGCACTGGAACAGGCTGCCCAGGGTGGTTGTGGAATCTCCTTCACTGGAGATGCTCAAGACCTGCCTGGATGTGTTCCTGTGTGACTTGGTTTAGGTGATCCTGCTGTGTCAGGCGGATTGGACTAGATGATCTTTCGAGGTCCCTTCCAGTCCATAATGATTCTATGATTAAGGAATTGTTTCAAATTACAAGGGCTTTTTTAGTGGCATTTTGCACACTGCTCACTGGAACTCTGCCTGTGGAGGCTGTGGGGTTTTTTTAACGGTGCTGTGGAATGTCAGCACGTGCTTTGCTCTTGCCCGTTCACTGGAGCTAGCTTGCACAAGACAGGTAAACACAGTAGCAACAGGTTAAGACAGACAAGCCCAGGCTGATGGCTGAAGTCCCGAGGGCAGTTGTTTACAAGAATACAGAGCTCTTACTCTCTAGTGTTGCTTAATTGTTTTTGATAAAATCAAGAAGTGTAATAGCACAGTATCTGCCAAATCAAGTTTATGCTAGGTACAGCATCCTTTGCAGTTAAAACGAGCATTAGGAAAATGTTGTGGATGGATGGAAGAAACTGGCATTTGCAATGAGTGTTTGAGGTGAGTCACCACCTGCAAAGTCTGCAATGGCTTATCTTGTCAGATGCTTGTGCCTCAAAAGAATTTAGCTATAAACATCACATACACATATACAAATCCCTTCCTCAGAAGGAAGTTTTTCTGAAAAAAAGATTTTAATGGATTTTGTTTGAAATCTTTCAGGACCAAAGGGCTTGACATTATCACCCTGAGCTCTGCCTGACTATGTAGAAAAAAAACCCGCTAAGTTCAAAGTGGCATGAGGCACTACCACTGCCTTTAATGTTTTTCAGGTTTTCTTCTCCTGCACTGCAGAAGCTCTTTCTCTTTCTGGTTACTGCAGAAGAGCGGAGCAGAGGGGAAGCTGGCAGACAGGCTGACTGACAAAGAGGAAACTGTGTGAAGCCAAGCCTACGCAGCACTGTGCGAACACACACGCTTGCAAAGCCCTGCAAACCAATTGGGCCGCTCTCCTTAGTCCTCTGACAGCATCTCTTACAGCAACTCCAGAGAGGCACCAGCTTCACAGTCACAGAATCAAAGAATCATTTAGGTTGGAACAGACATGCAATATAATTTATTCCAACCATTAACCTAACTATCCTTTCCCAATCTGTGTATCCTAAATGCAGGTATTTGAAATCTGAAGCCTATTAAAAGCACCAAGACTAATGCTGCTTTGTTCTTCAGCTTCCTGTTTAAAAAAATAGTCAACAGGAAAATTATTTGTTACAGCAAACCACAACCATCCTGTTTCTTAACAGTCTTTTCACAGCTGCTGTTGTCTCTAGTGTAACTGCGCCATGAGGCTGCTTCACCAAGCTTTTAACTCCTTCAGCTGGATGAAAACAGAAGGAAATATGGCTCTCTGCACTGCTTTGCTATGAGGCCAAAGCAGTCTGGATCATGTGCCATGAATATTCTCGGCACTCTGTGTGCCATATGAAAGTTTGTGGGGCAGTCAGAATAAAGTCTGATTTGATATCAGACCTTTAACTGCCTGAAGGCAGCTCAGTCCTGAACGCAGCGAGTGAGCTGGCAGGTCTGTGAAATGCTCTCTCTAAAAAGCAGTATTTTTGCAAAAGCCATAAACTTGTCTACCTCCTTGTCGATGATGTGATTGCTTTCTGCATGCTTGTGCTGGTCTGTTCTACTTTTCTCCCTTTTAACTGGGTTATTTTAGATCAGCTTCTTATGGAATTGGCAGGGATAGAGGGGAGGCAAAGTAGTGTTTGAAACCTGCGTTCTCTAAGGAGAAGTCACTACTCAGGGACATATTCAGCTTCTCCAAAACCCCATCTGCACACATTACTTGCAAAGAGCTAGGGAGCAGAAAGTCACTGGGTATCCTTTCTTTCTCTCTCTCATCTTCCAGAGGGATGACATGTTCTGATGTACCCATAGTCACCATCAGCTAGCACGTCTCCTGGCACTGCATGGCTTTATCAACAGGACAGGAGTGGAATGAGGAACACTGCTTCACACTGGTGGGCCTAGCATTTAGTTATTGCTGACAGAGTGGGGTCTAGAAAGTGGCATTTTGAAAGCACGTGGCAAGCTTCTGCAGGAGAGCAAACTCGGGCAGAACTCGCTTGAAGTTTCACACAAGCACCCTGCACAGCCATTTACCCATGATGTTCTAGAACACACTTTAGAACACACTTCCTTTAGAAGCCATCAGAAAAGACACTGGCACGGCTCAGAAACCTGTGTGTCCATAGAGTAATACAACGCGTACACTCAGAGTGGAAAAAACCTGTTTTTCAGACATTTAACTGAAACCTTGCAACAAGAACCAGCATTTCTGTCTTTGAAGGTCCAGCTCGCCCTTGCTGTTTGTTAGATTTGGTACAATCTACTTCATCTGTCTTTGTGTTAGAGGGGAAAAAACCAAACCCCTGTGCTCTCTGCATTTTTACATTTGATCACTATAAGCCTGGCAGAAGAATCACAGCATATTGAGGAGGGGCAGCAACCTGGGGACTTACCCACACAGCACAATGCTGGAGCTGACCCTTGGGATGAACAGCACCTCTTGGGCTGCAGAAGCAAAGCAGCTGAGTCAGCACAACATTGAACTTCAACTCTGCAGCTGTTGTCTTCATCACAAATTCACGGGATCGCCGTTTTGCGCAGACCGTAGGGATGTTCTACGTTGTTAAGTGCAACTGCAATTAGAGTAAAACTTTGGTTAGCTACTGTCCTGCACTTCAACAACGGACTCAATTCATTACTCACTGTAGGACACTGGGAAACAGTTGGATTTAAGAAATATTATGTTTAGCTGTTAACAGCTGACACTGTAAAACACTTGAAATAGTAGCCAATCCACCCAGTAATAAATTGTACCTACCAAATCTGTTAACAAGCAGTTGCTTATAATACTTGGTGCTTCAGGGTGTTGAAAAGCAACCAATTCCAAAGATCAAGGCTCTTCATCGTATCGGTACTTTGAAACCCAGGACACACGTCCTTGCTTATTTTCTAGGCAGCAGTGTAAATTCTTACCACTTTAAAGAAGCTCTATGGAAATGTTATATCTAGATGAGGACTGAGAGTGCATCAGAAAGGATCACGGTAGCTAACCTGCACACACACCCTGCAGTGTTGGCCCCTGACCCCCAAACACAGAGGTCTGCATTGTCAGCAGGAGAAGTATTGCCACAGCTGGCAGCGGTGGCAGCAGCTGCTCTCGTGCTGTGAGGCTAGCACCGGCAGCACTGTGCACACCACCGCTTCCTCTGGAGGTCCATCCTGGGTTGGGGCTCCACCATTATAAGCAGGCACTCCGCTGCACCCTCACTCAGCACTGCTGCAGCTTCCCTGTAGACCAGGGCAACCTCCTTGGGAGGGGTGTGTGCAGAGCCTGCATCTGCTGCCTTAGAAGAAAGCCACCCCAGCTGTTAGCAGAAGAGATGCCCCCGAGCTGCCCACCCAATCCAAGGTAAATCACACGATCAGAGCTGTGTAAGGAAGCTCCAATCTCTGGAGGTGACCAGGGGCACCCGGCAACCGCTATCAGAAACGGTATTACGACATGCAATACATCGTGATAAAATCTAATTTTATTAAAAAACACAATCAGAAAGTAAATGTCACATTGCACAAAGAACCCCTTACTCAGCACAGTAACCCATGAAGAGCAGTTAGCTGAAGTGGCACTGAACTGAATTCTGTGAAACAAATTCTGGGCATTTCAGGTTTAATAGGGTACTTCAGAAATAATTTCAGAAGCATCACCAATGCGACAGAGAAACTTGATGTTTAATGTGGAATGGACACTCTGAACAACTGATGTCAAGTGCACTCCTTGCATCTTGTCAGCCACTTTGAGATACTCGAGGCACCTCCCTCTGAAATACATTGAGTCAGAGGCAGACAGACAGTTCACTGTGGTTAATCATTTCCTGTGTGATTAATTTCCAGGCCAAAAAAGAGGAAAGAACAAACAACTGTAGAAATAAAATAGAATTCACAGAATTTAACGGGTTGAAAAATACCTCAAACCAATCCTGTATTCAAAAGGACTAGGTGATCCTGCTGTGACAGGGGGATTGGACTAGATGATCTTTCGAGGTCCCTTCCAATCCCTAATGTTCTGTGATTCTGTGACAACTAACTGTAAACTCATTACAAAGTAGTGGAAAAATCATTTAAAATCTGTTTCACAGAGACCACAATATTTATCTTCTATCAAACTACAGAAGTATTAAGCTGCAATATCATGAAGTTTGTTCAGGTCTCCCTGCTGTCACTTTACCTGATGGACCCAAGTCACTAGTCATTATGCATGTCCCCTTGTTCACCACCATATTGCTCCAAGGGCCAGAGAGGCTTCCTGCACTGAAAGGGTCACTGTGGGTGTGCATCACAGCGTGAACGAGAGCTTCAGAGGATGCTCAGTGTGAACAAGAGCTTTAGAGGATGCTGGAGACACTCCTCCCACACATCACCATGCCAGTACATTCCACCTGAAAAAAATCAGGTATTTTTCGTCCTTTTTTTAATGGAAGTTTCTAAATATGCAGAAATCTGTAAACAAATACACAGGTTTTAACCCCTTAAAGAATTCAGTGAGGGGATCAAACGCAATACGGCGTGAAGCTACCAGAATACACTGAAGAGGAACTTTCCCCTAGAGGATAAAGGAATAATATTTACAAGACTCTGGCCTCAGTCACTCACACACAGCGGAGTGAAAAGCCTGAGAGTCACTAAAGTGTTAAAACTCGTATCAGGCTGAAACACCATGGGCTACTGTAGAACCACTCTATACTCTCAGTATGAGAGCCTGGATTTTCCTCCTCCTCTCTGGGATAAATCTTCTGAAGTCAAGGAACTCTAGATAAAGAAAGGGACACCCAAAATGTTCTCTCCATATTTTTGGGTCCCTTGACATCAGTGATTGGTCTTTTAAAGGATGGTTTGCAGCTGAAACAACACTGCCTTTGGTGCAGGGATTACAAGACTTTATGGCCTGACAAAGGGCTGTAGAAGGTTGTGAGAACATACTTGGTATTAGCCTGTCTGGAGGAAGCTCTGGTAGCAAAGGAGGCACTAATGTTTCGCACTTAAAACAATTTGCAGAGAACCAGACAGCCCAAAGAGAGACCCACAGAAGAGAAGTTACTTTGGACGCATGAGACCCAGGGAAATTCTAGGGGGCTGCCACTGCCAGAGAGAGGAAGCCAACTTTATTTGGGGCTTTTTGAGTTTCAAAGAAACTCTCTGCAGTATCTGAAATGACTAGCATGAATTTCCATCCAGACTGAAAAATACCACCCCCCCTAGCAAAATGCCAGGCCAGAGAAAGTGGCTGGTACAGGTGATGCCAGCAAGCTCTTGCCTGGACCCTGAGTCAGAGCTTCCACATAGCCTCCAGAGGGGTGATGGATGATAGGCTTCACTCACAGGCACATGCATAACGTGAATGAGGTTCATGTAGCCCCAAAACAGGACCTAGTCCAACCTTAATGACACACAGGAGCTGGCAACAACAGGAAGGCCTGCCATGGGGAACGGTGTCTTTACAAACTCAGCAGCTTGTAACTGACTTGGGGCATCCAACACCATCCAGCTGTGGTCAAGGGCTGAAAAGGACAGAAAACAAGAGCCTGGAGGTCTGTGGTGGGAGTGAATGGGGTAGTTCTTTGGGAAGAAACACATGTCAAGCTAGTATCAGAGTGAGCATTTATTCAGTCCTACTGAGGCTACAGAGCAATTAGGTTTTATTTTTCTGTTTGTTTTGTTGGAGACATACCCTGTTCAATAAAGAACAGGGTTCTACCTTTTACTTCTTACAACAGCGTAATGGAGCTATGTGAAAAGGTGCAAGTGCTGGGGAACTAGTGAAGAGCGGTAAGAGAAATAACCACCGTAGCAAGAAAAGCACAGGACCAGCTTGGGGGGGGGAAAGGATGCCATGAGGTGCTTTCATGTCTCAGTGCAAGTGAACCCATGCACTTGTACCCTGCCAGTCCTACAGTATCTCCATCTTTCTCTATTCCTCATGCTTCCTCATCCCCAAGCATCCAGCCCGGGTGCAGACTGGGTCACACCGGGCAACTCCCAGAGCCTTAAAATCCCCTTAACACTTTCCATCTACTTCTTGCCATCACAGGAAAACAGTATCAAAGCAGGTCACTGTGGGGTTAGACCAGGGAACTGTAACACCACTGAGTCAGCAAATGACTATGGGGTGCCAAGAGCAGTAACAGCCAGATGTGCTTATGGTCCATGGCAAGTTACATCCAGCAAACGTTATCTGTCAACAGCAACCAGAATTTACATGGCAAAAATCCAGCAGTGCTGCATCCATGGAAAATTACAGCTAAGAAATAGGCCACTATGGTCATTCCAAGCACTGGAAAGTTTTTTTCTTTTCAATGACTTATTTTTTGAGATATGTAGAGGAACACATAAGACTTAGGACTCTAAGAGTTGACTTAAACCTCTGTCACAGTGACCCTGCCCTGTGGTGAGGGACCTCAACCCTGCAAATGATGCCTGGAGCAAAGCCTCTGCACTGGGCACTGCAGGACGGCATCTTACAAGTGATTTAAAACAAACAAGTCTGTGTTATTTCTCAGAAGGAGACTGTGGCCACATAAAGCAGAGAAATCTAGTTACTGGGCAGCATCAAATCCCTCAGGAGAGGAGGACGTAACTTGACATACTACAACCTCCTACAGACCCCTTCCACTCCTGCCTCCCTGCCAAAAAAGTGAAAAGCCCTTCCCCCAACCCCTCCACAAAGAAAAGCCCTACAGACAACAGCTTTACCCTCTCTCGTGGGCAGCAGTGATGGTTTTTGTGCCAGAGTTCTCACGTCAGCTGTCCAGAGCACAGCTGCCTTCAACATTCAATCACCTACCACCCAAGGCAGCCTTTGGTCACCTGGCATGTTTGAAACAACACCCAAGGATGTGTTATTGTAGGCACACTGCCCAGTGCAGTCAACGAGGGATTTACCCAGCCTGGACATGACCTCAGCACACAGTCCTAAAGAAAGAGACCCTTGTTATGTGGTTCTGTAGGGATAACCTCTCCACACAGGGTCAACAGACCAAGGGCAGCAAGGACCTGATGTCTCTCTCCATCTTCTCTCATCTGTTCACCTTTGTGAGCATTCTGTGTTCACAAAATGTTGTTCTAATGCATAGTCCAACAGCTGCTCTTTGACAGGGCTGCTTTCTTCAGTGTCTCATCATTGCAGAGGTGATGTTCAGCAGCAAGCACTGTGCTGCACAGCTTTCTCCCCAGAACTCAAGCTGTCTTAAGATCTAGAAGCTGTTTGGTAGGATGAACAGGCTAGTTCAAAAATCAAGAACTTCTCGGTATTGCCTCCCACTTATTCAGTCCTGAATCAGAACAGAAAGCATTACGTTAAGTTGGCAGTTGTCCTGATCAACAGGACTTTTTCCACCGGCTTATCCTTGCAACACAGCACTGCTCAGCTCTCTGACCAGACAGGGTCATGTGTGGCCTGGTGGTGGCTGGCAGCCTGCACCAAGAGGCAGCAAGGGATGCTTCCCACACTCCACACCTGGTCACCCAGAGGTGGAAAGGCAAGGGCTGGCCCTCAGAGCACCCAGCTTGTCACCAAGGGAAAACAAACATTGCTCACATTAGTGCCCCTGCCTTTTGCCTTTCCACCTATTGCTCCATGTGTTTTGTTAGGGGGCTACAAGTCTGACCATTTATTTGCTTCCCATAGCATGAAAGCAGTGCTGCCATGTGAATCACATTGACATAAGTTTGGAGGATTTTTTCCCACTGTTTTATGGCATAACATACCCAAATGATCAGAAAATAGTCTTAATGGGGTTTTTTTGACATATAAGGGCCAGACATGTGGAATGAATTCAAAAGACTATTTTCCAATCTCTCTCTCTTGTAAATATTGCAATATTCTTATAAGAATGTCGCAAAACTACGGTGCGCAGACATTAGCTCAGATTTCACATCAAAAGCCCAAACAAAAAGTTAAATCAGGGGAAAAGCAACTACACAAGCAAGAGTGCCGTAGAGTTTTTACAGCCCAGGTGTCCACATGAAGTGGAGAGTAACTTGAATACCTGTCGTTAGAGGAGCAACCAAAGACTGATGTGCCTGGAGTGTGGGAAAAGCAAAGCAAAACCCACGCGCACATCTGCTCAATGGAAGGCAGCCTGCTCAACCAAAGACAGTTCAGAAAAGTGAGCACCACCTCAGAGCCAGGTTGCCGTCAGTAAAAGCCTTGGTTCAGTGTGGCCAGCCTTGTAAATCTGACAAACAGGCAACCAGGTCTGGCAGAGATTTCAATTAAGGGAAAAAAAAAACCCCTAAGAAAAATAAGATTTATTTTCTATTCCAAAAGTTAATTTTGGATTATTTGAGGCTGAAAAGTGCTGAGGCTCCAAACCTTCACTAAAATGGGTGGAGACGGTGAGTCAGATTTTACTCTCAATAGAGTTGATGGAAAGGCTCTGGCCGGTTTTCAGGGGGAGTTGGATGAGAACCATTGTACCTTATGACTGCTGAAAGTGTTAGAATTCTTTAGAATGATCAGATTTAAAGACTAAGAAGAGTACATCCCACAAAGTCTCCTGTTTTCTGCTGTGCGGCAATTTGCACTGTAGCTCGGGGTTAGTCATTAAACCTGATCATTTGTGAGGTGCTAAATCATAGCAGTGTTTCATTAATTTGAGGAACATCACGGTCAACACTCAAGGTTGCCATTGGCTCCCATAACACCATCTTTTGGATGGAAGAGGCTGGTGGAGCAATGGCCATAGCCACAGTCTGCCAGGATGCCGTCACTTGTGTTCAGCACTGCAGGCATGTTTCTTCACAAACCTGGGGAGAGCTACCAACTAGATCTAAGTATCCTACCATCTGTCTTAAAGGACCACTACCTATTGAAAAACTCCCTGTAGCTTTCTGTCAGTGCCCTTCTCACAGGCCACAAACTGAACAGAAACCCATATCAGCCTTTCCAAACTGACTAGATACCAGAGGGCTCACTCTGTGCACGACTTATGTCCCCTGTGTTTGCAAAACGTTCTCCAACTTCTGATCAAAAAAAGCTATAAAATAGCACTTGATCTGCCATTTAAATACTTATTTCAGTGACACAGTCAGAGAGAGTTCAGCTCTTTGCA
Organism: Rhinopomastus cyanomelas; assembly: GCA_013400115.1. Classification (NCBI taxonomy): domain Eukaryota; kingdom Metazoa; phylum Chordata; class Aves; order Bucerotiformes; family Rhinopomastidae; genus Rhinopomastus; species Rhinopomastus cyanomelas. The sequence goes on from VXBP01008714.1 coordinate 10,379, forward strand.
GACTCTGCTGTGCTCTTACTAAACAATTACTTTCAGTCATACGCCCAAAGGGATTAACGCAAGTTTGCAAGTAAAGCAATGGAAAATTTCCAGCTTACTGAGGAATAAACAAAACACACACACATTCACAAAATACACTGTTATTGTGCATACTTAAGAGTTTTTGGTGTTTACTATGACTGGTATTTTATCATAGGAACTTCCTCAGAGTGAGGGTGACGGAGCACTGGAAGGGGCTTCCCAAGGTGGTTGTGGAGTTTCCTTCTCTGGGGACATTTAAAACCCATCTGGCCATGTTCCTGTGCAGGTTGGTCTAGGTGATCCTGCCATGGCAGGAGGATTGGATTAGATAGTCTTTCTAGGTCCCTTCTGATCCCTAATGTTCTGCGAGTCTGTGATCTGAGACTAGCTACAAGACTTTTATGTAATTTATGTAATAATCTTACAATATTTAAAAATCAGTCACTTCCACAACCTGAAGCCCCTGAGCTACGTGAGGCTGGGCAGTGTACACCTTGGATCTGCACACACAGGGAGTTGGACAGCAAAGTGTCCATTTGCACAAGCACTCCAAGCAACTTGCAGCATCCGATCTCGCCTGCTTGGCAGAGGGCCTCTGCCCTCTGAGGTTTGGCAACCACTCTAGTTCATACTGCATCTCCGAAGGCTTTCAGATGGGCTGCTATGGTTTCAGTAATTACTTTTAAAGGTTCTCAACAATACAAAAACAAAACTGTGGAAGAGATTGTAGAATCAGGATGGAAATAAGGGAAGGGAAAAGAAGAGGCAAAAAGTAGCTGAAATGAAGAGAAGTTCTGCTCCAGCAAGCAACCCCTCCTCTCCACAAACTTCAGGACTTCAATCGCCTCTTCTTCATCTTGGAGCCAACCTCAGCTCACCCCAGACTAGTCAGGTAATGTTGCCAAAACACGATTATCTTTCCAAAAGGGTCTCCAAAATTTTAGAAACTGCATCCAAATCAATCCAAAAATCCTCCAAAACACAAGGTGAATTAAGGATAAGAGGTACTTTTAAACCTTGAATGCTCTACCCAATGCATTTTGGTTTGAAACAAACTCGTTTAAAAACAACAAAGAAAAGCAACAGTGTTACTGAAAACACATTATTTCACAAGAGAATTTACACCTTCACCTAGCATCTTGGCAGTACAGGTAACGACACCTCATTCAAATCCATACAGAGAGCAAATTGAAAATGGTATATTCCTGCACCACCAGACCATTCACCCGGTAGGAATTCAGAAGAAACTTCTCCCACAACTTACTGCAGACAAATGGATACAGAAGAACACTGCTGCTATTAAAAGCTCCTAATAAGGCAACTCAAAACCAGTATTTAGATGGTCTACCAAACCAGTAGACCAGACAACCATTAAGCACAGTAGATTGGTGTTTGCCATTATTTCTGTGTTGTCCAGGTCTTTTTACCATCTATAAACCAGAGACCATCTTTTTTGTGTTTCAAAGAACACAGACTTTGTAACACACCTGTACTAACTCTGTCAATTCACTGCCTTTATTGCTACAAGAAAAACTTCACTTTAGAAGCCGAATGTTTAAACACAAGTAAAAAAATATATCAACTGCACTTAGCTGATAGGAACTGCCACAGTTTCACACCAGGTGTACAATGTCTCACACCAGAGATATGGCCCCAAAGTATTAAGGAGAAACGTATGATAAATCATGAGGGCTGCCAGATGAAGCTGTAGAGCTAATGCAGGGTACTAGCAGGGAAGACAAAGGACTTTCTTTTCCTGCTACAGTACTGAACCACTGAACACATCACACACCTTATTCTGAGCTGGTGAGCACCTCCAAGGGGCCTCCTTGTTGTCCACATCTTTGGCCTCTAGTGGTGCTGACTTGCCCCACATCCCTCCCGGTACCAGGTGATGACCAAGTCGGCAAGATATCCTTGTGCTGTGTCAGCAGCACCATGTAGTGAAGCAGACCTCCAAGACCATTTACTGGATGAAGTACTGCTATCAAATGGAAATACATATAGAAACCCTGCAGAGGATCTCCTGCTCCTGACGTGCTTCTTGGGAAGAACAGCTCCAAAGAAAATAAGTGGTTTGCCCTTCTGAAGGTTACCTCCAAGACAGGGACAAATCACGGGATGGGTGGAGAAGAAAAGGCAGGAGGGTGCTTGGAGACAACCTTACTCTTTGGTCAGATGAGCTCTAGATCAACTCTGTGAAATCATATAAGGGAGGTAGAACTGGTGGACTAGTGTTTAGAGAGTTCCCTAGATAAGGAGTCTGATGTCTTAGTGTCTGTCTCACAGCTTGAGTGGAAGAAGGAGAGACATGAGATTCTGCTGCCTCTGGATGTAGTTCAGCTCTTTACAAAGGCATAAAGCCCTAATCCATCGTGTATGGAATTCCTCTCCATGTGTAATAGGGGAGATCTTAGCCTTCAGCACCAGAGTGTGCATGTGTGCAAAGTCACCTGTGGTGCCCATGCACTGTTCCTATCACCAACACTTTCCATTTGGTCCAATCTGGAAAACAGTCTGAGTAACACAAAGGCAAATTTTTCTGTGAAGCATTTCCAGGGCTGCCTTTTGGCAAGAAAAAATGTCAAAAGTCACTTGGCAAAGAAAGGTACAGCTACAAGATGTTTCAATTATTTCACAAAAAAGCTGTCAAAATACAAAGAGTGAAAAACCCAGGCAATACTAATACTCTTCACATCTATACCATTATAAGCTAAGCTGAGATGAGTGTTGACCAGCCACCACTACATTTTATTTCACTTACTAGAGCAAAGCTACAACACTACTTAAACTCAGCAGAGCCATTTTTAGACACATCTTGGAATTTCATCTACTTTTGCAGCAGGACTTGGTATTTATGAAATACAGACATTCAGGAAATACAGGTGATACTGAACCAGAGGGTTCAGATTTTACATCTGGCACTTTAACTGAAGACTTAGTCTTGATATTGGCATTACGAAGCACGGACACAGGCATCTGAGTGCGGAGCACACACCTGCAGCAGAGTGATCTGAAAAACTAACTGTGATCATTAACTTTGATATCCAAACAGAAATTTGCCCATGCAGGCATCAAAATCCTATTAATAGAGGCTTATGCCTTCCTAGCTTCACTACTTAACCGACATGGTGCTGCTGACAGAGCAGCTCTCTTACCGACTTGATCATCACCTGGTACCGGGAGGGACAAAGATGTGGACAAGCAACGGTCCCAAAATCCTGTAAAGGGGACTAGTTTGAAGTGTGGGACAAATCAAACCAAAACCAACCAAAAACAACAAATTGAAAACTTGTTTCTGCTTTCCTCCAGATTTCTGATCACAGAAGTCTTCGCTCCAATTTATTTATCTTTGGAAACAACTTTTTACAGCTTCAGCTGGCAAGTACTTAGCTAGCGAGTGAAGAAGGGAAGCTGGAAAGAATGATCCTGAATGGATTCTCCCAAAAACGCAGGGCTGAATATTTTGTGCCTTAGCACAACCACCCAGCTGATATTCTCCTGTGCAAAAGAGGAGGCCTGTCCTGTGTTGCCTTCCTGCAACAGTACAGCCACACTGCCCCTTGCAGTAACTGGGCTGGACCCCACAGAAACTTGCAGCACCCTCCACCTTCTATTTGTGAAGGTCTTTGAGTCCATACACATTGAAAAAGAGTGTTTGCTCAAGTCACTGTTAATTAAGAGATTCCATTCATTTCATTTATCTTCCATAAGCTTCTACATTGAAGTGTTTCCACGTAGCAAGCATAGTCAAGAGCAGTATGTTATGTGGGTGACTGCCATGGAGGGCAGAGTTTTACCAGGGGCTCCAGGACTGTGGTGACATCACACAAGAGGTCATGTCTAGTGGACTGCACAGGTCATCTCCCTGCTTAGTCAGACTTGGCAGACATGCTAGACAGGTAAACGAGCTACGAGGACAAATACGCATCTTGCTTACACTGGGTGGAAGCTGCAAGCCATTGCTCAAGGAGAGGCAAGATACACTGGCCATCTGCTCTGCGGCTGGCTCTGGTTCCTGGTTTCTGAAAGGTTTGGGAAGTGGTACCCACCCAGCTTCACATCCCTGTGCTAGCTGGCAGCTCTGAGCCAACCTGCTCCACAGGCAGCAGCCCATGTTAGAGGTAATTTGCCTCCGTGCAAAACAGCAGATCTAAGCCAAGCTCCTGCCGTTATTCAGAATGCAGCTGTTTGCATAAAAAGTAGTAGTTTGGTACAGTTTAATCCTTCTCTGGAGACATTTAAAACCCACCCGGATGTGTTCCTGTGTGACTTGGTCTAGGTGATCCTACTGTGGCAGGGGGATTGGACTAGATGATCTTTCGAGGTCCCTTCCAATCCCTAACGTTCTGTGATTCTGTGAAAAAAGCCAAACAACCCCAAGCCAAGAAGTACACACGGCATACGACTGCCACAAAGAAACACACCCACAAAACCAAAGGTGGCCACACGCCATCCTTCAGCACTTGCATTTCCTCTTTAGAACATACTTAATTGACGAGACCTCTAACTCCACAGGACTGCTCAAATTCATCGTCACTAATGTCAATCTACTAAAAGCTCAGAGGAGAAAAGAAATCAGTCACTGCAGTTTGGAGTACTCAGTGTAGGTGCCCTGAAATAGCAGGTACTGGAGGGTGGCAGTTCATTTCCCCTTTAATTTCTTTGTACAGCAACACCAGGGCTGCTGTGCAAACAAAGCCTGAACTCTGTAGCTAAGTGCTGCTTCAAACGAGTCCTGATGCATTAAAATTTATTATTAGAAAATGTTGCTAAATACACACCAAATTAGTTTTTCACAGCCAGTATGAATTTGAAGTTTGCCTTTAGCATTAGTCATGACAAAAAAAAGGAGCAGTCTCCCATCTTGCCACAACTGCTCGCCCAAGAAAGCGGGACGGCCTGTTTTCCCAGGTCTCCATCTGAGAGCAGATCTGGTTGTTACTTTGCTGATGCTAATGGTAACAACCCAATGCTGTCCCACAGAGCACAGTAAAATGCATTTGTTGACTCCTAAATGAGAAGAGCTATATCTCAAGAACAGAAGGTTATCTTCCCTCCCTGAAAAGTGGAGTATCGGATATACCGTACCATACCCACGGAAGTGGTTATTTCCTTTAAAACTATGACTCTTTCATCAATTACCATTAAAAAAGTTAGTCACTGTCAACAAAAAGACTGAAATACAGAACGACAGACAGCAGGACTGGAAAAGGACAATACTCCTCTCCCGAGTCACTGCTATAGATTGTACCATTGGTGACAGGAGTATTTCTCTCATCTCCCTAAAAATCTCCAGTGATGGAAATTCTGCAGCATCCCTCAGTCATTTCCTTCATTTTGTTAGCCTTACAGCTAATGACACTTTTCCCACTACATAATCCAATCCTCCTTCACTGTGATTTGCTATTTCTCATTCTGTTTACAACTGATGTGCAGAATAATGTATTCCTTTTCTCTTCATGGCTAGAAAACTGTCTACATGCCTCTTCAATCTTCTTTTCTTTAGACTGATCAGTCCTACTTTCTCCATCTTTTTTTCCCATGGGCTGTATTTCATCCATCTCTCATCATCACTACTCTTAGCATGTTCCACAATACCATATCATATTTGAAATGGGAAAGGGTGACACAACTCACTATCTGCTGTTTAAAGCCAGCCTGAAGGTTTTCAAGGCCAGGCTAGATGTGGCCTTGAGCAACCAACTTGAGAAGTGTTGCTGGTCATGGGAAGGAACTTGGAGTGGACAATCTCTAAGGTCCCTTCCAGCTCTAGCCATTCTGTGATCTTTATGTCAGTACTGTAGAATATCTGCATGGAATTTACTACTTTGAAATAAAATATAAATGCCTGTGGTGGGTTCAAGACCACAATTAAAGATAAAGGAAAAGCAAACAAAGCAGTGAGGTCTCGATGAGAACTCTGATAAAGTTTGCCAGACAATGGACAGCTTAGGGAAAATGGAAAAGAGTTTATTAACTCTGTAACTGTAAATGGAAAAAGGTTAAGCAAGCTAGTGCACACAAACTATAAACTGTGTCACAAATGCCATCACACAGTCTGAGAAAAACAGAATGGGAGATCACTATCGTATCGGTTCTTGGGTCTTTTTTCACATCAGAGATCTGGGGGAAAAGAACATGTCAGTCAAGTAGAGATGGGTACCACCACCCTCTCTATTATTCATGCATCACCCCTGCCTGCGACACAGTGGCACCCAGGCTGTTTGCAGACTGGTGAATTCTTTAATTCTTCAGCATAACTTCTCCAGCTCAATGCTCTTGGACAGACCTGATTCCTCAGCACCTGAACTGCATCCTTGATGCAGATGACATGCTTTCAAGCCGGACTCTGTCTTTCATTCATTTCTGTGATACTGTGATTCCCAAGGTTTAACGATCCTCAAGTCCTTCCGCTTTCTTCAGCTAAGCACGGAGAAATTCTTCCCAATACTTGAGCATCCCCGTCTTCTCACCTAGCCACACCCCTTAAGGGCAGGTCTTGGGACAGTGTCACTTCCTCCCAGGACAGGTCACTGCCGGGGGGGGGATCCTCTTAAAGCAACGTAACTTTTTCTTCATAAAAGCACAAATTAGAAAATTCTGGTAATTTTCAAACTGCAACAATGCCAATTTGAAAATACAGAAGTTTCGCCTATCTGCGTGCTTCCCTCTTTCAAACAGGCCATCCTTTCTCACCTACAGCAACCAGAAAGTATGTTTGTTTACTACCATCTTTTTTTGGTCTTCTCTGCTCTGCACCAATCCTTGTCCTGGCAGGAGGTCATCATGCTTGTTATGAGTTATGGAGCCACATGTATCACAGAATCATTAGGGATTGGAAGGGACCTCGAAAGATCATCTAGTCCAATTCCCCTGCCACAGCAGGATCACCTAGTACCAGCTTCCTCTCACATCTCCCAATCCCTTTACACAGATTTCTCCAGACTATGGTGCCCAAAGCATTGCTGAAACTACACCAGAGCACTAACTCACACGGACTAGCGACAGACTCTATCAAGCCGCAGTTTAGAATGGTTTTATGCTTCTACCTATGGAGAACCAAAATCCCAAGTGCCTGCAGGACTCTCCCAGCACCAGTTTCTACTTGGCCCACTCATCACAAAGAACCCAGGGCTTACAACATAGTGCACTTGAGATGGGAAATACTTGCTCTGCTGGACTGCACCAGTTCTAAGGCAGCACACTGCAGCCTAGCTACAGCACACACTTTCTGCCGGAGCCTCTGCTGCAACGCAAGAAAAGTAAACTTGTCCTTTCTTACCGCTTCTGTTCCTTAGCACCAGTGCATCCCTCCACTGTTAGCCCTGCACTACTGGAATGAAAAAAAAAGGCCAAACAGCCACCTGCAGAAAATGCAATGTAACCTAAGGGCCTTAAACGTGCCACTAGCAAAAGTGTGCCACGTCAGAACACGGCAGTAAACTGGCACTGCCAGGAACTGCACCCTGCAGAAGATCGACTCCCATGCGGTCATGCTACAAACCAAGATGGCTCTGTGCTTTCTGGTTGTTATAGGCCAGGGATGACACATGCCAGAGTCTCATTTCCCTGTGCAGCAACCAGTCTCCACCCCCATCCCATACAAACTCTGTAGGCTCTACCTGATCACCATCAGAAGAGGGGTTTGTACATAACAAGAGGCCTGGCAAACTTAGTCTGGAATACAGTTGCTGAAGTTACTTAGATTGCAGTAACTTTTTCCAGGCTGCACATTCCCGGAAGAAGAAGAGACTCCACCAACTGTTAGTTGCCAAACCAAAACGAGGATCACAGGGTCTGCTCATGCATCTACTATGCCCACTTTTGCACAAGCTGAAATTCTGCATGAGAAACCAGCAGTGTAAAAAGAGTAGCCCGCCTCTCTCTGAAGAAGAATCAGAACAGGAAAACACACTGCCTGTGCTCTCCGTACGAGTCCCTGAGGCCACATGGCACAATTTCTTTGAGCACAAATTTTAGATCATTCCCTCAACTTCAGCGTAGCAGAGCCAAAGCCAACATAAACCATGGAATGAAAGCAGAAAAGCCTTAAAAGACGTGTAGATGGATGTGGCAGTAAGACTGAACGGAGTCACCCACTGCTACAGTTGCTCCTGTTAAAGGAGCCATGGTTCACCAACCAGCTCTGGAATAGGGTGGTTAACACAGTTCAGGCTAGAGAAAAATGCATGCAAATGCTGAACCAAATCGCCCAAACAAAAGCAAAATGGACCTCCTTCAACCTCTAGATGCTTTTAACAGCTAATTACAGAAATGATTTGCAGAACTTATATTCAGGTGTGAGAGCAGGCGTGGGCAAACATGGCACAGACACGCTTCACATCGTGCCCTAGCGAGACATACCCTTGTTCACTTGATGTATTTAATGCCGAAACAGCAAAATGGCTGGAAACATCCAGTCAACTTAAAGTATAATGTAAGAACAGTAGCCATTCAGCAACTGATGGATTTGCTCCTATTTAGAGATCAAGTTCTTGAGTCTCCAGTCCCTATATGGTATGAAATGTTTGCATAGGCACTGTGGTGAAATGAAACCCCCAAGGGGATCCTGCTGTGAATTCTCTGAAACTGGCCTCTGCGGTTCAGGTTTGTATTAGTTGGTGTTGCCCATCTTAACTCCTATTTTTAATTTACAGAGGGCAGGGCAACCCCACGCTGTGGATCCAAGTGTACAGAGGCCACGAAATCAACAAAGCAGCGCAGCCGAGCAGCTTTTGGGGTGCAAAACTGGCCAGTGATTGAAGTGGCATTCTGAGTGGTTTATTTTGGTTGCAGAGTTAAGGATGCTTTAAAGCTGCTTTCAAGTAACTTTGAAGCTCTCTCAAACTCACAAACTTTTATACCAATACTGCCCAAGGGAAAGATACCTAAATGCACTATTTTAAAAATAATTCATACAGAAAGTAAGAACTTTTTCCCACAGATGCTATGAATACGTGCAAACACACACCCACAGCCTCCCTACCCTCTGAAGTTCAGTAAACGAGGAAGGGTTTTTTCCTGAGCACAGAATCTGTCCCCATCTGGTTCCATTTTAGAATATTTTTTTTAGGTTTCTTTCTCTCTCATTCCAATCCATGTTTATTTCCTTTTGTTTAGTTTGTACTTTTTATTCCTTTTCCTCTCTTTGCAGATTTCATTTATTAACTTGTCAGGAAAAGAAACGTTCTCCAGTTTTCATAATGCAAGCTGCTGGAACGGGGCCGTTCAGAAGTTCCCCTTCTCCTGCACCCTCTTCCGCTCTTTTCCTCCCCTTTCAGTGCTGGCTGACTGCTCACTCCTGGTAGCACAGTACAAGTATTAGGCTTTATTTATTTAGGAAAGCAGGTCAGTTTATTTTTAAACTCAATTCCAAATACCTGGTGCAAACCACTGCACCGAGGCTCAAAGATATTATTTACGAGCCATTATATTTATCTTAAAACAGCTCCGAAGAATCTATTTGAGATGAGCTGCTCTAAAGAACGATTAGGCTGAAATGAAAATGTCTGCAGCGAGATTCTACTAAATTGCTTTGAAATCACATTCCTACTTCAACAGAGCTGACTTTCTCAGCACTCTGGTGAAGCCTATAAACCCTAACAAAGTAGAAGAGGCTGGGACAGAGCACTGAATCTCTTTGCGAAACCTGCCAGGTCTACAGAAGCAGAGGAACCCAGCTAAGGCCCATACCCTTCTGCTTGTGAACCTCCAGACCTCAAAGCATGAGAGCAAGCTCTGCAAGGCTGCAGAGAGCCAGAGACGTAGAGTTGTTAACTGCCCCTAAACAGCACTCTGCTGGGACCCTCGGTGCCCCTGTGCAGGAGCTGGGGACGTCCCCACTTGTGCAGCCTGGTCCTTCAGCTGCTGCATTCATTTTACGTGGATGTTTTTCTGCTGAGATCAGGATGAGTGCACCAGGTGGTATGAGGAGGGCAATGGAGCAGTGTAACTCAGTCTGGTTTTCTGCAGAATCTGGGGAGATTTTTTTTTTAATTGGAGAATAACTCTGGATTATTTTATTAATACTTGCCTGACACTCAAATCTCTGATTTTGATGTCTGACATGACCTTGGTACAACATCTGTCATCTCCAACTGCTGCATTTTATGCTAGATCTTTGCCACTGTCACTATCTAAGCCCCACTGTCTCGCAAGTTGTGATCCTGCCTGGTGAGCAAGAGAGTCTTTGCATAGAGCACACGTCTTTGCCTTCAGCCACCACCACCTACATTTTACCATTCTGAGTTTTATTTTCTAGATTTCATTCCTGCACATTGTCGTGCAGGATTACAAAACACACATCCCATTAGACAGTCTCCCCTCTAAGAGCTCTCACGTTTTCCAGCACCAAACTGGAGCTGCGTGGTTCCTGACATGGTGTGTTCCCAGGGCAAAACCCTGCAGAACAGAAAAGCTGGGATGAAATTCCTGAACAAAAATCACCAGGAGTGAGAGAAATCTTCACAAGAGAGTACAGCAGTAAAATCAAACAGAGCAGCCATACACTTGGCACAGCCAAAACAAAGAAAGTGAAGTTCTCACTACATTAAATAGCTTTAACCTGTAGTTGGAAAAGCACTAGCTGGTACTGATTAACACTGAACACTATTAAAAATCCATTATATGAAAACCTTAACAAGACAGTGAAGATTTCATTCACACTTCTAATGTCAATCACTTTCACACCACTTGTCATAGAGCAGGGCAGGCACCAAGCTTCTCACAAAACAAGCAAAGTCACAGATGATCTTCCTATTTCTGCACCATGTGGTTCTGTCCCAAAAGCCCATGTCGCTCACTACCTGCTAGCACGACGGCCACACGGACCACTTCTTATCCAAAACTCTGTGAAAACACGTATGCAAAACCCCCATAGAGCCATTTTCAGAGAACTAACCTGAGTTATTTGAATCTGTTGGAGGTCACCCAGTTCTGAACTTCCCCAGCAGCTTCAATCTCGTTTCCTGTAGAGTGGCACGTGACACCACACTTCCTTGGCTGCACCTTGCTAGACACGCTGTGCTTACTTTTAAAAGGCAGATGAAGAAAGTAACTGTCCTTCACAGCATGTTCAAGAGCCTTCTACTCTCGTGTTGAGCTGCCGATGGTTTGCAAAGCTCAAGAGCTCATCTACTGCCTTCCGAGTCACTCCAAGATTCAACAGACCCTTCTGTACTATTTCTTTGCCTTAATACCAGATGCTGAATGTGATTCTGTTACAGCATTCTCAGTGCCCCCTCCCCTTCTTTTAAGAAGGGCAAAGAGTGTAAATGCACTGCAGGGGCAGGAAGCCTCAGTTCAAGAGCATTTGTTCATTGCCATTTCAGAGCGGTAATGAATTGACGTATTTGAATGGATGCAGTCATCAGAAGTTTTCAAAAATATTTCTCATTTAAGCGTGGCAAACAGTTTTCACAGGAGTCCTATGGAAAACAATTTGACTTCAGAAGAGTAGAGGCTGTCTTTTCAGTTGCAGCAGTGTAGATCCACATATGGTCATCTAGCAATGGGACAAACAGGTCTGAACATGCATCCCTAAAGGAAGGGCAGTAAAATCCTCGATCACAAGAGTTTACAGGGTTAGTCAGTCAGTGGTGCTGTGGCAGAATTTTATTTTATTTTTAAGCCACACGACTTTTGGAAATTTAATCTAATCCTAAACAGAACTCACACAAGAAGTGATGACACAGCCTGGAGAAAAGTGTGAAGACTACCATGACTGGGAGGGGAGGAAGCAGAGTGCTCTTACCAGGATCAGCAAAGAGGTACTGCTGTGCTGGAAGATGCTCCCTGTGGAGCAGTTAAACACGCTCCAATTAGATTAAGAGAGGGACCAGAGATCAAATAAACGTCCCTTTATTTAGTGAGAGGTGAAACAACAACAGACAGTGCCTGGAGCAGCGATTAGCATGGCAAGGTCTGAGTGAAGGCGGGTGGCTACACAGCCCTTGTAAACTGATAGCAAACATGTACCGGGACCCTGAGTGCTCCTAATTGTGGGTGTGAAGAACCCGTACGCAAAAGTGAATAAACAGACAGTGATGCTGCACATTTGGGATGCAAATCTTCCAGCAGCAACACTTATGCCTGTCTTCCCATTGCCATTAACTCCTCCTGCCATGTCCCACAGATATCTCAGTTGCACTGGCACAGTAGTTCCACAGCCTGTGCCACGGACCACACTGAAAAATTGACCTAGTGTCAAAAAGTTGATTTTTTTTCCTCCCCCCACCCCTGCTTTCAGGCAGCATGGAGCTGGCTCTGCTGCTACCCAGAGTGTAACAAAACCACAGCTTACACTGAGAAGCCCAGAGCAAGCCAATGGCAGCTGCTTCTTTGCCCGCTGGATAACACATCCTGTATAATTTCTGTGTAAGTAAAGGTTTCCACTACAAATGGAACTGTGCCAGATAAAAACATTGGTGTTATGAGCAGCATCTTGGTGACTGCCAGCACAGGACTGCCTCCCCATCTGCTGATGTGGGTCTTCCTACAACTACTCACTAGTTTACTACTATCAAATAAGCCAAATGATGGGTACTAATTTTTATCAGCGAGTTCAAATAATCTGACATCCCACTGAAAATCAAGTGGCAATGGTTTCTAAGATCCCTCCTACTGACAGAGATGTGTGAGTGGTGACCTCCAGCAAAGAGGCAGCAACAAGCAACAGCATTTCACCGAGCAGCAACCATGTGTTGAACAAATCACACCCGCCTGATGAAGAGCTCTGAGCATCTTATGTGCACGCACACAGAGCGTAACCACACAAGGGGAAATACGTGCACGACTGAAAAAAAGAGTGGTCCACAAAATGGATGCTTTTGCATCAGGCTGTCTGGGTGCACACGCATCTGTGTGCTGTCAGCAGCGGCAACAGTGCACGTGCAAGCACAGCTTTCCAGGCACACCTGCTCTGCACCCATTTAAAGTTCTGGGCCAAACAGCCAGGGCGTTATTTACCCTGGAAGACACTTAAAGAGCACGGAGAGACGCACACAGTTGAAGCTTTTTCCCCTCAGTAAGAGTGCAGAGACACGATACGCCGGACCCTGAGCTTCAGAGGCGCGGAGGGGAAGTTGAAGAGTTCAGGAAGTGGCCATGTTTGCTCTCAGTACACACTGATGCTTTGTCCTCCCCCAGCTGCTCACTCTGGAGCTTTCAGGCAGCCTGAATTGCTCACAAGAAATGGGTTATTTCTCTCCATTTTAAGAAAGGGCTACATTTACAAAGTCACTGTTAGTTTGTCAGCCTCCACATCAGGATCTAGCTGCATATACTGGGCTGTGCCAGAGTCGTGCTTGGAGTCACTGGCGAGGTAAATGTAGTTCTAGGTACCCCTCCCCAAATACATGGGATTGTTCAAGACAGGAGGACCTTTTTCACCCAGCAGGTAACTCACAGCAGTCTCCCAGCAGCTTTTAAACGATGTCCAAGGAAAACTGCCTCCCACAGTGTTGCTTCAGCAAAGTTCAGAGTACAGCTGCACCTCAGCGTGCCCCTCGGTGGAGCCACACACTTGTAGGCAGCCATGTGACACAAGAAGACTCACCATGTCCACAGACCTCTCATGCAACAGGCTTTGCTGAACCGCCGTGGACACCACAGGATCTATCAGCTCTAACAGTGAGCCCTTAAGCATGAACACCAAAGGAAACATCTGAGGCCTGATAAATGCTGTCCATCTTTGTCACAGATGAGGTATCTGTTGAGTGACACCTTCCAGAGGACCAAAGCCTTGACAGGCAGTAATCCTGTGTAAGAAACCAGCTGCTTGTAACTAAAGCTGTATCTCACCTTGTATATACACAAGCCAAAACCATGTTTTTATTTTCAGAGTGGAAAGCACACTTAAAGCTATTTCTTAGGTACACCTGGGTACCTAATGGAGACATGTGCTAGTAACCCTGCAGACAGCACAAGTTGTTTTTAAGATCATAAACTGAGTTCTCCTCACTTACCACAAGATCAAATAGCACTTGATTTACACAGAAGACAGACCACCCTGGCAGCAAAACCAAGTTGCACAGTGGTCTGACAGATAAGCTACACGGGGATGTTAGACCCAGCTGAAAAGCTACTTACACAAAAAGTCTGCTGTTCTGTGCTGTGGGGATGCAAAGGCAAGCATGAGCTCTGATGTCTTCCCTTTAGATTAGAAACATAAGCTATGCTCCATCCACGTGTTTGAGTATGGTGGACATGGTGACCATGCTGAATCTCAGCATTCAAAACACACACATACCACCTGCCTTATAAAAATGGGCCCTATTTATTCACTAAGTGGAAATTCATCCCCTTCCCCGATATGGCCTTGACTATAGATGTGGACATGGATGGGACTGTTTTCTGTCTGGTATCTTTCACCAGCAAACATGAGCAATTATCTCTGACTGGGTAAAACAATCTGTACTGCTCCTGACCTTGAGCAGGCACCACACCTTGCAAGTGCTGGAGTGAACCATCATGTGGAGCTGCTTATGCGCACATACAAAAACCCCAAACAACCCCAAATCCGTTTGCCAAATCACCAGAGCCAAGCACTAATAGGGAGGTGTTCAAACTTCAAAGCAAGAGCTCGGTCAGCAAGAGTTTGTTGAAAGAATTACAACCAGACACGAAAACTGGGACGTCTCAGTAGCATATAATTCCTGCTGTTTCCATTTCCTCTTGCTCATTATCAGCACAGACGGGGGCTGAAGATTAGTAAACAGTGGGTGTTTGGGGTGAATTAGAGCATGTGTGATGTAGCCCTAGGTATCCTTGTGGCATTTGTGTGGCTTCGCAGAGAGATGTAAATATTTAACGTTGCCCACCATGTTTCTTCAAAACAATTAAATACTAACGTGCTCCTTGGGTGTGGCATAAACCCACCTGATAAAACAGAGAACCTATCTTGTCCTTCATCCAGGACACGAACAAAATGTTATGGTGAAAATTTTCTGGCAAACTCCCCCTCTGTAGTCACGTGTGTGGAGAACTAAGTTTTCACACAGCTCCAGTCCTGTCTGAAACCAGGGGCAAAAGTCCCAAAGTCTGGGACAAAACTGTTTACACAGCTATGTGCTTGATATATATCACATATTCAGCCATCAGCCCTGGTTTCAGCCACAGGCTACCGTTTCAGAGGACAGCCACGCAAACAAACCCCACTGTGAAGGAAACAGAATATACCTAGAAATGCCAACTATTTCTTGACTTGAGTGAAAATTGCTGAATTGACAAACCTTGCTCTCAGAAAGTTACTTGTCCTCGCTACTGCCAGAGTATTAACAGACTCCCAAAGAAAAGCTCTGCACTGCCCATGTATTATGATACATGAGACACACAAAAAGAAAGGGCTCCAAGAGACCTTACTGTGGCCTTTCAATACTTAGAGGGGACCTATAAGACAGATGGGGAGAGGGCCTGTTGTGACAGACAAGGGGGCAATATTTTAAAATTAAAAGACAGTGGATTTAGGCTAGATATAAGGAAGAATTTTATGAGGATGATGGAACACTGGAACAGGTTGCCTAGAGAGATAGTAGATGCCCCATCACTGGAAACATTCAGGCTCAGCTAGAAGAGGGCTCTGAGCAATCCGGTCTAGCTGAAGATGTCCCTGCTCACTGCAGCAGGGTTGGACTACATGACCTTTAAATGTCCCTTCCAGCCCAAAGCATCTTGTATTTCAAAAAGAAGAACTCTACCTTTGTGGAAGTCTTTTCATATCATATTACAGATGTTTCATATAACCTTAATATGTTCTAAGGAACCAAAAGCTCAGTTTTATTAAAAGGAACAGCACTAGTCATTGCTTGTAGTACTTAATCTGATGTAAAACCTTAGTTTGTGGCTTTTTTATACAAAAAAGCTTAAGATGCAGTTCCTCTTTGACCTGATTAAAGAATACAGGATTACTCAACGGGTCCACCAACACAAGAAACAATGTGTGCTAGCTTTACAAAGATTATTTTCAACACTTTGTCCAGTAAAGACTGCCTGGCTGTTTTTCTTGACCAGCACTTGCTGCACTTTACCAACGGCACAGGTACTCTTCAAGCACCTCTTTCAGTATATGAGCATTGCTATGACAGTGATATTGAAAGGCATTTATTTTTGAGCAATTACTCTTCAGGTATAAGCATGAGCCTGCTTCAAGTATGAACAATTTGGTGTTCCATTTCAGGAGGAAACATCAAACGTTTTTAGAAGATCACACTTACATCTGAATGATACTTTATACTCAAACTTCCCATCAGCATTTATGTGCTTAGGTACATGCAGACAAAGTAAATCAAATCTACACCTTAGAAATCATGACCTACCACAACACCACACATTTTAAAGCCATAAAAACAATATTCATTGACAAGAGAAATTTTTTGTCTGGCACACACCGTAGTTACAAGCTGTTCTGCTTTGTTCCTTTCCCCTTTAAGCGCCAAATCTTTATACTGGAAGAACTGAAAACTTGTGATTAGGCAGAAAATAGGGAGCTAGTTACAAGCAGAATAATGCAGGAGTATACACTGACATGGTTGCACTGGAGACAAAACTGATGTGGACCATTCTGCAGTAGTGGCACCTTATCCAAGGCTCATGCCCTTGTATTTCCCTTAAAAAAAAAAACCAAACAAACCAGTAAGTCCCAGTCAATGGAAACTTTAGCCCATTTCTTGCATTCTTCCCATGGGTGGTATATTGCACAGCAGGAATATCTGGATGTTAAATATAGCCACAGATCACAGTCTGTGCACACTGGCTGAGCAACCATTAAATAGAAGCAGCTTCTCCATCACGCAAGAGATTAAGTCTTCTATTCCTTGCTTAGGTCAACTGCCAATGGTCCCATGCTGATTGGAACTATGCCCAAGTAAGGTGGCAAAATCAGATTAATATGCTTTTCTTTCTTTAATACTTAGTAAAAATATTATCTCAAAAACAGACAGGAAAAAGGGAGGATCAGTATATGAATATCCACTGCATGTCACATTCTCATTTAATTTTCTGTGCAATTCCTTTGAAGTAGGAGAATAGTAGTTAAAAATTAACAAGGGATTGCAGAGTTCACAGAATCACATGAAAAAGTCCATGAAAAGCATCCAGATATATAGTCTTGGAGAATAATAACCGTTTCCTTAGTCAGTGGGAAAAAAAATCAGCCCTGTTGGGAGATCCTACATCTCACTTGCATGTAAGGGGTAGTTACAGGGGACACATCCAACTAAGACTGCTACCACTACTGGCCCTGGTCTGAAAGGGCCACTCGTTAGCCATCAGAGAAGTTTTCAGTCCTCACTCACAAATGTGATGGCTTCCAGCATGGCCGTCCTTCAGTGCCATTTTGAGCAGGACTTGTGTTTTGCAGAATCACTGCGGCCATGCGCTCAGTAGAGAACACGATAAATAAATGCATTGCTAAGTGGCTCCCAGGGTGGTTACCTGTGCACCACAGAACTCTCTGGCTCCACGTATTTCAAAGCATGGCTCTCTACAAAGTTGCTGCTACTGAAATACCTTACGATCTAGTAATAGTCTAGGCTATTCTGGCAAGCTGGCTAGCTCCCATGCAAGGCTGCGCTGTGGCAGCAACCTGAGGACAGCACAGAGCAAAGCAGCAAGGGCCTTGTAAAACCTTCCTGCCCACCCTGAAAAACTACAGCTGCCCCAGAGTGAGGGGGTGACTACAGCATGGAGACCTCGGAGAAGGCAAGATTAGTCATATGCTTTTCAGCAGAGGTGACACTTCCTGTTGGTCTGTGGGCCACATCCCAGAAAAACCAGCACATCCCAGCATGGTCCTTCACAGAAGATTAATTACAAGCCAGTCCTCCATGGTTCTCATCAGCAATACCTCAAAACATCCCCACACACTGGGAAGTCTCCCCTGTCCCTGCACACAGCCAGCAGGGGCTCAGCGACACCAGCTGTGATACAGGCTGTTTATACTTACTTGAGGCTTCATGATGCTAGCAGTTTGGATTTAAGTAAACTTTGTGACATACTTAACTTCGGGCTTTTTGCTGCTAAATGGGACAAGGAGTGTTCTCTCAACTTCCAGTCAGCACCTTGCATCACTCTTGGGAATTCTTGTTTGGAGAACTTTGTTGTCCCTGAGGACATTAAGCATATAATTATATACTTCAGAACTATTTTAAAAATCCCGTATTTGGTACTGGCCGTTACACCAGACGGGCTTCCTCAGTGCCAGTGTCTGAGATCCTGCACTAATGCATGTTACAGAAAATCCAGTGACAGCAGGGATCACAGGCTCTGTTGAGAAATGAAGAAACCAGGATCTGAACATGCCACAGCTAAACACAAAAGTGAGACTGCAGTTTGTGACAACTTGATCGGACAGAACTGAGGTTTATTGCACCAAACATGCCTGCGTGTGCTCCAGGTTTTTACCTTCACAGCACAGTCATATCACAGCAGCCCTGCAAAGCTTTAGAAGAGCGATATCAAGGGCATTGCAGTGTTAGAGCAGAACAATCACACAACCTTCAAGATCAGGGGTCCTCAAACTTTTTAAACAGGAGGCTGGTTCACTGTCCCTCAGACAGTGTCGGGGGCCAGGCTATAGTCTGTGCTGCCTGGCTTGTCCTGTCTGGGAGCTGGAGGGAGGGAGGGAGAGACAGGGGAGCTGCCCACCTCAGCCTGGCCGTGCAGTTGGCAGGAAGTCATCTGCAGCAGTTTGGTTTTCAGCCCCCAACCCCCAGCGGGGGGGGGGGGGGGGGGGGAAATACTGGGGAGCCACACTGGAGATCCTGGGGAGCCATATCCGGCCCACGGGCCGGGGTTTGAGGACCCCTGTTCAACATGATTATTTCCAAAAGTAACCACCAGCATTCACCAGAAAACAGAGCCAGCACCTTTAGAAGCTGAACGGAAAACAGCCCTGACAAAAGCACTATCTGGACCTTGCCTGAAAGAGTGCTGCTCCACTGTTCTCCTCACAGTGATGATTCCTCCCCCCGCAGCAACCTTACATCAAGGGCAAGACTAGACCAAGGGCTGCACTTACCAGCCCTTTTGCAAGTCCTGAATCATTTGTGTGTGTGTGCATGTCTTGGTTCTTACTTCCTAGAACACAAAATTCTAGGAACTAGAACCTAGCTAAGAAATGGTAGCCAGGTACTTCCTTATCTCTATATAAAGGAAATGTGAAAATCTGCTGTTTTTATTTTTTTTCCTTTCTCTTCTTGCAGTGCCTCCATCCTCCTGACACCCACTCTTCACGTGTTATCTGTGTCAATGCCTCAGTCTCACTGAATACCAAGTGGATGGTGAACAAAAGTACGTCGGAGTAGAACAAAACCTTCCAGCCTAAGCGAGAACAACAGTTCTGTACCATTCCTAATGTCAATAGCTATCAACTCCACTATGCCTCCTGAAAGAAAACCTTCTTGGGGAACTTTTAAGGTAACACAAGCAAGAAGACAATGGTCATCCTTTCCTGCAAAAGCACAAAGTCCCTCAGTGTTCTTCATTTAAGTACTGCATCTCATGATATCCAACTGGGTTTTACCTTGTGGCTCTCTTGTGTATCAGGGATGTTCTGCTAAACAACTGGCACATTTTAAATAAAGAGGGAACTTGTCAAGCTGCTTATCAGTTATGGAACACTTCATTTTCTAGTTCCCTATAGCCTAGCTCAAGTTAATTGCTCTTCCACTTGACTCCAGTAAGCACGCACACGTCTTCTAAGTGTGCACAAATGAAAAAAAAACAATACTCCGAGACACTGATCTTGCAGAGAGCTGTTAGGAATAGGAATAAATGAAGAAATAAATATTGCTGTTTCCTCTTAAGGGGACAAGCAAGTATAAGCATGCAGCATCTCTTCAGAGTAAGATGCTTCACGCTGAAAAGCATAATCTCATTTGAAATTAAAGCTAACCAAGATGAAAACATGAGTTGCCCATTTACACCCAAGAGACACTAGTCAATTAAGAATAATCTGTTTAAAGTAGGCTGTGCAGTGAAACAAGTCTTCTGTCCCTCCCTACGCCACCTATTCAGATCAAATACAGTTGCATTTGAAAATATGCTAGGAAGATCCAAGGGACAATAATTTCCTTGCAGTCTGTTGCTATTTAATATTGAAACAAAGACTTGGGGCTGTCTGCTGTCATTTGACAATTTCAGGTTGCAAGATGCCATCGTAACTACCGATTGAAAAAGCTGCATATTTAAGAAGTATCTTTCTCTTCAAGTAGTAGTAGTCTGGGGTGGTCTGAAAGACAAGAACCATGATGTACTGGTAGCTGTTGCCTCTCTGGCCTCACATGAATAGCATGCTCTCCCAAACTGATAGTTGTATGTGCATGCCTTACTTACCACAACATTGCTGTAATTTGCATTTTTATTTCATCCTACTGGAATAGAAAAACATATTCTGCCAGGCATTGGTCAAATGCACGCTCATCTCAAAGTTCTCAAAGTCAAAGGTAAGATGTATGACCATATGAAAGACAAGGAGCGTCTGACCAAACAGAAATGCATATAAAGAGATCAATACATTGAGCTATGCAGACTCACTTAAGTGCATGAGCATGTGGTTTGTTTATTTATATACAACACACTGCACCATTTGTGATTTCCATTTAATACTACTTTAAAAAAAAATAAATCTTTTCAGTAGATTCAAACATGAACACAGAAGACTCTCTGGTTTGCATTTCTGTGCCAGAAAACAACCAATTTGGAAATGTCAGGCAAAGTGAGTCACTCAGTCTTGGGTAAACCAGGACTTGAGGAGAGTACTGTCGGATGTGATGGCCACAGGAGGACGGATGAGCTGGGGTAAAGTGGAGAGGACTGCAGAGCTTAGTACTGAATGATTAATTTCAATGTTTGCCAAACTGCAATATGAACGGATCGAGAAGACTATTAAAGTAGCATCCTTGAATTACTAGCTGAGAAACATCTCCTCAGGTGAGGGGGGGAATAAGCAAACCTTCCCCTCCACCTGCCACCTCCCTCATTATTTTTCCAACATCAATGTCTATTAAAAAGCTACCTATTTTATTGTCATCCTCATAGAAAGGAAGATTCCTGATTCATGTCACTCTCGTACGGCTCTAGGGTACAACCTCAGCAGCTGAAGCCTGCCAGTGAGGTGAGCTAATGATGCACCAGAGGTTGTTCCCAACAGAATTATCAGAGACTAGGGCAGCAGCTCTCAAACTTAACGGTTCATGTTATTGCTTTTAAAGGTGGAAGAAGGAGGAAAAGGTAAGTGTTGAGGGGAAAAAAACAACCCAAATAAAATGGAAGCTCAGATAAACTTATCTTTCACTTCTTGAGAAAAAGGGGCCAGGTTGCAGCTCTGAGCCACTGCATACATGGTCTGGTCTAGGAAACACTGGATCAGCTACAACTTATTTTACCTTGCAAATTCCAAGAACAAATACTTGAAGGTTTGTATTTTGCACGTTTCATAACACTGCACTCACACTTTCACAGTTGGTCTTGCCTGGGGCAACAGAAGAGAAGACACGACAAAAAAAAGTTACCTGAAATCAAAGCCAGAGTCTGGATCAGAAAATTCACTACAGAGACTATAAGTAAATACTCAGAAATATAGAAAAATAAGTTTTAGATACCCTGAAGGTTGAGTGGGAAGCAGCTTATATTGCTGATGCAATCACATGGTGTGCTGAGCCAGGGTTATAAACCTGGGGGCAGAGTCTGGACCTGCCAGCCTGGAGCTGTCTGTGCCAACAAGACACTTGTGCGCTGCAGGTATTTCCCTTGCCAAAAATCCCAAGTTCTCAGGTCTACATATGTCCCCATGTGGTGATGCCTTTTCTAATGTTTAGGGCAGTGTGTTGTATTCAACCATGTCCCTGGTCATGGCTAATGTGGAATACATTCACAAGACCTAACACTTGTCTTGCTTCTGCTGCCATCAGACATAGCACCCATCACCATCTTCCAAGCAAAGCTGCCCAGACAATTCAGCTTTATGTAGCTGGCAGGCTCAGCTGTTACTAGGCATTAGTCTGACACACAGCTCTCTTCAAGACCAGCATTCACACGTATAATTGGACAACAGGATGCAGTGACAACAAACTACTACTTTATCCTATCCGACTTACGTGACTTAAGAGAATTCCCAGCTTCCCATGCCTGCTGGTGTCCATTCAGATCCCCATGTCAGGCAAGTTACAAAAGTCATCTGTGATTGTGGTGAATAAGTGTTGGACAGAACTGCTGAATGGTGCAAGGCTCCACTGCATTTTAGTTCAGCTTATGTAACCCCACAGTTTTACAGCTGCCAGTGGTTAGCAGATGACCTGCTTAAGTGCTACACACAAAACAAACCAAAAAACAACACGGGGAAAGGAGAATCCTGCTTCATTGCTTCAAAAACTAGTACTAGAGTACTGCTTTGCCATGATTTTCCTTTTCTCCTCTCAACAGAACTCAAACAAACACAGCATAACAAATCCAGCATAGTTTATAACTGAAAATCTGAATAGTGCCTTGTTCTGAGCATTTGGGTTTGAAACTCAGATGCAGTTAACTCACAGCTTAACTCCTTCTGTGGCACTCTTTAAAATGCTGATCTAGGCTCTTCTAAGCTTCCAGATTTAAAACGTTTTCAAGTAGACTTTATTTTTATTAAACAAAGAGAGATTCAAACTCAGATTCAGTGTAAAGCTTCCTCTGTTATTTTCCTCTTAAAAAAAAGCTTGTTATGCAGCAAACTGGGAATAACATCATTTTCTAGATACTTCCTTTGCAGCTCTTGTCTTTATTTCACCAAATTCTTTTCCAGATCTGATATTCTCTCCAAGTTTCCTGAAAAAGTCAAGGCAATAAACTGCACTTGGGTGCTAAAAACCCCCATTAGTCTGACAGATCAAGTAAAAATACACCAAAACTTAAAGGGTAAAAGTAGTCTCTCTTGTCAAGTGATCTGAAAGTAGCTGAGTACAGGAAGCAGATAGTTTTATACTGAAAAGATAACATCTTTTAGCTTCTAAGGCACTAGTCCCAACCAGGAGATTCATGGTTCACTATTACTGGCCTGCTGCTATGAGACTTTGGGCAAAGTCCCTTCCCAACACTATGCTTCTCTATGCACTCCAAGTCACACAATTCTCAAGGTCACTTTTGGATGCTTTGAGACCGCTTTTATTCCCGGATCTTCTGGGGACAGACAAAAGCAGCCATGCTCACCCAGTAATGCAAAAACACAGCATACAGCCATCTGGAAGGAACCACTGCACCTCACCTAGATCAGAGCAAGACTAACCTGGCTTAAAGCAGATTCTTTGGGCTTTGTCCAGTCTAGTTTTTAGACTATCTCCAAGGACAGATTCCACAATCTCTCTGGACATCCAGTTTCACTGGTTAGCCACTCTCAACCAACAAGGACTTCACCAGCAACTTTTGCCAGAAGCAGTACAATGGGCCGAGTAACGCAATTACCTTTTAGGGCTCAGTTCTGGTCCTGTTAAGTCAGGGTCCAAGAAAATTCAAAGAGAAGCCTGTTCCACACTGCCTGATCTTCATGTCACTCAAGCACAGCACTCACCAAAAACATTAAAGAAAAGAGGGAAGCACCCCACTTCCTGAAATTACCACCAGAGACACATGCACAAAGCTTGCTGAAGCTGCTAAGAGCATTTATTTTAACCTCTGTATTACCATTAAAGAACATCCTGTAATTTCTTCAGCAAGGATAGGTTTAGCTCATGGGGAAGAAAACACATGCACTGGAGGGCAGGAGGGTGCTTCAATGCAGAATTAGTCCCAGGAAGAAAATGGCAGGCACTACACACAAACATACACCAAAGAGGTTAAAGACCAAGGGGTCACACAAACAGCTGAAACCTTAGGAACTCTTCCTTCTGCAACATCAGTGGTTTAAGGAGTTAGAAAATTATACATTTTTAACCAGTGCACTACCCATAATCGAAACCACATGTACAAGAACACTAAAGAGATCATGACAAAGTGTTACAGAGCAGACTGAATCTGCTACTCCTTGGGCTTCCCATTTATCTCCTCCCAGGAATAAGGAAAAACTTGCTATTCTGGACTCCTCTGATCTCTCATATTTAGATGAGACTGCTCCCTCGCCACTTCTATCTCTGCCTTAGAGACACTCTTCACCGACCTTTGTGAACCGAATTGGATGAGGCCCAACGACAGCTGCTCTTACAGGCTTGTGTGCCTGCAAGGCTGAAAAGTGGCTGCTGTGTCCTTTGGAGCCCTGATGCTCAGAGTTATTTCCACTGGCAAAAATAATATTTTAATAATTCAGATCTCACAGCTCTGCAGTAGTAGCCTAGTGCTTGCAGAGATTCACCACAGATTGCTAACGTAAACAGTTTGTTGACTTCCTTCCCCTTCCTGCTCTTCAGATACCTAGACACATAGCCTGAGCCAGGTGAGAGCACCATACTACTGTCATACCCGTCACCACAAGCAAACACCTTCTAAAGCACAATCCTAGTCATTTATAAAACTTAATTTCTAATATGCCTTTTCCTGGGCTATTTGCCGACTAGCAGTTCAGCAGTTACTATTCAATAACAGGTTTTCACATTCATCTTTGAGGTAAGGAGCTAAACAAGAAGTTAGGTGTTAACTACATACCCAACAGCACACTGAACAGGCAGAACAGTGCTTGAAGATTAGTGATCACTTCCAGGAACCTAGTCTTTGAGGCTATCAAGATTTGCTCTACCGACCCAGAATGTAACTATCTCCATGTGTAAAGAAAGCCCTCCTCACCCCTACTAAGATACCACTGTAGCACCATCCATTTCCAAACATGACACTCAACAGTTCCTTTTCGTAACAGATTCACAGACCAAGCCTTAGAGTACACCACACAAAAGAGAGCAAGTCTCCACATTAGAACCAAGAATAAGAGTAGTCAGTAGAAAGGCATTTAATTAGATTTGAGTCCTGGTAACGCTTAATTGTTGTGAAGAAACCTCAATTAGCATATATTTACCTTGGAAAAAACCAAAGAAATCCTCCCTTCTCTGTGGCATTACTATTTCTCATGGTTCCTATGCACATACTTTGTAGTTAAAAGCACAGACCAATTCTAAAAGCAGCTGCAGAGACATTTTACTAAGTTGTATCTATACACCAAGAACAATAAATGTGTTTCCTAAAGGCAACCTGGTATTTATGCAAGGCAGGGCAGAAAACTGCATGCACTGTATTCCCTTCACAAAGGGATTAGCATTGCACATACTCCTCGGTGGCCTCTCCACTGAAGGAGGGCTGGAGCTCATGAGATCATAGGATCATAGGATGTTAGGGGTTGGAAGGGACCCAAGAGATCATCGAGTCCAACCCCCCTGCCGCAGCAGGACAAAACTATCTAACACAGATCACAGAGGAACACATCCAGGCGGCCTTGAAAGTCCCCAGAGAAGGAGACTCCACGACCTCCCTGGGGAGTCTGATCAAGTGCTCTGTGACACTTACAGTCAAGAAGTTCCCCCTTGTGTTGAGGCGGAACCTCCTCTGCTGCAACTTACACCCATTGCTCCTTGTCCTGTCACAGGGAGCAAGTGAAAAGAGCCTGTCCCCCCTCTCCTGGCCAGCCAGGATGTAAAGGTCATACTTGCTGCCACAGGTGAGATGACCAAATACCTTTTTCTAGATGCACCCTTTCAGTTCTGTCTCTACTGCATGAATAAAAGCACTGAAGTGCTAATGGACTTTAGTACTGGGTTACTCTTCAGAAAAAAACGTTAATAGCCTTATAGGAACACAGCCCCCAAAGACAGCACTTTGCTACCTACTACTTTTCAGAGATAAAACAGTCTCTGTTTTGTCTCTGAAGTTACACAGCCAGAGATCTTCAACTAGTGCAACTCCCATTTGCTGGGGAGATCTGAAAGCAGTAAGCAGGGGAAAGGCAACACAGGGCTAACTGGGGACTTCTGTACGGACAAAAGGAAGTAGCTGTTTCTACTCCTCCCCTCAGTCCTTTCCCAGATATTTTTAACATAGGTTGCCAAACTTTTCAGCAATTCAATTTACAGCATAACCCTATGAATAACAAGGGGAGCATGAATAAGCTGCAGTACAGGGTGGGAGAAGAGGTAAGCAGCAATTAGATTAGAGAGGGGTAGACGGGACAGGAGTGTGAGAAGAAATCTCTTAGCTGCCAAGGGCAATGTGTAGAGTAACTGCAGGCTTCAGGGCACAGCCCCTGCCCCTAGAGCTTGCACTGCAGTCAAAGCCAAGCACAGGAACTGGTGTGCCTCTCACTTGACATTCCTCAGAAACTTGCCTTAACCAACTACGGAAATAGTAATTTCATGTACAACATGAAGAACTGCACATTTGATGGACAGATGGTAAGGGTAATGTCCTGCTTAGCTTGAGGTCAGAGGATGCTGAAGAGCGAGACATAATGCTTGAAGAATGAAAAGCAGTGCTTTCTAGAGGAAAAATAACAAGGACTCAAGAGATACAATCTCCTGTTTCTAGGATGTTTGTGCTTGCCCTAGCTAAACAAATCTTTAAACAGCATTTGTGCACCCATGAAAAGCTTTTCCTTTCTCTTTGTAACTTTTCTGTGTCTTCCCACCCCAATGCTCTTTCACATTCTCTTCCTGAATCTCCTTTTCCACATCCATCCTCTTCTTATACGCTCCTGTTGTAGGGAGGGCAGAAGTGCTCTGAAACAGCTGTGCTTCCTCCTCACATGCTCCTTCCCCTCACCCACTCAGAGAGGGGAAAGCACATGCCAGCTCATCCTGCCTCGTGCTTCTCTGCACTTGGAAAGATGCGCTGCCAGAGCAGCTCTGGTCCTATCTATGGTAGCACTGCCATCCCTCCTGCCTCTACTGAGGCAGGACGTGTTGTGGCTAACGTGCAGAGGCCAAACAGACTCCAAGAGGAGTGGCCTCTCGCACTTGTGCACTGTGCTCCCAAATTGGGCTTGGAGGAGCTAATGGATGCAAGAATCAGATGGAAAGTAGGTACAGAGCGAGAAAGGGCGTGAATGAGTATCAAAAGACAAAATGCACATCCTCTGGAGGTCAAGACAACAGAGAACAGGTGCTTGTTACAGCCCTCACTGAGGAAGCACTTCAAGAATAAATGAGCAGTGTGAAAGTACCTCACAGTGTGTCCCAGCACAAGCATACCTTTGCCTGACAGTCAAGTGCTCAATCACTTCTTTCAAACAAGAGGCCTGAGCAAGGCATGTGGCAGCAGCCTGAGAACACCTACTCTCAGAGAAGAAATATGGTCCAGCACTGCAGGTGTTTATTAAAACAAAGATAAAAGTGCAGACATTACAATAACAGATGTAAAAAACGGAGGGTAGAGTCTTGCTCCTGTTGCCTCCATCATAGAGCTCAACTGTGAGGTTCACCTCAACATTTGCTGCGCATGAAACCACTCGCAGGAGGAAGGCTGCAACACCAACACGAGTGGACAACCGCAATGGCTCCCTGCCCGGGTGCCACACACAGGGGCCGGTGTGTGCCACCTCCCCACCGCGTCTCTTCCCATCCTGCCACGCCAGCCCTGCTGAGTCCGTGATGCACACGGAGAGCACCAGCCACCTCCACGGAGGTGCAGGCACAGCCACGGCCGCAGCTGCCAAGAGGCCAGCGCTGTCCTCCATCCCGGGCTCGCACCCGGTCCCAGGAGAAGCGGGAAAGCGAGAGAGACACGGGGAGGTATCGCGGACAGAGAGCCCAGCCCCGCCAGCGCGGCTTCGGCAGGCGAGACAGCGCGTCCGGCCCGGGACGGAGCCGTCTGCAAGAGAAGAGAAAGAGAGAGAGAGAAAACAGGCGCGAAGCGAGACGCGGTCTGGGGCAGCCGCGGTCCCGACCCTTGTACAGAGCCACCCCAGCGCCAACGCTGCCGCCGCGGCCCTGCCCGCCCCGTCCGGTCCGAACTGCCCCGCGTACCGGGACAGCAGCCCCCCACCGCCTCTCCCCGGCGTCCCCTTACCACGCTCCGCGGGCACTACGCGGCCGGAGAGGGCGACAGCTGCCGCGGGCTCTGCAGCCGCTGCGGCGGCCGGGACATGTTGGTCCGAGCGGTTATTTATAGCGGCAGGAAGCGGCGGGCCCGGCCGGGCTCTGGGGCGCCGCTCCTCCGCCCGCCGCCGCACACGCCCCGAGCAGAGATCGGGACTGCTGGCGGCAGGGCCGGCCGTGGGGCGGCAGTGGGGGAGTGGGTGTCCTCCCTGGCGCTGCCGCCCCTCCCGGGGTGGTCCCGTCGGGCGGAACGAGGCTCCGACGGGTTGGTCCCACCCAGGCGGCGTGGCGGGGCCGGTGGAGGCCGTGATCCCGCCCGTAGCTACTGTCCTGAGTTCCAGATGTTCTGTGAAGCTAAAACCAGGCACTGAACGACATAACCACACTTACAGGGACAGTTTTGAGGTCCTCAGGCACTAACCACCAGAACGGCGACTATTGCTGGAGTTTCCAGGGATCTGTCCTTTTCAAACAAACCCGCTCTGGTCCTCTGGCCATAGCTGCTGCCACAGCCACGGCTCTGCTTGGTGACCTCCTGACCTCCATCGCACCAAGCAGGTCTGCTTCATCATCCTGCTCCCCTCAGCACACCCCAGCCTCCTAGGATAGCAGCAAGCAGAGCAGGGCCTCCTCTCACCGGAGCACCTGACGCTCTGTCTGCAGAGCCTCTGGCACACTTAATTTTCCCTACCTGCCTCAAACGACCTAGATAGCACACAGCTGGAGAGGGGTAGTGGAGCTTGGGGAGTATTAAGGCAGCAGCAGAGACACACACAGTGCAGCACGAACACAATTAAACAGTAGGAAAGAGGCACTTGCTTTTATCCCTTTTAGGGTTTCCAGTATGCTGAGGTGTGGGAAGGTCAATTACTCCTCGCTACATGATGCTCCAAAAGGCATTTGTGCTTCTTACCTCAATTAACTTGTGTGAAGAGTGCTTTGCCAGACAAGTAATAGGTTCCTCTTTATTCACCTTCCCACCTTGACTAAGTTTTCTAGAAACAAAACTTCCGTCAATGCTTTTGGTTCAGCACTGAGATCTTGAAGGGGAAAATGCCCACGTTATGTCCCGTGGAGTAAGTCAGGTGGACAGGAGCAAGGTTTGAAGGGTGAGAGCTCAGTCCTCGGTGCCCATGTAAACCAATACACTGATCCCATATGATTTTGTCTCTGTAGAATTTCACTTTGTCGTTATTTGGATGTGTTTTGTTTACTCCATGCACGATCATAGTCCAAACAGAGCAGCTGCACAACCCTGCTGTGTAAAATACATGACTGTTAGAGACGTGTGTCCTGAAGATCTTTTACAAGGTACTGATTGCCTTGCAGCAACACGTCCCAGCAAAGGCAAAGACTGAGTAACCTGTGTGTTGATCTAACCTGCTACAACTTACTTTAATGTTTTGACCAGGAGAGATGCCCGGTTGCCCAAAGACAGCATGATGGTGAGACACACTGCCCCAAGAGCAATGGTATAACTGATATGCCTTCAACATGAGATTTCAAACCTTGACAGGCTTTTCTGTGGGTTATGTCAGTGTTTCTGTGACATTGTATGGTTGGAGCAGTACAGGATGGACGCTAAAAACAGGTTTGCTTTTCTTCTCTCTACCCTTTTCTGACCCATGCACACAACCTAGATTAACTCACAAGCTACAGAGATACAGCTCACAAATGGAAAAACTGCAGGCACTCTGTGTTTACTGCCTTCACAGACCTAAAGCTTCCCAAAGAGGGCCACAAATCCACATGAGGCTCCTAAGCATGGCTTTCTGCATTTGGGTCATTGGTTACCTGAAAAGTCACTTTGGGGCAAATAGCTTCTTCCTGCCTATGAACTGAGGAAACACCATGTGACGTTTATTCCAAGGGCTGTGTAGAATAAATAGCAAACACCGATACAGATCTCTGCTCAGCTATTAGAAGCTGGGAAGATGTGCTCGACGGGAGATCTGTACTGGGATGACGGTAAACAGTGACAATGCCTGCTTCCCTTTATGGGGAATCCACTCTGTGACCCATCATCACTGAGCTGCAGTAGCCTACAGACTCCTTGGGACACTTGCCTCCTGGTCATTCTGGCCTGTTACACGGTAACAAGCGAGCTTGTCCTTGTCACAGATACCCCACCTGAAGCCCCCAGAATTCACAGGGCTCTCACGACAAGCATGGAAAGTTGGCTGTTTTCCATCGTTCTGCCAGTACTTTATCAGAGACTGAAGTATAATTAAGAGAATCATTTGCAGAGCAGTATGTGACTGCCCCAACCGCAGTTGGGATTTGATTTCTGAAGTCAGTGTCTGCGCAACACTCATTTGAGAGAAGTTCTGATGACTTTGTACAGGTTTCACAGTTTTTGGGGAATGGAAGAGAGGGAGCAAGGTAATTTATATCCAGGAGCAAGCATTGGCCCTGTTCTTGAGCCTGTCAGGGTCCCTCTGGGTGGCCTCTCTTGCCTTCAGTGCACTAAACATAGCACAGAGCTTGGTGTCATCAGCAGCCTTGCTGAGAGTGAACTCATTACCACTGTCCATGTTGCCAGCAAAGATGCTAAACAGTACTAGGCCCAAAACAGGATCTGAAGGAACGCCACTGATAACCCATTGCCACTTGGACATGGAGCCATTGATCACAACATTGACCTCTGAGTGTGACCATCCAGCCAATTCTTTACCCATCTGGCAAATCCCCTTCTCTCTATTTTAGAGATGAGGATGTCATGTAGGACAGCGTCAGACGCCCTGTACAAGTCCAGGTAGGTTACATCAGTTTCTGTACCCTTACCCACTAATGTTGTAACTCTATCATAGGAGGCCCTCAGATTTGCCAGGCATGATCTTCCTTTAGTGAAGCTGTGTTGGCTATCACCAAGCACCTCCTTATTTTCCGTGTGCCTCAGAATAGTTTCCAGGTGGGGCTGCTCCATGATCTTTCCAGGCACAGAAGTGACACTGACTGGCCTGTAGTTCCCCAAATTATCTTTTCTTCCCTTTTTAAAAATGGGGTTTATGTTTACCCCTTTCCAGTCTGTGGGAACCTACAGTGGACTGCCTTGATTTCTGAAGTATCACAGATAGCAAATTCATCCACCAGTTCCATGGGTGTATCACATCAGGTCCCATCGACTTGTGAAACTTCAGCCTCTTTATAAGATCTGCTCCTACCATAAGTGGTTTGACCTTCTTGAAAGACACGTGTCCTTGGCTGTGAAGACTGAAGCAAAAAAGTCATTAAGCACCTCAGCCTTCTCCAGATCCCACCTAACCAGGTCACCTGTTTCCTTTTGGAGAATCCCTCATTTTCCCTAGTTTTCTTTTTCTCACTGATACACCCATAAAAGATCTTCTTGTTTCCCTTCACGTTCCTGGCCAGATGTAACAGTGCCTGGGCTCTGGCTTCCCGAACCCTACTCCTGGCAGCACAGATAGTATCTCTATACTCTTCCCAGGCCACCTGACCTTGCTTCCATAAGTTTGTCCAGGAGTTCGTTGCTCATCCACACAGGCCTCCTGGCATTTTTGCCTGACTGTGTGTTTGTAGGAATGCAGTGCTCCGGAGCTTGGAACAGCAAGGTCTCACAACTGGATGCAAGCACAGCAACCTTCCAGAAGCGTCCAAAGTTAAAAGCATTTCTGATAGGCCAAGCTCTTGGTCACTTCAAAGGTAATGTTTCACAGGCTGCCATACCAGAAGACAACCTTTTCCAGCAGATAATGTGCTTCCTTTCTCCAATAGGAGCATAGTGTTTATGCACTTTGTTAGTCTTGTGTTACGTAAACTCTTTTGCCCTCCTGTCCCTACCCACCGCGGTTTGCTTCAGCAGTGGAGACAGGAACTGCTGAGTCAGCACATTGATACAACACACCGCTTTCACGTGTCTCTGGGGAGATAACCCCAGCAACTTGTACCTCAGAGAAAATATGAGTACTTAAATAGTCCTGCAGTTGCCTAAAGCAACTATTTGATTTCTTAAAAACTCTCAAACTGAAGGAGGTGATTCAGTACCCGAGAACAGGTTGCAGGTGAATGCTCACACCTGGAACACACAAGCTCAGGATCAAGTACTTAGAGTTCAGGGAATGGGGTTGTTTTTTCTGTTCACTCTGTTTATTGGCTCAATTGTGTTTTAAAAAGCCAAGATCCAACTGGCTGAATACACAGAATAAGTTTAGCTTATATAGCAGCAGTGGAGAACAGCAGCCTGTTCTGACCACAGCCTCATGAGGAGGTGAAATTGCTCTCTTGGAGTTGGTACAAGATAACAGACTTTAGAAATTCAAAGAACCCCCTCAGAAGGGTCAGGTCTCCTGATCATTGGAAATGCTGAAGGAGAAAGAGGTTTGAGGGTGAATGCATCTCTGAGAGCAAAATATCCATGGTAAAGTAGGAGAATAAATACGACTGAGAGTGAGTATTCAAAGCAAAAAAAAAACCAGCAAGCAGCTGAACTGTCTCCTGAAGCACATTTACTGATGTTCAGAGAACGCAACACCAGGATTCTGCAATCTAAGAAGACAAGCAGTTAGCATATATATTTTTCCAGTGTCACATCTTTAGAGACATGAGTTCAGCAAGACTCAGTGCGATAGAAAGGCAGAAGGTTGCCTGTGCCTACAAGACAGATCAAACAAACACAAACAAAACATTTCAAATACATGATTTCAAAACTTTTTCTGAGGAAGTGGAAAGAAAACACTGCAATGTGGTTGCTACCCGTGTATGAAGAGAGCTGGAGCAGCAAGCAGGCAGGCACGGATATATGCGGGCAAGCACTCTGGCTTACAAATGTGGAATTTGGAGGCCACGACCCAGATCTGTCTTGAGGAAGCTGGGGAAGCTGAACAAAGATACTGTGGATGCTCACCATGAATCTTGTTACTTGATGTTTATTTTTAATGCTGAGATTCAATCACATGCTGCTCTAAGAGGATTGTTCAGTCAATTTTAGTGCCAATGAGAGTCTCCCAAATTAAGTCCCAGACCCCATTACGCTGCAGCTTAACTCGTCATGAGCTGGACAGCTGCGTGACTCTCCAAGGGCTGGAGCTGAGAAGATAAACAGAGCTCCATCAGCAAAGGTTTTGCCCAGCATACATCTTCAATGATCGTTTACAGCGTTAATGTTGATCTGGGGGGCAAAGTTTACCATCAGCTGAGCAGAATGTTATACATACACGATCCATAGCCCCAGAAAAAGTGCTTTGCTTAGGGCTGCAACTCCACAAAACCCCGTCCAGCAAGCACTGCGCAATGATGGAAGTATTGCACAAGTGCCTGATTTTCCCTGCTTCAAGTGCCTGTCTTCTGCAGACGTGACACATTCCTGCAGGGCATGAACATAATACAAGTTATTTTATTAAACGCACAGAAGATTACTTACAGCTGTTAGCAAACTGGTCCTGTTGACTTGGACAGCGGGCTGGGAAAGATGAGTAACTTGTACCAGTTGTCCCACCTCTCGGTTTTTTTGCAGCCCTGCTAGCGCGGCCGTGCTCCGTTACCGAGACACACGCGCCGAGCAGTCACCGAGGGGCTGCGGCCGGGAGCGGCACTACCCGGTTGTGGCCACTGGAGAGAGCTGCTGCTCCAGATGTTAGTAAAGTCCGCCTGTCGCTCGGGAGAGGAGCGGTCCTGTCCCGTGGGCACGCACAAGGGAGACCGAGAGCCACGCGTGTGCGTGATGCTGTGGCTGAGTTTAATGCTCAGGGCGTATTTGGCAGGGCAGGGGACAGTTTTCAGGGAAATCAGAGAAGGGACCTTGAAAGACCCAGTCTAATCCCCCTGCCAGAGCAGGATCACCTGGATCAAGTCACACAAGAACATGTCCAGGAAGGTTTTAAAGATCTCCAGAGAAAGAGACTCCACAACCTGCCTGGGCAGCCCGCTCCAGCGCTCTGTCAGCTCACTCTGAAGAAGTTCCTTCTCATATTGATGTAGAACCTCCTGTGTTCCAGCTTAAACCCATTCCACCTTTGTCCTGTCATTAGATGCGACTGAGCAGGACCTGGCTCCACCTTCCTGACACCTGCCCTTTCCATATTTATAAACATGAATGGGGGTCACCTCTCAGTCTCCGTTTTTCTACGCTAAAGAGACCCAGCTCCCACAGCCTTTCCTGATAAGATAGAAGTTCCACTCTCTTCACCATCTTTGTTGTTCTGCGCTGGACTACTAGGCATCCACAAATTTGAAGTTGCCCCTGAGTTAGTCACCTCTCAAAATGGAAACCAACCTTCTGGAGCAGGCTCTGCTGAGTACAGAGATTTTCCTATGGATATCATCCTTCCTCCCCTGGTCTAAAATTTCCCCATAGCATGCTATCGTGGAACGTCTTTGATAACTGACAATCCTGAGCATTAATACATAACGAACATGGGGCTTTTTATAACAGGTGGTGACTGCAACACAGTGACAGCAATGCCTGATGTTCACCGAACAGGGTTCAATGATAAAACAGGGCAAAATAATGTATCCTCTAAAAGCCTTTTACCATGGGGCTTGACAGCAAAAGAGACCCGTGCGACTAAACTAGCTGATGCTGAATTCTTCCCACAGTAAGGAACAGCCCTTCCTCTTTGCTACACCAAGAATTTCTACAGGTAGAGTCGTGTATGACAGAGAGTCATGTCAGATTTCACTTGAAAAATCCAGTGCTTAAGCATGGAGATATTTCTGCTGGTTACACGTAAAGTTACAGGGGGAGAGATTTGTGACTCTGCCAACACAAAATCCAAAGAGCAGATATGGAAACCAGCATGAACACTGAACTTAGAGACTTGAAGCTCAGCTAAAGCTTTATACACTGCCGTTGATTTAACTAGGAACATAACTGTGGGTTAGAAATTCAGACAGTCTCACTAATACATTAACATTTTTATTAAAGGGCACAGTGGTTCAAAAGCTGGCTGATGGCCTTTCAGTTTACCAGAAACACATTTCTTTTTGGCAGTAAAACACCCCTGTTTTTTGTGAAGTGAAGCAGCTCAGAAATGCTATGTATGGAGCCTTACATTCCATTATCCCTGTTTTTTTCCCAGCAAGGACCAGCTCCTGCCTCTGAAGCTTACAGAGGCTAGCCAGGTTTTGATGGTTAAGATGCTTTCAGCTGCTGACCAGGGTAGCAAATAGTTTCCAGCTGATGTTCATCCTTGCTGATTTAATTCAATAAGGCGACCAGCAAATACAGCCAGTGTGCCTATAAAACAAACTAGCATAAATATGCCAAGGAGAAGATGATCAACCACCATTGCAACAAACTTCCATTCTTCTGCAGCCTAGGAAAGAAACAAAGGAGACAGCAAAGTCTGTGCAGAGCCATGTTTGTCATGGGTGTTCTTGTAATTTACTGTCTTTGAACACAGAAAAGGCTATTCCTCACATTCCACTATTATCATGCAAAAGCTACTCGTTTTCTTCTGAAAAGCAGGTCAGTAGTTGAAGGCTAAGCTACTAGAAATGCAAGTTTCATGACTAGAAGGTTTAGAAACTCTGGCAATTTGGTGAACAAAGTCATTTAAAAGAAATGTTGAAAAGCTTACATTTTTAACTAAATAGTTGGTTTTGAGAATGACTTTTAAAAGTTGAAAGCAAAACACTGAGTTTGCCCCAACTGGCTTTTGTTTTCTGTTGTTTTTTCATCCTCTTGGGATACCTAAGCAACTGTCATTAATTTAGCTCTGGTCCCTGCTTGCCATGCCTGATACTCATTCTGAGGCCTGAGGAAAGCTTGTCTGTGGCTTCCTTAGTCTTCCAGTTGTGGAATGCTACAAACAACTTGCTCTGCCATCTTATTTTCACTTTTGTAGGAACCCAGTAGGGTAAGAGCAAGCAGAGTACAAGTTCTTAAGTGCTACAGGGCTCCACCTTGTAACTGCCTTGTGGAGTGACAGATGCATGTACTGGCCTGAGGCACCCTCTGCTCTTGTCTTAGTTGCCCCACGGGTAGAACAGACTATTGCAATTTATCTAGATTACTCTGGTAACACTGTTTTGAGGTGGTTCAGAAGCTAATGTAATGAAGTGGCCACCTTCAGAAGCTGCAACCTTCAGCTTACTTGAGGAACCTGAGTTCTGAAAGCCCCTGGAAGTGATATCAGCAGTGCCCAGATAACACAAGCAGCTGCGCTCCACTTCCGAAGGGAACGCTTGCCAGTAACCCAAAGACCTTCCTTGTAAGCCTAGGAGGAAGTGAAACCCAGAGGTGCTGAAGCCTCACCAGCCCTGCTGAAGGTAACGCTTTATCTGAGGAGAGGCAAAGGAGTCACCGGGAACATGAGGCTGCAGCCAGAACCATTCCACGTGCTCCAGGAATTTGATCACAGGAACAAACACTGTGGTGTAAATCCTGCCCACGGGCAGGAAGCACCTCCTCCTTTTGAAGAGCGCAGCCAACTTGTCCCAGAGAAGCCCCTCTCCATCTTCAGGCTACCCTGCAGCTCAACAGGAAGGGTCTATGGTCATGCAGAAAAGCTAAGTACTAGGACCGAATTAACCATCCGAAAGCTGTGATGACTGAAATAAAAGAGGGGGTTAACCACGCTGAATGTATGAGAAGGAGGCAGAGCTAGGTTTTCCCGGGGAAGACTGTCATACGTGACTCTGCAGGCATTTAGCCCTTCTTTGGCTTGCACTGTGGAAAAAGTCAGTAATCAGGGTTGCTCACGATATGCTTCACTTGCAAGGACCACTTGTAGCATTCAGGGATAAAGGAAAACATTGCCAAAATGGAATTGCTAATTTCTGAGTGACATCCAACACCTCTCAGTGTTTCAGCTCACCTCCGGGTGTTTCAAAAGTGACAGGATCTCACGGGGGGAAGACACTTGAGTGGGAGACAGGAGGAATGTGTTTTGGAACTTGCTTACAGTTCTAGAAACTCACTGACGCCTCAGCTCTACAACCTCACACACCACATTTAGAAAACCTTAGCACAGACACTTTTTTCCCCCGTTCAAGATTCAGTTGCCATCTGTAACAATTGTCTGCTGCTCCTTGTTGACTGTCCCCTGCTAAATCTGAACCAGAGCTCAGAGTGTTTTTGTGAATTAGGGAGGTTTTGCCCAAATGAAGAAGAAAAAAAAAAGAAGTAGCAGTTTGAAAGCCAGAAATGATAAATGTGCCAAAAATGCCTTACATTGCTGGCTTCTTGGTCCGACTTCATCGTTTCTGCAATGTACTTGACTCCCTCTATAGCGTTTTTCACATCTGGATTTCTGGTAAGCGGGGAGTAGAAGTTGACAGGCACAGAACCTTGCTTCCCAGAGATCTCAGAAATATCAATATCTTCTGAAAAAATATTCTTGTCTGGCTTATCCCTGGATGGTCGTTTCATTGTAGAGAAAAACATGAGGTTTGGGATGGTGTCAATAAAGATCTGAAAAGAGAGAGAGATGACAACTGCTGGTCAGCGGGGCTGTGTTACAGAGGCAGCTGTGTGCTGAACAAAGGCCAGCCTCTCCCTCCCCGGATCAGCTACAGATTCCCTCTCGGAGTACGTCACACTGAGGCTTTTGTTAGCCTTACGTCCTGGAGCAGATGGAGTCACCCGCAGGCCTGTCACACGCTTTCTGGAAACCATTTCCCCCTGCCACAGAGCCAACACCGACACACGAAGGAGGTGGTGACACCCCGGAGCAGACCCTCAGCTGGCGTGAGCTGACACAGCATTATCAGTCTCGTCTGATTTGGAACATACTGCTTGCAAATCTGGCTTGAAGAATGGACTACAAGGGATCTCTTCTGGCTACTTACATCTGACTGCCGCTACCAAAGCGTGTGCTATGTGCACATAAGGTTTTCACCAATTTCCTCTGGAGCAACAAAGGTTTGCTGCTGGAGCAATTTTAAGCACAAACAGCATTTGCCTGTTGAAATTTCCCTTCTGCAGGGACTGCCTGTGCTGCAGAGTGAACCTGACGTAAGCCGCAGCCTCAGAAGTGCAGCCAGAAGTACACAGAACAATCTCCTGTCATGTGTCAGTATGAACCCAGGCTGGCTGCAGAAAGGGAAGAATAGCTGGATGGATCCTCTTTGGTACCGTCTCCCTGGCAAAGAACTTCTAATGACAGGCATCTGATTTTTCCTACATCCTGTAGTGACCATGCAAGGACCTCCTTGCTCCTCGGTGTCTGCAGAGCAACTGTGCTTGCTGGAAGAGGACAGAGAAGATCACAGCTTTTGTTAAGCTGTCTTTTGCAAAACTGAATGCTGAATGCAGGTAACCCCAGTGGCCTTTGCGCTCTTCGTTCATAGCGGCCGGCGAACTTGGCCACTGGCAGGCAGCAGTGCTTTGCAGTCAGATGGAGAATAGGCCAGGAAATGTAATTTGAGTCCAAGGGAACATTTGCTTTTCCTGGTAGCTTCAGCTGCCTGTGTTTTGCATCATCTGTTCCCTGCAAGACTCTAACCCAGCAGACAATTTTGCTACTTGAAGGAGCACTTTAGCAGCCTTGCTGACTTTATGCACAGCTAGGTAGTAAACACTGGCTCTTGTGCCTGGAGAGATTTAACTTGATGCATGTACTTCCCCAATTCTTCTTGACTTTTATTAGAAAACCTGCCAATAAAATATGGAGTGTTCAGTGAAAACCAGGAAACATGCAAAGCCATAGAGCTCACCTTCCTGACCCACTGTGGCATGGTGTGAGTGCTTGGGGAGCGGTGGTGGGTGTTGATGACGATGACTGTGATGATGATGGAAGCGATGACAAACACCATTGTAAACAGCATGTATTTGCCTATCAAAGGCACTGCACTGGAGGTGGAGGGAATCAGCTCCACGATGACCAGAAGGAACACAGTCAGAGACAGCAGGACAGAGATGCTGAGAGTCATTTTCTCACCTGCCAGGCAAAAAACCCCCACACATTGCTGCTCCAATTATTCAATACAGAGAGCATTTATCTGAAAAGACAGGATGTGGGCAGTGGCTGTTCACACAGCTCCACGTGCGCGATCTGGAGTGCTGTCACCTGTCCCACCATCCAAAGCAGTAACCAGTCTGGGTAAAGCTGAAGGCCTAACAGAGCAGCAGCTCCAGCATTCAGGTGGGAATTGCCAGGTGTGACTGGGCTGAGGTGTGGGCGATGGATATGGAAAGCGTACTTGCCACAAGCCATTCAGGGGGCTGTGCCTTTTGAATGATGAAGTGTAGGCACCTGATTAACGCTTGCTCCACAGCCTCCTGGGGGTCTGCTTGCCTTACTCTTGGCAGGCTCACGCTGGGCTGAGCAGGCAGAAAACATCACATCTGACACGAGAGGTCAGTTGCTATTTGAGATCTCCCCGAATGGAGGGTGTCAAAACTGAACCACAAAACATCTTTTTGTTCTAACCAGTACAACTTTCTAGAAAGTTTTCTGCTAATAAATACACAATAATAAACATTTCTTAGAAGGAGCTTCATTAACTTGAGCAGCATGAAAAGCTGACAGAGGGCAAATGAATGAAGAAGAGGAGATGGTGGCAGGAGCAAGAGCTGCTCAGAAGGGAAAAAGGAGGACAGAAAGGGCCAGGATTACTCTTTGTGTCACAAAAGGTCATGTGTGTAAACAGAAAACATGGTGCAGAAGGACCTCAGTCGCCTTCGTGTGCTTGTTTACTGCATGATGTTCTATCACGCTCACCGCCTACAGAATCAGCCAGCTAAATCTTTGTTTGGCAGAAGTTACCTACAGTGATTTCTGTGGGAATCACAGAATCATCCAGGTCAGAAAGACCTTTAAGGTCGTAGCATCCAACCATTAACCCAACTGCACCACCAAGCCCACAGCTAAACCCTGTCCCTAAGCTCCACATCTACATGACTTTTAAACACGTCCAGGGACTGGGCAGCCTGTTCCAAAGCCTAACGACCCTTTCAATGAACAACCTCTTCCTAAACTTCCCTTGGTGCAACTGGAAGCCATTTCCTCTTGCTGTATCACTTGTTACTTGTGAGAAGAGACTAACACCCATTTCTCTACAACCTTCTTTCAGGTAGTTGTAGACAGCAATAAGGTCTTCAAATGCTGCCCTTTTAAGTTGGTTGGTGATTTCAGATACTGGGAGTTTCTCAGGAACTTGTTAGAAGAGCAAGTTCTATGCCAGTGGAATGAATACTTTCACATACCTGAATCAGTGGGAAGGTAAAACACAAACCCGGTTAAAAAGGAGAAGAGCAGGCAGGGAATGATGACGTTGACAATGAAGTAGAGAGGCAGGCGCTGCATGAGGAAGTGGTAGGTGATGTCCAGGTAGGGGGTGTCGGGGCAGCAAGCGTAGTAAACCCAGTGCTTCCAGCCACGGTAGTCCTTCATCACCCACTCCCCACTCTCCATGAAGTTACTCAGATCTGGACGATCACTTTCCTGACAGCAAAACGAGACAAATTCCTAATATTAGATTTCCTGAACAAAAGGAAAACTGGGCAGTTGCTCAGGAACAGGATTCCAAATGATTCGGGGATTTCATGCATTTTTGTGAGCAAACCCTCTCGTCTAAGTTATTTTGCCTTAGAATATCTTCACACAGCATCCAATGTTTTACGGACAGCCAAGGGTAGTCATCAAAAGAGAAACACTGACCAAGTACGATAGCCGACATACCTGAGGGGACAGGGAAAGAGTCCTTGGAAATAGAAAGGACAGCCCTCCACTCCCCCAAAAAAAGCCAACAACAAGCATGAGCAGAAGAGAGCGGTGTGAAGCTTGGGACACCAGGCAGGTAGGAGACCGTTAGAGCACAGGAATTACGTGTACGCAGAATTTTAGAAGCTAAACCAGAAGATTTTGTGCTACATCTACAAGCAGGGCTCTTACATTTTGCATGTGGTGCCCAACTGTTTTCCAGTCAAAACAAGTTTATCAGAGGACGGCTTAGGTTGGAAGGGACCTCAGAGATCATCTAGTTCCCACCCTCCTGCCACCGGCAAGGACACCTTTCATCAGACCAGGTTGCCCAGGGCCCTGTCCAACCTGGATTTGAACACTTCCAGGGAGTGGACAACCCTGGATGTGTCTATATTTTCCTAAAACTATATCCAGGTCTTCAGTGCTCTCTCAGTTATAAACTCCTTGCTTACCGGGTTAATAACAACCATAGTACCATCATACGTCCACGTTCCCAGCTTCATACTGCAGTTCTGCTGGTCGAACGGGAAGTACGTGACTATAATCTCGCAGTAGCTTTTGAAAATAGCCGGTGGTGTCCAGGTGATCCGGCCTGTGTGCTCCAGAAGGACTTTGGTGTATTTTACAATGGCAAAATCACCGTCTGCGCTGCAAAAAGGACAAGGATGTTAACAGCAGTCCAGGCAGAGCTCCACAAGGATTTCTCTGCTTGTTGATCAAGACTGCTCCCCCTGCTCCTGGAGAAGCTTGCTCTGAGGCATGCTACTGGCCCAGATGGTGGAGGAAACCAGTCCCACCCCGGGAGCCTGGCACCACTTACTTGTTGTAAAGAACAAGGTCTGGCCGCCAGATATCATCTGAGGGGATGCGGATCTTTTTCACGCCGCCGTAGTCATCTGGGTTCCACTTGAGGTTGACATCTGTCCATTGCTAAACAGGGGGAATTTCAGCCACTGAAACTCTCTCCCAGTGCTTCTGGTGGTAGTTTTGGTTCTCCCTAGAAACATGAACCTCTCTTGCCTTGGGTAAACATCAACACATGATAGTGGGGCCCCTAGCTCATTCTTTGCATCAATTTAAATTTTGGTTTAAGAATCTCATTAAAAAAGACATAAAATAATGTTAAAAAATCAATACACCATAGGTCAACTTTTTGAAATACAATGCAAAATGTTTTCTTAGTGGCTCCTAATGTCTAGAACATTTTGCTTTTGAGGCCTCTGAAGGGAGAAGTCCTCTGCTAGGCTGACCCACCTGTCCCAGTTGCCCGTGAGAGCGTAAGGGAGTAGTCAACTCCTGGCTGTGCCCGGTGCTTATGTTTGAGTTGGATGAAGTGTGTAGCGATATTCAGAATTACCTGTTTCAGGCGGACATTGGTTGTCACAATCTGATTGACTTCATCCTTGAAAAATAAAAAAGAAATCAAAGAACAGGAGGCAGCAAAAGCAAACACCTGGCTCGGAGGAGAAACGTGCTTTCCTTAGCGCCAAACCGCACCGCTTCTCTGTCGCGTGAGCCAGCGGTTCCACACGCACCACAACGCACACCGTACCACGCTAATGAGCTGAATGAGCTGCAGGCCGACAGTGACAACAACAGCATCCCGATGGTCCTCCACGGGGCGCACCACCTTGTTGTAGTTCTTGAACAAGTCATCGACGAGGCGAGTCTCGTGTTCGTAGCACAGGGCCAGCCCAGCTGCAGAACAGCAGGGGTGGCGTCAGTGAGATGGGACAGGGATCAGGCTACAGCACCAGCACTTTGAGGTGGGCATGAAGTAAATGCCGTTGGCAGCAAGCCGCCGGTGGTGGGTTAATGCCAAGTCCTCTGCGTGACTCCTCACTTCAGGCGTGCGTTATGTACGTGCCAAATAGTGTCTGTGGGGTAACTACCTGTCTGATCTGGAGGGCAACTTGGGAGTAACAAAACCAAACAGAGTATTAGGACTCTCCCCACGCACAACTCTGCTTGTGGACAGCTAAGCTCGGAGGTTGTCTTCGTGATGAAAGAGAAGCAAACCATTCACAATGTGGTTTCTTATCTCCCTATCCTGAGGGAAGGTCTGAACCACTCCTCAGGGAGCTCTGCCCGTAGATGGCTCAGCACAACCACTTGGCAGCACTACACAGAGCAGCCTTTGTAAGAGCATCGAGACTGAAAACGGCAGGTAGCAGCTTTGCTTCAGTGCAGCTTTAGCATTCCGTGTGCGTGGCATTGCACTCCCAAAGGGTGAGGGCTCGGACTCCCACCTCTGAGTGAAACAGAGGAACCCCACTTCCACACCACCTGTTGCGGAGCAAGCAGCTGCATCACATACCCAGACTGTAGCTGCCTCACTGTCACCCGAGAGTGGGGCAAGTGGAAGGTGAGCTTGGGGATGTTTTTGCCTGTACCCCCTTTTAAAGGTAGTGAGGAGGAACGGAACAGCTGAGCCTTGCCGCAAGCATTTTTGGCAGAGCCCATCCTTGCCTCCTGCTGTCTCAGTTTAAATTCTGGGCCATTGAAGTCAACAAGAATTCTGCTGCTGACGCCAAGCTAAGCCAGGATTTCCCCAGTTTTCCAACTGACTTTTCATCACCTCCTTTTATATAGTTGACCTGGATGCCAAGGATTCTGTATCAGCCCCATCCTGCCGCGAGACGCTGTTAGAATCCTTGGATGCCATCGATACAAGCTGCCTGCCGCAGCTTCCCCTGCCAGGGGCTGCCCTGGTGGTGAGCTGGAGTCCAAGTTTGAAGCTATGGTGACAACATCATATCCAAGTAAAGCACTTCGTTATTCTTTATTGATCTGATTAAACTTCTCACTGCTGCTGCCTGGTGTCCCCTGACAGGACTTCGGGTATGCTGCTTCAATGCAGCCAAAAGCTTGTAGGATCACAAGATAATTAGGGACAGTTTAGAAAGAATCATCCTGGTACGACGCATGCAGCTGCATATACATTCTGCTTCTTTGTCAATAGTCACCCAACTTAATGAGATTTCTTGTAATGACTTTATATTTCAAGCCCCATTTACCAGATCCTTTTGTGCATTTCAAAGTGCCCACAGCACTAGAGTAAATGGGAACAAGGCAGAGAGGTAAAAACAAATAAACACAGAACCTTCTGAAAACACAGAAACAACTTCTCCTTTCAAAATACCCAGTGTCTGAAATTACAGGTACCTGAGCTGCGCTGCAAAAACGCACCCCAGGGCTCTCCCTTCAGTTATCTGGCGTGTCCACAAGACCTCATCTGTAGGACAGGCTGCTGTATATGCAACAAGCACTGACCAGAACACCTGTACCTGTGGAGATGAGGAGAAGTACGTGATGGACCTTCAGCATCCCGGCTCCCTTTTGCTGCAGTCACACGGACGGAGGCACGAACACAGCACCTCTAAGGGCTTTTCAGAGGAGCGCTGTGCTGCCTCCTGCCAGGGGCTGGTGTGATGTAAGCACCGAGGTATTGGTTTACAGCACCTGTTTGTGGGAGTGACAGCTGAGGGGCACTGTGTGTCACTGGTCACATATCTCTGCGTGTCACAGAAAGACATTTTTCCTGAGAAACAAAGTGACCTATGACTTAATAAATAGACCCATAAATGTAAGCAAGGAAAGGATGTTCTGCAGCGTAAGTGGACATCTCTGCCAAGCATTTATCCTGAGATGAAATGAACCAATTAATGTCATTAGTGTTCTAGTGGGTCAAAACAAAAACATAGACTCGTAGAATCATCGAATCACTAGGGATTGGAAGGGACCTCGAAAGATCATCCAGTCCAATCCCCCTGACACAGCAGGATCAGCTAGTCGCAGAGGAACACATCC
The DNA here is from genome assembly GCA_013400115.1 of Rhinopomastus cyanomelas. Classification (NCBI taxonomy): domain Eukaryota; kingdom Metazoa; phylum Chordata; class Aves; order Bucerotiformes; family Rhinopomastidae; genus Rhinopomastus; species Rhinopomastus cyanomelas. The sequence goes on from VXBP01008714.1 coordinate 54,798, forward strand.
AGGGGGGTCTTAAACATTGCCTCCAGTTTTAGTTTTACCTTCTATGTATTTGAAGAAGCCCTTTCTGTTGCCCTTGACCTCTCTTGCAAGGTTTAATTCCAAGGAGGCCTTGGCTTTCCTAGTTGCATCTCTACATCCTCTGACTAGAGTCTTCTAATCATCCCAAGTGGCCAGCCCCTCATTTAATTCACCCCACATAAAAACCTCAACACAAAGACATATGGAAATTAATCACATGTTCTTACATAACTGGGCCAAGCTGCTATCTCTAACCTCTCAAAGAGGAGAAGACTTCCAACAGTTCTTTTTCCTTGTGGAAATGTGGAGTCCATTCAGTCTGTGACTATTTCTCTCAGTGTCAGTGGGTATTTTGAGGTCCAGTTCCCTCTCCCATGTGCTTCCTAGCCAGTCCCGCATTTCCAGGGCAACAATTCCTACAGCCATGAATGAAAAAACTCTCTCCATTTTCAGCAAGCAGTGGATTACAGGCAAGACCTTCCCTCTGTTGATCCCTGAGGTTTCACTCTCTCACCACTTTCCCAGGGCAAGGTGGCTGCCATGCCCAGCCCCACACCACCAATGCCAACTCTCTCTCCAAACAAAAACTAAAGCAAAGTGACAAAGAAGAAGGAAGCAGGAAGCTCCAAACCAGTTGTACTGGTTTTCACAGAGTTGAAAAAAACCTCTTCCAGGAATCAGAATCATCACAAGCTGACACAGCAACTTCCCAGCACCTCAGGCCAAGAGACCCACTCAAATTTGGACTGAAAGAGTATCCGAGTATCTTCGCAAGCTAGAGACTCAAAGCTGTGGGTCACCCGTTCTGACCAGAGCAACTCGCCAAGCTCTGCAGTGCCGGTTCTGTGGGGGAATGCGGTCCTTTATGTCGGATGCGCCCTCATCAGCACGCGTGCCGCACGCCGAGATGAGGCTGCACCCTTTGCTTCACAGATGGGTGAGAGATCTGTGAGTAAGTGAGCAAGAGAGATCTGTCTTCTGGAATCTGCCGGGGTTTTCAGAAGGTACTCAGTGGAGTTGCCTGCTCCCCTTTACCTGGGGCTTACCGACCTGTGAAAGGCAAGCAGCAGGAGTATCTGTTTGGTTTCTGTTGCAGGGCAGCTCCAGTAGATCCCTGCAGGTCATGCGAGTGCTTGCATTGGATTGTCACACATCACCTGGAAAAGTGTTGTTTGACATTAATACTTGAATGAAAATTACTCAGGCTTGCAAAAAAACCAACCAGCTGTGAAGATGTGTGTGTGTGTGTGTGTGTAAGCGTTCATACGTATGATGACCTCCTCGGAGCTCTGCAGTATCACTCAGGAAGAAAATCTTGAGAACGAGCGTTTTGTGAAATGCTCAGCGGCACAAGAGGAGCGAGTCCATCAGTTCCCGAGGAAACAGGGAAGCAAACAGGAAAGATGCTGCCACAAATCCATGGTGCCCTGAGTGCTGTTTGCTTTCGGTCCTCTGGTTACAAAAGATGATTTGGAGAAGGCCCAACATCCACAGCGCAGGCTGGTTTCCATACCTGGAACAGATGGATGGTATGAACCTTCAGACTGGAGAAGCCGCCAGATTGAAAGGGCTTTGGTAGGGTCTGTAAAGAGATCTGGAAGGCAGATTTGGACTCGCTCACCATTCAGGGCAAAAGGTCTCAACAAGAGAAACTTTAGTTGGCAGACGTAAACAAGACACTTCTTCACACAGTATGGCCATGGTAGAACTCGAGTGCCACAGGAGTTTCTGGTTGCCAGAAATCTGTGTATATTCAGAAAAATCACTTTGATAAAGAAATTCAATTCTATTAAATAAAAAAACCCCATCAAACAAGAAGTCTGTCACAGACTTCAGTCACAAATCACACGAGACTGGGGCTGTGTCCTGGAGAATCACTGCTGAGTGCTTGCCCCGTCCTTGCGCTTCTCACCCGACGCCCGTCTGGGGGCATTGCACGAGGTAACCAGCCACGACAGCCCCAAACTTCCTCTTCCAGAAAGCAGTCCCCACAAAAGCATTTCTTGGTCTTGCCTCCTCGTGATACCAGGTGCACTTTCCGTTTCTCGTGGATATCCACTGCGCTGCCTGCCAGATGGGTTGGTGCTTTTTGGCTGGATGTCTTTATTTATGTTTTTAATTATTATTTTTAAATCACCCTCCGTCACCCTCATCCACTCACTCGGCATTCACATTTATCTTCCCATCAAAATCCCTCCACCTACATAACCCTGGCCTTGTTCCTAGCCAGCGTCTCGGCCAGCAGCTCCCGTTGCTGCAGCTCTTGTTTCAAACGAGAGGCCGGTTGCATCCAACCTTTATCCCCGGCCAGGCAGCTGCTGCACCCAGTATAGACACAATCGCACGGAGGCATTGCAGGAATGCTGGTACCCCTCCGGATCCTCCCAAGGCCTCTCAAAGCATTCCTGCCCACCCAAGGCAAGGCTGACTGGTTTGCTCTGAAACAGGTGGAAGAGAGTTACCATAAGTCTGACAAATTCATAGCTCTTGGGTGACATATGTTTGTGTCCCACCCTGTCCCCCACCTCCCCAATAAAACCGCCAACAAACAAAACGGTAGGAAAGGTCTAGCTGCTTAGAACCAGCAGGATGTAGGAGCCCCAGAAAACCTCTGGCTTTAGCAGTGGGCTCTTCCTCTTGCAGCTGAGCTGACCTGAGAACAGCCTCTGACCTGGAACCAGCTGCCCCTCACTGCCTGGGACTCAGAGGTCACCCTGGAAGAGGCAAATCAGAAATTTAGAGAAGGCCCTTGGGGAGCAAAAGCTGGGAACGGCTGGCTGCAAGCAACACTCACTGGCAGAGGCACACAACTGTTTCCTTCCCAAGAAAAATGAAAGCAACCTGAGCTCCTGCTGTTAAATGTGGACAGAATGTTCTTTGTTGTTGACGGGAGAACCTGACCCATCGTGACTGAGGTGGAAACGAAGAGGAGAGGACAAGCTGTACTGACTGCGTTAATTTGGTCCATTGCTGCGAAGGTTTAGTTGTTGGTTTCTTTACCCTCAGAGCACTGCCAGAGATTTTTGACAGCTCTGTTATTCTCACCTTTTCAAAACCCCTTTTCCCATCTATCTCGACACTGAGCTTTGTGGCCTGGACTGTGAGTTCCCCCTGCCCTCCGAAACCTCAGACAACCACCGCCCGCTGTGCCGATGGCAGACTGGTCTCGTTCATGTTCATGCTGCTTGGAAAGAGGCAGAACTTGCCACTTGCTGAATTTTAGGGCTTGCTCCTTCCATCCATGCAGCAGGAGCAAATCCTAGAATCATTAGGGATTGGAAGGGACCTCGAAAGATCATCCAGTCTGCTGCCACAGCAGGATCACCCAGACCAAGCCGCACAGGAGCACATCCAGGCAGGTCTTAAAGGTCTCTGGTGAAGGAGACTGCTGGGGAGGCTTCTACCGGCTCCAGCCCGAAGGGCTGCAGATAAGCCGCTCCAGCAGGGTGCTGTCGCACAGCCACCTTACAGGTGAGCAGAAGCCATCCTGCTTTGGGCTGCCGCAGGAACGCGCGTGGAAGTCCAGTGCCCAGCTAGAGAGAGCCGATGCAGAAGGGTCCAGCGGCTGCCGGGACTGCCCGGGGACGCACGAATGAACTTAATAAAAAGAACAGAGAGCAGGTGGCTGTTACTTCAGGGCCACCGAAGGCAGAGAAGGAGGACAACAACAGCAGCGCTTGTCCGGGGTGTGCCAGCTGCACTGCAGGCGTTCTCGAGGGCCTTTTGCCCTCAGCCGTGGCGACGGCGCAGCCGGGCAGCGCTGGGTCACCGCGGGCAGACCGTTAGCCAAGCGCTTTCGGAGTTTGCCGCGTGTTCGTCACCAGATCGCCCGCAGCCGCAAGAGAGCGCCGCGCTCATTGCCCGCTGGAAGCCGCCTCGAGGGAGTGCGGCGGCTCCACGCTGTCGCCACCAGATGGCAACAGATGGCCACAAAAGACGAGGGAGCGAACCTCCGCAACAGCCTCCTGCGGGAGCAACACGGGGAGGAGACGGCTTTGAGGAGAGAGCGTTAAAGACTTAGCGACAGCTGTGAGGTGCAAATGGGCTGCCCCTCCCCTGTTCACCTGGCAAACATCTCCGGGCAAAAAGAAACAAGAAGCCGAGTCTGTGCGGTACTGAGCAGCTTTAACCCTCAAAGCCCTGGGTCCCTCTGATCACCCACGCAACGCAAGGCCAACCTGACTGAGATGTGCTGACCGGCCCTTGTACAAAACGTTGCTCGGGAAAACATTTTCTACAGTGAGGGTGCTGAAACACTGATGCCCCATCCCTGGATACATCCCAGGTCAGGTAGGACAGGGCTCTGAGCAACGTGATCTGGTTGAAGATGTCCCTGTTCACTGCATGGGGGTTGGACTAGATGGCTTCTAAAGGTGGCTTCCAGCCCGAAGCATTCAGTGATTCCACGGAGCACACAACAGCACAGACTCTCGGGGACCCACTCTGCACATTAAAGTCATCACTGGAACTGGCCTCGCCACTTACTTTTGATGTTCAGGACGAAGAGCAACGGGCACTAGAGCACAAGAAGCTTCACTTAAGAACAAGGAAAAGTGTCTTTCCAGTGCAAGTCACAAAGCCCTGGAACTGAGAGGCCGCGGAGTCTCCTCTGGAGATACTCAGATCCCACCTGGATGCCTCCCTGCGCAATGTGCTTTAGGCAGTCCTGCTTTGGCCAGGGGGCTGGACTTGATGATCTCTTGCGGTGCCTTCCAGCTCTGATGACTCTGTGATTCCAGTGCCCACAAGAACCTGTTAGGCACAGCAACACACTCTGACAGAAGGGCTTTGACTCTGTAAATCAGGGAATACAAAGGTGCAGTTTATGAGGCCGAGACACACCTCTGCCATCCTGCAAATATCTTTTATCCCCATGGATGCTTGTAGGAAACTTGTTTCCAGCTTATCTTTCCATTGGTTTCCATTACACAGGCCACAGGGGTTAGAAATGCCCAAAACCAACTCCCAAGTGCTGAACTGAACTTGCACGTTTGTCTGATCAGAAGGAAGCTTCTTAAAAAAAAAGACTCTGGGAGAAGAAAAAGCGTCAGGAAATAAAGAGAAAGGAGAAGGTCCACAGTGCAACGGAGAAGTCACAACCGCAAAACACGTAGTTAGATCAGGAGTAGAAGCTACTGCGAGTGAGGAGACACTCTGCTTCCCTTTAAACAGACATCGACCCTCGTGGTCACACGGCTCAGACAAAGATGATGCTGGCAAAGGGGACTCAAATACCCAGACGGGGCCAGGCCAACGCATCGGTGAAAATGGACAACAGAAGACACAGGCAGGTGAGATGAGAGGCACCAGCTGACCAGCCACAATCATCAGGGGAATTGGTATGAAGGCCGCCACTTCACGTTGCCTTTCTATTACAGAAACTCCAGGAAACCAGCCCTGGAGCTGAAGAAAGCTGCTGAGTGAGGCAGTGCCAAATTCAGCTCTAGCTGCCATCTCTGACGAAGATGCTCAAAGGGCTTCCGAGTACTGAGGCTTATCTCTGCCCCTGAAAGAACCATGCTGGAATGCCAAACAAGACAACAAACGCGACGCGAGGTTTGCTCTGCCTCGCTCTGGCCGGCCGCTATCTGCACAGCTGAAGTGGTGAGGACAGCAAAGGAACAGCTCTGCTGGCCCATCCCCTCATGGTGGCTTGTCTGCACCAGCAGGGCTCCCTAAATGTTGTTTCTGTTGTTAGAGAAATCTCCTTCACACTTGGATGCAGCTGGGTGACACCCCTATTTATTAAAAACTGCCCTTCCCCAGCGGCACGAGGCATCAGCGGGAGAACGAACCCGCCTGGCACAGACTGCTGCTGCTACCTGCTGTGAACTTTGTCTGTAGCAACCAGACAGGGTTTTCTCCTCTGCGGATGCAGAAGGCCACTCAAAAGTCAGAAGTCTTGCAGTCAGCACTAAAATTTGGCAAATGGGCAAAGAGAAATGAATTGCTTTTTAGCTCTTCACTGACCCAGGTCCTCCTCTGATGGCTGGGCTACAGCAATGTAACTAACTAGAGCCCTTCTGCAGTGGCATCACCCCCGAATACAAGCACAGTGAATCCCTGGAAGCACCTCACCACACATTCTCCACAGAGCTGCGGCTGTGGGATGAGAGCACAAACATCCCCCTGGACCTCACCTGCTCCTCACAGTGAGAGGCAGGCATGCCCACGCGTCCCACACCAGACCTGTGCTGAACGCAACAAGGACAAACTCTTGTGGCGCTGAGGACCTCTCTGTAATCCTGCGAGAGCCTTTGAGGCGTCTGCAGGTTCTGTCGTTGCTCACGTTAGCTGGGTGAACATGGGGAAAGGACTATTTCTAAGTCTTCGCGTTGGCTGAGCGGGAGAACACCGATCCCAGAAAACACATCACGAGGGATCTCTGCGAAGCATCCCTCTCACCTAGAGCTGCAGCCTGAGAAAAGTCAACATTTACCTCACTTGCTCTCTGAGCCTTCAGAGTGTTTTAAAGCAGGAAACACCGTCCTCTACCCACGGTGTCCGTCGGCTCTGAGGGATGGGTTTCTGCTCCTGCACACGACACGCTTGGGTTTGTTGGTGTGCGCTTCACCTCCAAGTGAGCGCGTGCCAAGACACACACACTCCATGCTGGGATCTTTGCCAGCAGACACACTGCACTTTGTTGGTAATTAGTGGAAAATACTGATTTCTGTGGTTGCTGGTGTGTAGCTCTCACCTGTCACACAAAGTTTATTTTCCCTCCTGAGCCGGCTGCAAGATCCTAACCACATGCCCCTCGCGTTGAACAACAGGGAACGTACAAGCTTGTGCTTGTAACTGACAAACCAGAACACCAAAAACCATACCCTCAAGTTTGCTGAAGACACAAAGCTGGGTGGTGTCACCGACACCCCTGCAGACTGTGCTGCCAGTCAGCGAGACCTGGACAGGCTGCAGAGCTGGGCAGAGAGAAATGTTATGAAGTATAACAGAAGTCTTACATCTGGGCAAGAACAACCCCAGGGACCAGTATAAGTTCGGACTGATCTGTGTCGGAGAAAGAGACCTGGGGGTCCTGGTGGACAGCAGGATGACTATGAGCCAGCAATGTGCTCTCGTGGCCAAGAAAGCCAGCAGCATCCTGGGGTGGATTAGAATGGGGGTGGTTAGCAGATGGAGAGAGGTTCTTCTCCCCCTCTACTCTGCACTGGTGAGAGCACATCTGGAGTATTGTGTCCAGTTGTGGGCTCCTCAGTTCAAGAGGGATGTGGAGCTGCTGGAGAGAGTCCAGCATAGAGCAACGAGGATGATGAAGGAAGTGGAGCACCTCCCTTCTGAGGAGAGGCTGAGGGAGCTGGGTCTCTTTAGCTTGGAGAAGAGGAGACTGGGGGGCGACCTCATTAATGTCTATAAATATGTGAAGGGTGGGTGTCAGAGAGATAACTTAAGCACAGGCAGACCACAACTCAGCTTCCAAGGAGGAGCTGCAGGGACTCAGCCCTGCACCGCGTTTGTTATCACAAAGGGTGAGCATCCGGATTGCTGCACACAGACTATTGTTTGCTGGGGCTTTTTGAACAGGGCCTAAACCCACTGTATTGTAGCACTTTTGGAAATGATAGGTGTTGGCTGAAAGGCAGGATTAGGTGTTGGCTGAAAGGCAGGATGAGGTGTGGGCTGGGGAACTACTTCCAGGAGAAATTCACCGTTTTCTGTGAGGAAGTGATTTGCAACTGTCACTGCAGCTCACCCGGAGCTCAAGGAGCTCGTGACAGATGCTACAGCTCCTCCACACACAGCTCATTGAAGGCTTCTGCCTGCTTTTGGTCAAGGTGCTCGGCCAGGCTTTGAACCTCTGTTTTCTGAAGTAGCTCGCGCTGCGCCACGTTGGAGGTGCCCAACCCAGCTCGCAGCAGTCGCACTGAACCTGAACTCCAGCAGTTCACTGGAAAATGCAGTGTGAGGTGCAAACATACGTCCAGCATCGTGATGCTGGAGAACGTGAAAGGGGCTAAAAGAACAAAAAAGTCCATTAAAGGACTCTCTCCCCTTCTCCTTTATGAGTAGGTGCTGGAGATGTGCAGTGAGCAGCAGCAGCATTGTGCTGGGCTAAGTTTTTCTGGGTTTGGCGAGTGATCCTTCAGGCAGGCTTTAGCATCCACCGCCTGAGCAATATTAATCCCCAGAATGAGTAATTTTAATCAATGGACAATCCCAGTTAGCAATATGGCCTGAAAATAAGAGACAAATAAGAAGCTGAGACTTGAAACTCCAGCCTCGACAGCCAGAAACAAAAATTACAGGCAACACAGTAATTGTGTCGAAAGGAGTTGGCTGCCAGGAGTATTTTTCAAAGCAATGCCTAATTGACTCAGGAAATCCATTAATCAAAGGCTCCCAGAGGCCTGTTTGCTCCAATCCACCGAGGCAGGGTGGCAATCGAGGCCTGAGCAATGCAAGGAGCTACACATGTCCTTGAGACAAAAGGTAGAGGCTACCTAGCTGGAAGCTCTTAAATTCCTTGAACAGCTTATTGGCACCACTCTTGAGACAGATCAAGTAAGAAAAAAATCATGACTCCGGCCATGCAATCAGCAACAGACATTAGAGAAGGTCACGACTGGTCCTGTCAGAACTGAGACATCAAAGATGGCACCAAGGGTCTCTGCCGTGTGGCTCAGATCACGTAGAGACCAAATCACAAAGGAGCTATCAGTCCAAGCAAGTGCTCTGGAGAACAGCCTGATGTGAAACACCCATGACCAGAGGCAGAGAACTGAAGAGCAGGGTCCCTTGACGCATGCTTCTGCCCCTCAGCCCACCAGCCCATGGTCCCCAGATGCCACTGGAGACAGAGCTGGCAGCGCTAACCAGCCCAGCGCAGAGACGTCGCTCCGGGGAGGGCTCGTTGGAGGTGCAACAACGAGCCCCACGCCCGGCTTTTCCTGCCCTGCTGTCACGCACGTCCTCCGCCTTCACTTGCTGTCCTGCTGCCACACGAGCCGGGCAGAAGGCATCCCTGCCTGCCACGCTTTGCTCAGCAATCCCTGCAGCCTGCAGCGTGTCTCCTAACCCCCCTCCCGGGCGCTGCATGAGCTTCCCAGGGCTGATGTGCAGTTGCTAAGCAGTCATCCTCACGACTGAAAAAGAAATCCATGACTGCCTGGTTCACTAGATGGTTTTTATCCCTCGCTGCAACAGAACCACAGCTATAACGGAAAACATTGCAGAACATTCACTGGCAGGCAAAGACGAGGCCAGGGACAGGGCGAGCAGACCAGATACACCTTTTAAAAGCCTTTCTCCTTGGCCATCGAAGGGGGAAGGGCAGGGAAAGTTTGAGATTGCATAAAATTACACAGAACGGGTTTTTTCCATCCTGCCAGCCAAGCTGCCATGAGCAGCACCTCACATTCTTTCTAGGGAAGAAACCCTGCCCCGAGGCAGGGGCATGGGGAGCACACACGCTGCTCTCCCAAGAGGTGTCCTGCCCAACACGCATGGCAGGTCTCACTTGCCACACACATGCCAGGCTGCCACACATCACTGCAGGTCTGCTGAGAGGGGGCCTGGACCAAGGGGCTCTGGGCTAGCTTGACCCCAGATGGGACATCCTTTGCACTGCGTTGGCTTAAAAAAGAACAAGTAACCCTGTGCCGAACCGCTAGGGTAATTCACCGCTGGGACTTTTCCTGAAACTGCCTCCAGTTTTCTTCCTCCTCTCAACTTTCAACACAAAGCTGTTAAGGACACCCCCCAGCAGCGTCCTGCACAGCTTCCCCCCCAATAGTTCTGGTATTTAACTTTTGCTAGACTTATATTTTTAATAGATGCTCACTGCCCCCATAATTTTGCCTTAGCCTTGACGAAGACTTCATTTCCTCATAGAATCATAAGGGGTTGGAAGGGACCTCGAAAGATCATCTAGTCCAATTCCCCCCACAACAGCAGGATCACCTAGATCAAGTCACATAGGAACACACCCCCGTGGGTCTTAAACTTCTCCAGAGAAGTAGACCCCACAACCCCCCTGGGCAGCCTGTTCCTGTGCTCCATCACTGTCACCGTGAAGAAGTTCCTTCTGATACTTATGTGGAGCCTCCTATGTTCCAGCTGACACCCACTGCCCCTTGTCCTATCACTAGATGACACTGAGAAGAGCCTGGCCCCATCCTCCTGACACCCACCCCTCAAATATTTATGCTCCATGCAGTTCCTTGACTGCTGCTTCTTGCCACTGCACTTCATTTTTTCCTTAGGAGACTGAGGAAGAAGTTTTTTCTAAGTTTAGCCCCTTCTGTGACGTGGCCAAGTGCGCTCAGATAAGATGCTGCTAGTCAGGTGGCTCCAGCATCTCTGCCCACACAGAACCGCAGATTCACACCCTGTGGAGCTGGAGACAACTCCTGAACGAGAGAGAACATGCAGTTGTCGTGGAAATCAGTTCCTTCAGAGGGCAAATCCACTTAGCAGTGACCTCTTCTTCTTCCAGACCCAGGTTACTTACCGCACTGTCATTTAACCGGCACCAACACGAAGAATACTGGTTTTCCTCTCGTCACTAAACACCCGAATAAGCAAAACTTAAGTAACTGCTTACACGCCAGTGCCAAGTACCCTCCTGGTCAGCGTTTTTGCTAAAGAACCCAGCTCGTTGCAAGAGTAGCACTTATTTCTGCTTCACCTGCCCTGATGGTCACCTCACAGCAAAGACCAGAGCTTTGCTAGGGCGGTCACGGGAGGATGGAAGCGGAGGCTTTGCTCTCAGGATTTATTACCCTTTCTTTTTAGCACTGGGCAGCAAGCTGACTGCCTTTCTGTCAGCAGTGGGTTGCCATCTAAGTTTTGTCTCTCCGTGATTATAACTTGTTAAACTCTGCTGGAAAAAAGGCATCTCCAGCAGGAGACTGGAGCTAGGCAGTAGCTCAACAAACCCCTTGCTTGCCTGGCACGCACCGAGGAGACGGACTATCCCCAGAGTGAACCCAAGGTTGTTGTTTTGGGCATTTTCTCTCTGATCCAGCTTCACACACCTGAGTGTGAAGTGTTTTAAATGCAGCTGAAAGCGTCTGTGAGGGGAACGGACATCAGTGTCAGCAGCACCCATCTCCTGCTGCACCGTGACACGGGCGCTGGGTGTTCCCCACCAGAAGGAAATGTAATTCTCCTACTCCCCCTGATCTACTGCATGCTTCCTGCTCTGTGCTTCGTAAGCGGGACTTCGACTCCCCAGTTCAGTTCTGCTTGTGTAGCAGATGCCTTTTGCTCAGGTAAGCTGATGGCTCCTTCACCTTGCTGGGGCTTCCAAAGGATGCTGAGTGCCACCACCACACCAGAGCTGCTGTGACAGATCCGTGCTCTTCCCTGGCCAAGTCAAGTATCGTCTACCGCTGGGTGCTCTGAGAACAGGCTGCTTTTGCTGGGCTGGTTGGGAAGCTACGAGGTGTTGGGTTAAGACTGTGACAAGGAACACAAAGGCTGCAGTGCGACCTTCCCAGGGTTTAGAAGTAAAACAACCTCTCTCCTGATTGCAAGGAGTGCTGCTGGGCCGAGGAGCTGAGAGCTGAATGCAGCAACAGGACATTGCTAGGCAGAGCCACTGCAGGGTGGCAGGAAAAGCAGCACTGATGGGACAGTCTGGGACTGGGACACAGAAGACCGTCAGGCAGCACTGCAGTGCACTAATTATTACGAGAGTTAGAGCAGCAATTCACTCCTAGTGCCACAGAAGATTAAAAAAGAAAACAGCAGACCGCCCGACTTTAAATGCTCTGCCACTTCAGCAGCCCAGAGCACTACTTACTTCCCATGCTTTTTCCAGTAGGTAGCACCAGATCCAGCTTTTCCATCCCGAGAGTCTTCATTCCCAATTCCAAAGGAGCTGTGGAAGGCAGCTGTCTTCCCATCTTCTAGCTGGTCACATCAAAGAGGAGGTGAGATACAGGGAGGCCCCTCATTGCTGACAGGAGGGGAGCTACTGCTGGCTGCTATTGCTGGAGAATTGTTACTCTTGGTTGGGATGGTGTTGGCTGCCTGAAAGGAGGGAAAAGGTGAAGCATTCAAGCTGCCCAAACAGCCTCACTTAGCCGCTCCCCTTCGGGGCTGGCACTAGGGAAGGTGCCTGACCAAAGCATCTCCCTAATCTTGGCACCTCCTTACGTTTTCCTTCTTTGCGGGTCTCACGCTCGCTCCCTTCTCCCTGCTTTAACTCCCCAGCCTTTCAAGCTGGCTCTTTCAGCAGCCCAGGCCTCCCTGAGGGAAGCTGTGCCACTTTGCCAGAACCTGATGTTTCGTTGTCACACCTCCATCCCTGTTTAGCTCACTTCCTCTGCTTCATTCTGTGCCATGCAGTCCTACTTTCATTGGGAACTGGACATTTCCAGCCCCTGTCAAAATAAACAGACTCCAAAGGATTCCTCAAAAGTTTTGAGTGGAACCAGTGCGCCACGGATCTTCTGTGCTGTTCGTAATGTCCCATGCACAACAGCTACAACTGTGTAAGGAACTGCAATTCCAGTTCACATACAGGTAATTATAGAGTCACAGAATCACCACGGATTGGAAGGGACCTTGAAAGACCATCTAGTCCAATCCCCCTGCCACAGCAGGATCATTTAGACCAAGTCACACAGGAACACAACCAGGCAGGTCTTAAATGTCTCCAGTGAAGGAGACTCCACAACCCACCCTGGGCAGCCTGTTCCAGTGCTCCGTCACCCTCACCGTGAAGAAGTTCCTTCTGACACTTATGTGGAACCTCCTATGTTCCAGCTGGCACCCACTGCCCCTACCTTAGTACAGTGCCAGGCTCCAACGTGTTCACACCAGAATTGTCTAGCCAAGACAGGTAAAAATCTGGTCCTTTTAAAGCCAGTGGCTGTTCAGGGTTAAAGTGCCAGTGTGAAAAAGGAACTATGTTTGTTGAACAAACAGCTGAGAGTTCTAAAAGCAAAATTTAATAAATTAATAGATGCATGCTAGATGAAAATACAAAATTACAATTGAAATAGCAATAATAATAATAACAACAAAGGAACACTGTTCAGCATTGCAGGTTTCGCTGCAACCACCATAAACATCATGGAGAATTACTTAAAGCAACATGTAAAGTCCACATCTTGTTTCTGTCAAAAACAAATTACCGCGTGGTGAAAAACCTGAACGAAACCCAAGGAGAAATCAGCCCCCATCATGGCAGAGAACGAAATCAAATGTAATAAATTGCCAGAGGCTCCATTTCATAGAAGGTGACTTTCTCTTCGGTCCCAGAACCCCCTTACATAGGACATAAAAGCAAATTCACAACAGGTTTACACGGAGAAACATGCTGAATTACAACCACAAACTATCCAGAACAAAGATGCTGCACCAGTTCAGTTGTTTTCTTCATGGAATGAGTCTCACCAGAACAGGGAGAACAGGGAGCAAATCATGCAATAGCTGTAGGCTTTCTGGTTTTTTATTTTAACAGGATAAACAGCCGGGGCTACTAGTACTGGAAAGTATGTGTTAACCTTTTTCAGCGTCAGCTGAGTGGCACTACGGAAACGACAAACTCCTTCGTTTTTATCCAGAATACATCGAAAGCTCTAGCAAATACGGAATTCAGCGACAGGAGCCATTCAATTATTGTAAAATATTCCTTCATCCATAGAACACTGTTGCTTCCTTTTTTTATTACAAAACTCCCAAAATATTCAAAATAAAATGTCTTCATTTTTTATAAGCATCTCCACCACAAGTCTCTGATAGCGAATGTCATTCAAAGCGGCCATCGCGTCTAGTTCTGGCGCTCTCATAAGAGTTGGTCCAAAAACTATGCCCAGGTTCTCTGCACTCATCAGGTTTTCCTTCTCGTGGAGCGTCACCCTGCAAAAGAGAAGCACAGCGTGTTCCACGTTGCCTCCAGGCCACGTTACGCCTGCACAGGTCGGAAGCAAGGGAGACTGGACAGAAACGGTCGCCTTTCCCCAAAGCCCAGCTGAGGCTGCTGTTTCCAGCAGGACACACACAGAGGCACCGGGTGGGAGAGCGGCTGGAGCGCAGATGCTGGGCGGGTTCACGGTGAGCCGCACGCACCCAGACCACGTTCACTGGCAGGAGTGGCCAGTATTCCAAGCAGGGGAGGGGGCTGAGGGGTGAATTCACTCAAATCGTAACAACTCCGCTTTCACTCTTTACAGCGGCACCATTCGGAGGCTGCGCCCACCGGGGAGCAGCCCGTGGTTGTTACCACATCAGCAATTTTATGGCCACTAGAGACATGTGACTTTGCCCACCCAGGTGGGATTCCCCTGGTGCCGTGGCTCCACAATGGTCACGCTGCTCCTCTCTTGCGCGCCCGACAACAGTGGGGGCGAAGCACATCACGTGAGAATTCCCTGCCTCTAGGCACGGCCGCTGACTGCGCTAACTGGATGTGGTTCCTCTTCAAGAGAAATTCTGTTCTGTGCTGCGAGCTTCAGGCAGTGAATAATCGCTTTGGGGTTGCTCTGGAACCACCAGGGTCTCACGGTAACCTCATGGGCACAGCAGTCCGAGCGGGTCATTAAACCCATGGTCTGACAGATCCACCTACACCCTTCTCTCTTCAGGGGGACTTCCCAGCTCAGGGAAGCCTCCTGCCACCTGGTTTCCACCTGCAGATTAGGAGGCAGCACAGAAGCCACGTTCTCCTGCTCCACAGGAAGCTGACCTGTTCGAAGCTATGGGCTGAGCCCCCCTACACGGCACGTTTGCAGGCCACCTCCAGGAATGTATTTGACCAAGAACTGTACCTACAGGAGGGGCATCCTGGGGTACTGCAGCCAATGCCACAAAGGTCACTGCTGCCCAGCGACGGTGGCGTGGGTCGCGGGCTGGTATTTCTCAACGCGGGCTCAGAAGCAGGTGGTTCTCTCCTGCGCTCTGCCTTAGCCTGGAGAACACAGGGCCCCGCGTGGAGGGTGTGCAGAGGACAGCCTGCCGGGAGTACGCGCACACCCGCCGCCACAGGCGTGCCCAGAGACGCCTCAACCGCGCCTTGATTCATCCCGGTGCATTCTCTGCCTCAAGGGAACAAAGGCAGGTTACGCAAACGCTGTAGGACGCGCTGTGGTTTAGAGGAGACTATAAGGACTCTCAGAAACAAACCTCAGGGACAACCGCTCGAAGACTCTGGCTAAACTACTGATCTTTGTACCACCATGGCATCTTGCACCGCTGGAACAAATGCTTTGGTACAAAAACTCCACCAACCTTTTCCTTCTTTCTTTCTTCTCCTTCTGCCTTAGATTTTACTCTAAAACAAGCTGGACTGACGCTTCCAAGCGGCGGTGTTTTCCGCCTGTAATTATTCCAGGTAAAGGAGCTGTGCCCAATTACCCGAGTTCAGCGGGGAGACAGCAGCCTGTCAAGCACCACAGCTCTGTTTTTCAGCATTAAAATGAAGTTTAAAAACGGGTGAATTTTGTAATCCTTCTGCCTCGTTCACCAGAAGCACCGCGTGCAAAAGCAGCTCGCTAACTGGAGCGGCAACGGTGACTCTCGCACAGGGTAAGGAAAAATCACCCTCGCAGGCAGCAAGGTGTGTTCTCTCTTGTTCCTGTGTCTGCTCTGAAACATCCATTAGAAACGTCGCTGAAATAAACGGACAAATGAGGCAGAAACCCTGTAGCTGAATTTTGCCTGAGGTACTCAGCAGAGTCAGGGGGGATTGGGCTAGGTGATCCTTCAAGGGCCCTTCCAACCCTTGATGATTCTATTCCAACTCGTAGGAGAACTACAAAAGGTAAAAAGCAGAAGAGGGCTTAAAACTAAGGAGTTTTCTAAGGAAAGGGAGTGATTCCTTCATATTGACAATAAGCTCATGTTACCTGAGAAACTAAAATGGGTGCCCTAGCTGGCCACATTGATTTTTAACCCTGCTTTCCTGAAATAAATAGAATCTGTGCCCTTGGACTGGGTATTCATCCATCAGTGTCTCGCTAAAAATTTTTTAGCACAATGACCAATCATGTCTGGGGAAGCAGGAGAAAACTGAGACAGAATTTACACTGTTACGATCTTGAGAAGATGGGAGGTGGAACGAGGGGCTCCAAACTGCTGAGGAGCTGCTGGCAGACCTCACCGGACGTGTGGCTGGAGGACCAGTTAACCTTGTGCCTACCTGGTGTCAGCTCAAGCCATCCTTTTTCAGGGTGTCTCACAGTCCGCCCCCAAGATTTGCTGGGCTTTGTCCTCTCCAGCCCATGCTGGAGGTCCTGATATGGACGTTGCTACAAAATGAGTTTGGCTTAGACTTTTTCCTAGCTAATCCACCCACCTCTTCAGATGTGCCATGAGATACCGTAGCGTTTCACAGTGTGCAGGTGGCAGCAGTTTCAGTGCCTCATGGAGAATTTCCAGCTGTTCATCCGGATCAGTGGTTTCTGAAACACAGATGTTCAGCTATAACCACACGAACAGCCACAATTCACACACAGAAAGACAACAGTGGCCAGCAGAGAAGACAGGGTCTCACATCTTGGCTGGACTACTGGTTTTCAGAACCTATCTGTAATTCTTAGCAGAGAGTCTGCCTGTCCAAAAAGGTGCTCACAACATGGTGTCAGCACGCGACTGGCTTTGGGCAGAGAAAAGTCCCCTGAGCAGACTGCCCTGCACTGAAATGATTCCCTGCAGCCTGCTATGAAACAGTTCCCCTGGCAACCCGTGCTGACTGGACGAGTGTTGCACAAATAATCCACAGGTGCAAACCTGGGACAGCAGAAGGTGCTGGGAAATTTGCCATCGCTGCCTTTGGCTGTGTCCACAGTACTTGTGAGGAGCCTTCTCCAGAGGGGTGGTAAGAGCAGCATCCAACCCTTGTTTTCTATCCACAGCTACCTCACACCCTTCTAGGTGCAGTTGGTGTGACTGCTCATCATCACAGAGATGCTTCAGGCAGCCAGGATGCTTGCGAAAGATGTTCCAGCTAGGTGGCCTCAGGTCCTTACCAGCTTAAGAGAACACCCAAAGTGGACATCTCTAGAAACAAGTGACTTAGTGCTAAACAACTCCACAAGTCATCTTAACTTCTGGCAACACAAAACCAGCAGACTTCAAACACTGCTGCCAAGTACCAGGGGCTTCCGCAGACCTCCAAAGCGATGTAATGCGCGTGTGGCGCAAAGGAAGCGGTCCTGGTGGCAGAGGCAAAGAAAGACGTCCCCACACTCATGCAGCACCGCACTGCCGCGTCGTAACGTGCGGCGCACACTCACTGCTGCGGTCCTCACTGGGCAGGGCATGTGGAGTACGAGTTGACGGGACAGGCAAGACAAGAACAGGCAAGCACCGCGCAGAAGGAAGAGAAGGTTGGCAGTTGATAGCAGGAGGAAAACCCATGCCACCTACTTGCAGACTCTATGAACTTTGGGTAGGCATCATACGTGATGAGTGGAATTGGCAAATCCCTGAAGTACAGTTTAAGTGCACCAGTGATAATGTTGATATCTTCATACATATTCACAGAAATATCAGCTTTTTCCCCATCTGTGTGGAGAAGGCACTGGCATTAAAGACTTGGAAATGTAAACAGGTCTACAAAGGCATTCAAAAGAAGAATCAGAACTTGCTTAAGCAAACGTTATTAAAAAAGACATGACTACGGACTTTGGCTCCTATAAACAGTTACTAGGCTGTGCAATCCATCCCTTCAGGGTGAAAATCTCAGACACTTAATAAAGAAACCCATGATTTCTTCATTTCACATGATTACGAAAAATGCATGGGGTTTTGGGCAAAGAGAAACCCCTGCCTGGGTGATCTATCTTGTATTAATGTGTGGAAGTGTGGCTGTTTCTGAAGACACTGCATTGCCAAACACCTCATTTGTCAGCACAGAGTGAAAAATCGGGGGAATCTGGGGAAAAAAAGTAACAGAAAGAAAAGTAATTAAGTCCACAGCCTCCTCAGTTTATAGAAAAACATGTGTTCACCATTTAGCTGCAGCACACTACCTGCTCCTCGCCACGCTGGACACAGATCCAGAACTTGGCTTCTCTAGCACACCTCCATCCTGCTGATGCTGCAGAGAAGGCAGATAAATCCAGTCCTCCAGTGGGACGGGAGACAGCTTCCAGAATGGATTCCAGCCTTGATTGATACTGGGATATGGGGACTGCAGCTGGAAAGCCTTTAATTCTCCCACTGCCTTTTCTCAGAGAGGTGAGTTTGTTCTCTCTGACCTTCTTTTAGACTGTAATAATTCCAACTTTGTTTGCACTATTGTATTCACCTTATTATTTTGGAGCTTTCATCCAGAAAGATGGATTTAAGTTGCACAGCCCTCTCAAGGCACTTTTCCACTTGCCCTCAATCCCTCCCGCACCGCCTTGAGAGTACTTGGACTTGCAAACTAGGGCAGTAGTTCAGAAAGCTTTGTCCTTTCCTGTGCACATCATTACTGAAGCACAGATGCTGATGGAAGTGGAAAAGTAGTTTGGCAAGAAAGGCCGCAGAGAAGCCCATTCGGGGAGGGTCCCCCTCTGCTAGCACAGCCGCTGGACTCCTTCAGAGCACTGATGCATGAGACAGACAAGAGGCTCTGCAGAAAAACTGTATTTAACACATCAGCACAATGTTCCAGCATGCAGGGAAGACTGTACCTCTGTCAAATGCCATTTTGACATCTTCGATAAGATCACTAAATCCTGAGACTCTGTACAGTCCTTCAGAATTAAGACCTGTTGTGAACATTTCAACAAGATTAACATTAGTCTTTAATTTCAAGGTTTCCTTCCATCCTGCCTTCCTTTGCCAGGTTCTTCACTGAAGGCAGGTTCTGCAGACAGCAGAGGCAGAGGCCGTATCAGGCTTCTCTTTCAGAATGAAAACTTATCCTGACTTTTGCACTAGCTGCACTGTTATATCAGCACTACATGATGTTTATGCTAATTACTTTGGAAACGAAGAAACATTAAACCAATTACAACAAATTTAGGAACATCTGAGATTAGCATACTGGATGTTCCACCATTATTTCAGGATGAAAAGAGATACTCTAACTCCAGGAAAGGATACTAGGGGAACCAGCACAAGGGAGTGCATTGGCACTACTTATTTTAGCACATTCACCCACGTTGTTTAATAAAATATTACTGGAGAGGTAGGTGCCAACATATAACTTCAAAGCAGTAACTGTCCATTAAGCAATTTCTAACAGAAACTATAAAAATTACAAATGGGTATGAACCATAAAACACTGCAAAGTGTAGTACTAGCTGTGCAAGGCAATTGGCAGTCATAACACGTCCTGTGCAAATCTGCCTTGAGCAACCATTCATTCAGCAGAAGCAAGCCGACCCAAATCGATCTCGATGGATTGCCACTGAAACAGTGAAAGCCTCTCAGCTGTGTCTTACCTCTAGACTCAATTTCCCTGATGCACATGTCTACCACCATCGGTCTCTTGGTGAAGTGTGCTTTCACTAGCGTTGTCAGGTCGCAGCTGTACACTTTCTTGACGTGCTTCAGGTCTGGCTTGCAGTCATTTGGGACCATCTTGGAACATTGCTTGTGCACATTTAAACCACAATCTGTGAGGAAGAGGAAAAGTTCATTGGGCTGGTGTTTGGTGCAAACGTATCCCAAGGTCAGTGCTGCGGAGGACTGCAGGATCTGGCTGCTGCAGAGACCCCTTAACTCAGGACCAAAACCGTGCCACGTTTAACAACCAACCCCACAGCTTTACTGTAAACACACTGAGAACCAGATGCAGTGTAAGTCAAGCTATAGAAAAAATGCTTGTTCTGCCTAAAAAGCACTCAGAACAGAACGCTCAGGTCTGGGGAATGAAAAACCTGACACAACACCAGGAGTTATGGAGCGAGGATGAGATGAGCAATACAGTCCGCTTCACAGTGAGCACACGCTGTGATCAACACCGTCGTTCAGGCAGGGCAGGTCTGTGTGACGAGCAGCCTCCCGCGCTGCCCCACGGCCACGTCTCCAGTTTTGCAACGCACACTCATGAGTGCTTGAGTGTGAGAGAAGAGAAGCCAGCAGAAAAGGTGGCTCTGCACCACGCCAGGGTGTTTGCCACGCTCTGACATCACTTGATACACGCTGAGACCCCAGCTCTGTGAGCATTTCCATACCTTGCTGCACCGGCACTCTGAATCCTCCACGTTTCTGCAGAATTAAGAGATGAAGGCGCTTAAAGAGTCAATGCCTTGATGAAAACCTCTGCTTTCCTCTCACTGCTACACTAAGTGTCTGTCTGTACAGGTTCCCTTCAATGTCATTCCTGCTGATTTTGCCAAGTACTTGTCATGTCATTAATGCTCCACAGTTCACTTGACTTTGTCCTCTCCAAACCAGCAAATCCCAGAACTCACTGTTAGGTTGAGGTTCTACCACATCAGCTGCAGCCTGCTCCTAAAAGCACTCTGTTTACTTAGCAGGTCTGTAAAGCCACCAGCTTTGTCACTCGGGATCCTCTGTAGAACAATCCATCTGTAGTTGCAATTAAAGTTCAACGTGTCACCTTCAATCAGTCAAAACTCGCACAGATCCTGATGCGGATGAAATGGCTGATTAAAATTCTCTCTAGCTATTTCTGTGCAGGAGCAACTCCCTTCTCTGAAAGGAGCAATTAGCACACAAGACAGGGAGCCCCGAATGCTGAATTTCCCACCCAGCTGTGGTTTTGTGTTGTGAAATCCACCTTGAGCAAAGCCCTGTGATGCAGCACTCAGCTCCCTGCAAACAAGCAGCACCACTGGTCTATTGTGGGGGCCTCCCCTGGTCAGCCTGGGTGGCTTGCTTTGACCCCCAGGCTTGTGCTCAGGCTTGGGCTTGCCCCAGAGGCTGAATGTCACAGCTGGTTGGCCCAGAGCCCCCAGCAGAGGTAGGCTGAACCTCTCTCCATCCAGGTGTGAGGAAGTTTGTTCATTCAGGTTCCTCCAGCGCTTGTTCAAGTGCCTTATTTGTGAGAGAGGGCACAAGGCACCTGCTTTCTCACCCCAGCACTTCTTTAAATCCCACATTTAACCAGGTGCTCTGCTGGAAGGTGCATGACCACAGGACATCTTCACGCACAGCACTTGCCACATCTACCTGTAGAATCAAGAAGGTAGCTCTGAGCACACAAGTCAACGAAGGCAAAGGCTGCTCCACCAACACTTCAAGTATCTGTGCCCAGTGCTACCTTTTGCCTCAACTCTGAAAAACCAGAACCCTCTGTGCTTGAAATAAGGAATCTAAAATCACTGTTAACATGAGACCCGATCCCTTTAGTGCCCCAGTGCTGCAGCTGTAACGCGGGAAGGATAAGCTGTTTGTGGCTCCTCTGGGTCTTGCAGAAAGAAATTCATTACATGGTTGTGGAAATGCAGGGGAGGTATTACTGATCTTTGGTGTTAAGGTTTGAACTCTGTGCCATTAGCAAGGCCAGCACTCCTGAGAACAAGAAGCCAAAATGCCCAGTAAGTGCCACTAAGCAAGCACCACCCATTCTGATTTCAGAATGAGGACAATGTTGTGGAGCAAAAACAATGAGCAGTCAATTGCTTAGAGACAGCACAGAGAAGGAAGGCAGATTAAGAAGCTCTAACTCTTGACTTCTTTTCTTTTGAAGCCTTAATTTTGCAAACCCATCATTTACAAATGCAAACAGAATTGTGATCCCTAGAGCTCCTAAACCTGCCGCAAGCCGCGCCGATTTCCACCCGTGCGAAACGTTCGAGCACGCCCGTCAAAAACGAGGTCTGCAAGGCTGCAACGGCCGCGTCTCACCCACGAGGGCTCGCTCCAAACTCCCTGTTTCACACAGGCAGCAATAAAGCTCAGAGTTATGTTTCTGGGAATCCAAGGGTAATTAAGACTGAAAAATACACACGTAAAAAAGAAGCTTCCAACCTGATTCTTACACTTGGCTTGAAGCAGTGAGATCATCCTAATTATGTTTGCACACAGGAAAGCTGGATTTCATAAAAATATCTTACAGAGATGTTTCCATTGTGAAAACCTGGCTTCTGAAAACAGCTGCTATTGCTAAGCCCACAGATTTAAACGGGCTTTGGGTCTGACCTCGTTAACGTCGGGGTAATAATCACAAACGCAAAAGTCAGCTTTCCTCCTCTCTGGCGTGCTCTTCCTCTGCATTTGATTAGATTTTATGTACGAGCCCACAACTTTCCTCTAGAGAGACTGGCGAATCATGGCAGAGACAGAGGTACTCTTCCCTGGGTTAAAAACTGGCTGGATGGCTGTTGCCAGAGAGCTGTGATTAACGGGGTGAAATCTAGCTGGCTGCTGGTCACCAGGGCTGTCCCACAGGGATCACTTTTGGGCCAGTCTTGTTTGGAGTCTTTACTGACGACTCAGTCCTGGAGGTTGAGAGCAGCCTCAGTAAGTTTGCGGATGACACCAAATTGTGTGGGAGTGTTGATCTGCTCGAGGGCAGGAAGGCTCTGCAGAGGGACTTGGAGAAGTTGGGTCGATGGGCAGAGGCCAGTTGCAGGAGGTACAATAAGGCCAAGTGCTGCGCCCTGCAGTTCGGCCACAACATCCCCAGGCAACTCTAAAGGCTTGGGGATGAGGGGCTGGAAGCTGCCCAGCAGAAAAGGACCTGGGGGTGCTGGTTGGCAGCTGTGTGCCCAGGTGGCCAAGAAGGCCAACAGGATCCTGGCTTGTATCAGGAATCGTGTGGTCAGCAGGAGTGGGGAAGTTATTGCACCCTTGCACTTGGCCCTTGTGAGGCCTCACCTCGAGTACCGGGTTCATTGCTGGGCCCCCCGTTATAGGAAAGACATTGAGATGCTGGAACGTGTCCAGAGGAGACCCACCGAGCTCGTGAGAGGTTTAGAGAACAAGTCGTGTGAGGAGAGGCTGAGGGAGCTGGGCTTGTTTAGTTTGGAGAAGAGGAGGCTGAGTGGGGGACATCATTGCTCTCTACACCTACTTGAAAGGAGGTTGTAGAGAGGTGGGTGTTGGGCTCTTCTCCTTCGTAACTAATGACAAAACCAGGGGAAGTGGTCAGGAGCTGAGATGGGGAGGTTTGCACTGGGTATTAGGAAGAAAGACTTTATAGAGTGATGAGGCACTGGAACAGCCTTCCCAGGGAGGTGGTTGAGTCACCATCCCTGGAGGTACTTACGAAAAGTGTAGACGTGGTGCTTCATGACCTGCTCTAGTGTCAGGCATGGAGGAGGTTTTCTTCTGCTTGTGGATCGATCTGGTATTCAGGCTTTCAGGCATCTAGGTTTTTTGTTGTTGTGGGTATGGTTGGACTCAGTGATCTAGGAGGTCCTTTCCAACCATGATTAGTCTGTGATTCTGTGTGTGCTTCCTACCAGGCAGACCCCTTTTCCCCCATCCATAATACTTCATAAAAGGCTTCAAATAAAGGTCAGTCCTGCTCTCTGTAGAGCACTGGGAACCACAGAATCATTAGGGACCTCCAAAGATCACCTAGTCCAATCCCCCTGCCACAGCAGGATCACCTAGACCAAGTCACACAGGAACACGTCCAGGCGGGTCTTAAACATCTCCAGAGAAGGGCACTGTGCCATCCTTATGCTCTAACTATCTACTTAGCTTACTTGTTAGTACTAAAAGCCAGGAGTTTTGCTGCAAATGTCACATTAATCAATAAACACATCCTTTGTTCTCATTGGAGATGCTTCACAAAAGCTTTAGACCCCATTATTTTAGAATCAATGAGGAAGAAAGAAGAAAGCCGAGTCCCGAATCATTCTGTGCTGCCTCACGGTGAGGCCTTAAGACCACCTGTGTTCTTCACACATGAGCTTCATGATTCGGTTAAGTTCATGCAGGCCATTTGGTTTCAAATTTAGGATCTATTTACTTTTTATGAAAACAAATCCAGAATAGTTAAGTTGGCGTTAGCAGCTTTACTCTGGATGTTTTACCCTGGATGTCCAGTTCTTACAGAAGTTCACTGGTGCTTACCTGCTGGCGGGCTACACAAATTGGTGAGCAGCTGAAGAAAAATCCCCCTAAAGCATCGAATCTGACAATAAATCCTACAATAACACAGGGCAGATGTAAAAGATGCCGCGAGATCAATAGAAAACTTCTGCTGACTTCAGTTAATCAGAATTTCACCTTCCACAGAGATGATCTGTCAGGACTAAAACTGTAAGTCACGTTTACTACTCCTTTTTACAATGCTATCAAACTGTGGCCACCTTTCAAATACACCGGGACCAAAAATGCAGTAATAAATTAAAGAATTTATAGGAAGTTTGGAAATTTAGGGGGGGAAAAAAAGGGTAATTTCAGATGACAGGTTTAGAAGTCTGTGATAAGCTGCCCTGACTTTAATAGCATATTGATCTAGGAGTTCAGGTGGGCTGTGACATTTCTTCTGTGAGAGGTACTAAATTTGAGAGCAGCCCGACAACACCTTGCTGTGGTGCCTAGAAGAAGTCTGGCAATGTTTTCGAAACGGTCAACACTGGTGATAGCCCACTGGGTTGCAAGCACAAATAACACGTTCATATTCATGCACGAGCAGAGCCAAAGGACCTAGCAGATTAACAGCGGCCCGCAAACACACGTTATCGATATTTGTGGAGACTAAAATGAATGTACGTAGCTGTCGTTTTCTGTTATCCTGCTGCTTTGACTTCAGTCAGTTTCAGATTTCCTTTGGTTTATGATTTACAGGGTAACGTGGCTGCTGATCGTGCTCCTCTGCAGCGGCATCACATGCCACGTACATCATGCTAACTCGATTTTTTTTTAGCTAGCCCATAGAAAACCTATGCATTTTGTCACGAAGAGCAGCAACTTTAAGAGCTAAAAGGTGTTTTATGTTCTCTGCAAAAAGTTCTGAAAGACTCTTCAGAGGTTTATGACAACTGTGGGAAGCACAGAGCTGGGGCTCTGGCATCACGCGTTGCCTTGGGCAGCTCCACAGCAGTACCCACAAGGCAGAGTAACGCTTCAGTGAGCCACCACGCAACGACGATGGATCCTGCACAAGCACAAGGTATTGGCATCGTTACTGCTGCAAAGGTGAAGCAGTTCGAAAGGAATTTGCTCTCATAAATCATCCATGAGCTGGTGGCCTACCTTTAACAATTTAATATTCTTCTCTGCAGCAGAGGAAGCAATGTTTTCTGTTCCCTGGGAAGCAGTGTGTGCAAACAAGCACGTGAACATAGTAATCCCACTGGTCCCAACACCACCCGTGGTGCTTCCCAGCGCAATGCGTGGGAGCGCGGTGAAGGTCTGCTCTCCTCTGAGTGACCACACTAGAGCTGCTGTGCTGCCTGACGGACTTCTGGAATGTACATCTGGAAGCACCACAGGTCCCACCAGAGCCTTACAACATTTTATTAAGCAGAACCATGATAAAAATTCCTTCCAAACACATTAGGTGGGTGTGTTGATCCCTTTGAAGGTAGGGAGGCTCCTCAGAGGGATCTCAACAGGCTGGATTGATAGGCCAAGGCCAGCTGTATGAAGTGCCAGGTCCTGTGCTTGGGTCACAGCAACCCCATGCAACGCTTGGGGAAGAGTGGCTGGAGAGCTGCTTGGGGGTACTGACTGATAATTGGCTAAATATGAGCCAGCAGCGTGCTCAGGTGGCCAAGAAGGCCAGTGGCATTCTGGACTGCATCAGAAAATGTGTAGCCAGCAGGAGCAGGAAAAAGAGATTGTGTCCTTGTGTTCAGCACTGGTGAGGCCAAACCTTGAGTTCAGTTTTGGGCACCTCAGTACAAGAAAGACACTGCAGTGCTGGACCAGGTGCAGATAAGGGCAACAAGGTTGGCAAAAAGCTTGGAGACCAAGATTTATGAAGAGTGGCTACAGAAGCTAGGGCCACTAAGTCTGAAGAAAAGGAGGCTCAGGGGAGGCCTTACTGATGTCTACCTGAAAGGAGATTGTAGTGGGGAGAGTGTTGGGTCTTTTCTCCCACGTAGTAAGCAAGAGGATAAGAGGAAATGGCCTCAGGTTGCACAGGGAAGAGTTTCGTCACTGGAAAAGAATTACCAAATATTGCAACAGGCTGCCCAAGGAGGTGGTGGAGTCGCCAAGCCTGAAGGTATTTAAAAGACATACAGATGTAGTACCAAGGGATATGACTTAGTGGTGATCTGGGTTAATGGTTGCACTTCAGGATCTTAAAAGTCTCTTCCAACCAAAATGACTCTGCAATTCCATATGCTCCCCCCAACCTGCTGTCCCTACATGTCACGTATCATGCACCACAGCAGACAACATTCCTTCAGGAAGAACTTCCAGAGGGCAGCTCCTTACTTGGCAACAAACTTATCTGACACTGCAGAAAAAAAAAGGGCTTATGAAGTAAAGTGGAAAACAGCCCATCAAACAAGGAAACCCACCTTATCCCAAAACAAAAGGATACGCTCGTCTGTGCCCCCAAAAGCTGGGCACACTTGGTGCCAATGGTTTGACTTTATGGAACTCTCTCTTAAAAGAGCAGAGCTGATTTATTCATAAACTTCCCTGGCTTCCTGCCACGACACCTGCCTACCTCCTCGACAGCTCCCCTGATGGGCCGCTGGCTTGCTCAAGGCTTTCAGCTCTGTGTGGGCTTGGAGATAAAGCTGCTTTTAGGACTTACAGTTTCGAGAATATGTAGCTCCAGAAGAGCTTCCCCATGGGAACAGCTCTGCTGCCTGATTAGCATTTCAGAATTCTGGAGCTCATTACTTGCATGAACACTAGCAGATCCTGAGCTGGTGGAACAGCCTGTCAGGCAGCATGCATCTCCTCCAACAGCATCACCACCTGCCTGAGATGGGCAGGGACTGTTCCCTAAGAATCACAGAATCATTAGGGATTGGAAGGGACCTCGAAAGATCATCCAGTCCAATCCCCCTGCCAACAGCAGGATCACCCAGACCAAGTTACAGAGGAAGTCCCCTTCCTATAGCCCAGACCTCTGGTTTTGTTCTTGTTCCGTTTCTGGGCTGACAGTCTGTGCCCCAAACAGCCTGAGAAACCAGCAACATCTGGGCGCACACCTGCGAAGCAGCTTAAATGTGCTTCCAAGGTACAAGCACAGCCAGAATGAAAACCCGTCAGCACAGAGGCATGCGAAGGATCTAGAGAGTGGGCAACACGATAACCATACCTTGTCTTCCCCTTTGCTCAGCTACTGTCATAAAGACTCCTAGAATTGTTTAGGTTGGAAAAGACTGTTAAGGTCATCGAGTCCAGCCACCGATTGAACTGTACCAAGCCCACTGTGCGTACATCGTACTTCCAGGCACTACGAGCATGAACACTGTGCCTGAATAACTACTGCCTGAGGAGGGGCAGGCCCTCTTTGTGGTCTCCTTTCTTACGCACCAGTGGAGCAACACATGGAATTAAACAGCAGGGCAAATGTAAAAGAAAATGCAACGGCAAAGGAAGTGGGGCAACTGCATGTTTTCCAGCTGATGGAGAAGGAAACGGATTAAAGAATCAGATTAAACAATCAAGGGCTAATTCACAAAATCCTGCACTGAGCCTGTACTTTTCTGAAGATGAACTCCTGGAGCTTATTTTGGTCAGGGCTGGCAGCAATACTGCTTGGGCTTGGCCAGTGGCAGCTGATAGCTGAGCTGCAAGTTCATTTCTCTCGTTTCTTCAGAGAGAAGTTACCTGCTCCAAGGAAAAGCAAACGACAGGCAACTGCTATGTGGGCGACAGGCTCAGATTAGCTCCGAGCAAATCTATCCAAGCAGCAGAAATGGTGCTTCATATGCAGCCTCTGAGGGTGGTGCTACCTGGTGTCAAAAAGAGCAGACCTAACCACTGTCAAGAGCACGCAGCCATACACAGTCAGGAAGACTTTAAAGTAAGCTGCTCAGTGCTACTCAGCCTGCTCCCAAAATTGTGGTTAAATCACTTACTCATTTAAGACAACAAGCAAAACGGTAGAGAGGAAGTTGGAGATTGTGTAGTAACTGAGACACTCCTGGCGGGCTGCGTAAGGGGACAGGATACACGCAGCGGTCCGACCAGTCTTCCAGTCTCCTCGTCTCCACACCCACTTTGGGCAGTACACTGGCAGCAGCAGTAACGTCATGCTCTAGTCTCCGAGAACTCACTCTGCTCCCCGTTAACGCTACTGGCTGTTACGTGTTTGCATCGCCCATAAAATGAACTCCCTGGCAAATGCCTCCAGATTGTCCTTGTGTATTATCACAATTTCTCTCCTGAACACATTCTGACACGTTGGATGAGCACAGGGGAGCTTTACACAGAAGGAATGTAGTAAAGGGTATGTTGTTTAAGTTCATGCATTTGATTTTGAGCTGGGATAAACTCTTATGTCTTCATCAGCTTCAGTGTTTACACAAGCTGGTGGCATTATAATTCTGGCAACCATTTCTTTAGTCATTTCTCCTTATGGACAAAGCCTGCATGAAAGTATGCTGGCAAGAGAAGGTGCCATCAGAAAAGGATCATTCTTTGCATATGCAGCTAGTCTTCATCTCACTAAAGTTTTAAAGGCCTGTGGCTAGGATGTAAACTTAGAAGCATGACCCTCAGCAGCAGTAGGGTGGACGACTCTTAGAAGTTTCACTCTAGGGAAGCAAATTTGTCTTTAAAGAAGTTGATGAAATAAAGATAACATTTGAGAGAATAACGTTTAGTGAAAATTGTTCTGGTGGTTATACTTGTAGCAGAAGTAGGCTAATTCCACCAATTAATTTGCTACAGGGTCCAAACCCCGGCCATTACCCAGAATCTTAATTTGGAAGACAGTGTCTTCCCAGGTTTGGTGGCTTTCCTAATCCCTAAACCTTTGTAGTCAAGACGACATCCAACACGTTACTTCAACCAGGTGGCAAACACGGTGCCTCCATTTACCACTTGTTTTACGGAAGAAAAAGACACACTTCTTGTCTACCACAAGAACTGAGCAGGGATAAACCATGGAGAATCTATCTTCAAGGGGTTAGTCATACAGCACTGCACCTTCTTGACCAGACACTGAACGCAATCAGGGCTGCATTCTGGCCAAGAGGGACGTATTCAGTCACGCTGGACTGTGACAAAGCGTGAGCCAAGGCAGAACAAGTTGCTAAGGCATCCTTGGTGGTTGCTATGGCACATGTTCTGTTCTCAGCGTTCAGTTCTGGTTTATTATTTTTAAAGGATTAGTTTAGTTTGTGTAACACAAACGAATCTATCAGCCATTAGAAAGAAGCTGCACTTCTTCCTCTGGCTTCTCCTCCTTTCTGAAGTGGGTGTCCCACACTTATCATCTTTCATGCACAAAGAGGATTTATAACGGTTGAGAGTAGCTCCATTTGCATTCGTTGAACTGACCACTTCTGTGCAGCAAGTGGAGGTCTCCTGAGCCGCGCAAATGATTTTAGATCAGCGCACGTTTGCTCACAGGTGTTGTCAGTAAAACGGCTACACAGACCCCCAGACAGATTTTGTGGATTTCCCTGGAGTGGCACGGAACCCCACTGGAATGTAAGTGGGCTGCCTCCTGCTAAAAGCTGCACAAGCTCACTCTGAAAAGCGCTGGCCTCATGTGGCTCCTTATTTACTGTGCCTTGCTGTTCCCATATTGAAATGGTTCCATTCAGAAGCAGAATGATTGCTTTAAAAACAAAAATCCCAAGACCCTAAGACCCACGTAAGACAAACTCACGTTACCCAGGCCTGAGCTCTTTCTCACTGGTGTCACAGGTCCTTACAGTAGGTCTGCATACCTCTGACTTTCCTCCCAAATCACCAGATCTGTATGGCTTCTGGCTCTGGTGGCTTGTACAGCCTCAGCTGATGGAGCAGCAGTCACGGCTGACGGTGAGGCATGGACAATGCAGACAGGACTGCTGAACCTGTCCTGCTGTCTCCACCTTCACGGGACTCTTGTGCCTGAAGTCCCTTTCCTCTACTCAACTGGTGGTCTCTATGAAATTCCTGAGAATAATTCTTTGGGAAGTCCCTGGTTGTCTGTCAGCTATCCCCGAGTCTGACTGGTGGCTACAAGCCAGCCTCACAGGGAGGAGAGGACAAGCAAGGCGGTCGGCCGCAGCCAACGCCCACGGCAAAGCCTGACTCTTCTCCTCTCAACCCCAAGCAAGCCATGCAAGACACCCTGAAGCAACCAGACCTGTCAGGCTGAGACGCAGCAGCGTTGCCTGCTCCTCCTTGCACCCCAGCTAACAATGCCGCGCATCAACAGCTTGCGTGGTTGTGCCCAACAACTTCTAGCATGGCCCCAAAAACCTCAGTCTCCCCATCCCAACGCCTTGCTGACACTTCAGCAGAGAACTGTGGTCAACAACATGGTGTTTTAAAAGGTAAATAGCATCACAGAAATTACTGGAAGATGCCAACAGCGATGCAACACCTTACACAAAGCCCTGACGACGGTTTCTGAACCTATGAAGTCATCTAATACACATATGTTCCTCTGTGCTGCGAGGAGGAAAAAGGAGACATGCAGCACTTACCACCATCTCATAAAGAGGAAAGAAAAATCAGACTTTGGAAGCTTTTGGAAACTCGTCATGTAAAAAAAATTTGCATAAACCCAGAAAATCATCTCTCCTTTCGGGTTTTTTCCCAAAAGAAAGCAACAAACCCAAGTGGTAGAAAATCATGCCTCTGGGTTAAATGATAACAACAGCACTGCTGTTCATTCCACAGAGGCACTCAGCACTGCGAGCCTGCACTGCGCTTGGTTCTCCGTTGGCTTTCTGCATCAAGGGCATTGATCAGAAATCTGAAAAACACCTGCTGTTTCCCCCAGATGCCAAAACTGAGGAAGCTACTGCAGGTGAGGAAGGAAAACGGCCCAAATACTGGCTCATATGTCATAAAAAATGACTAATCAGAAAATAGTAAGAATAAAGTTGGGCTTCCTCTTTCAGCACAATACACACTGTGCAAAAATATCAACAGCAGGAGAAGTACTCACAACCCTCATCGATAGGCAAAGGACATGGCTGCAACCCTAATACTTACTAGACGGAAACACCGAGAAAAGAAACTCCATTTTAACCCAATCACGTCTTGTGGGCAAAAAGCTCAGCATGAGCCAGCAGCGTGCACTTGCGGCCCGGAAGGCAAACCAGATCCTGGGCTGCATCAGGAGAAGTGTGGCCAGCAGGTCAAGGGAGGTGATTCTCCCCCCTCTACTCCACTCTGGTGAGACCCCACCTGGAGTGCTGCGTCCAGTTCTGGAGCCCTTATTACAAGAGGGATGTGGAGCGAGTGCAGAGGAGGGCCACGAGGATGATCAGAGGGCTGGAGCAGCTCTCCTGTGAGGCCAGACTGAGAGAGTTGGGGCTGTTCAGTCTGGAGAAGAGGAGGCTCTGAGGTGACCTTATTGTGGTCTTCCAGTATCTGAAGGGGGCCTACAGAAAGACTGGGGAGGGGCTTTTTAGGATGTCAGGTAGCGACAGGACTAGGGGGAATGGAGCAAAGCTGGAGATGGGCTGTGAGGAGAG
This sequence comes from Rhinopomastus cyanomelas, assembly GCA_013400115.1. Classification (NCBI taxonomy): domain Eukaryota; kingdom Metazoa; phylum Chordata; class Aves; order Bucerotiformes; family Rhinopomastidae; genus Rhinopomastus; species Rhinopomastus cyanomelas. The sequence continues at coordinate 86,210 of VXBP01008714.1, forward strand.
TGGTGAGACTCTGGAATGGGTTGCCCAGGAAGATGGTGGAGGCCCCATACTTGGAGGTGTTTAAGGCTGGGCTGGATGAGGCTCTGGCCAACCTGATCTAGGGTGGGGTGTCCCTGCCCATGGTAGGGGGGTTGGAACTGGATGATCCTGGGGTCCCTTCTAATCCTGACTGACTGTATGACTTGGTCTGGGTGGTCCTGCTGTGGCAGGGGGATTGGACTGGATGAGGTCCCTTCCAATCCCTAATGATTCTATGATTCTGTGAAACTGTACTCTCCAATACATNTTCCCTTCCAAAATGATTCTATGATTCTGTGAAACAGAACTGTACTCTCCAATACATCCTGGACAGCGCAGAGTCGACAGTAACAGAACATTCCTTTCAAACACTTACGGGAGAAGGATTTAAAAATATTTCAATCCTATTTGGTTATAAATTATTTTTAAGTTTTACGTTATTTTGCAATTCTGTGATAAAAAGCCTTCTTATTGCTTGAGACAAGACTTCAGAAAGCTTTAGACAGAGCAGATTTTCTTAATTTAGCTTGAAAATTCAGTTTCCAGGGCAACATGCGCAGGTCTTCATGCATCAACACTTCTTTGCACCGTTTTTATAAATGCGGGTGCTTGCCAGCACGCCATAAAATACTTTTATAAATACAGTACACTGTTCTGATAATTTTCATCCTTTTGAGGGTTTTGCCTTTGTAAAAAGCCAAAAGTCCTTTCTTTTCAGGAGAATCGTATCAATAAAACTGTCAAATCGTTTTGCTCCAGGAAGGCTTCCTCCCAGAAATGCCTGTGGTGACAGCCACGCATGTAATGCCTTCCTACCAGCGCCCGAGCGTTCCTGTAACATTTCAGTAGCCAGCCCTTATTCATCACCCCTTAATTTCTTTTCTGTTTGCAAGTAGGAGACGTGACTTAGGGTCTATGACACACTGAGGCTCTGCTGGGTTAGACAGAAAATGAACCCGAATTCCTGTTTCACAGCAGCACTTGTGAAATCTGCTGATGCCCACCTTGCACATCAAGACCCTGAGCTTCTCCCAACTCGCAGTACATGTAGGGGTTACAAAAGACATCTACTTAACAACACATCTACCTATTTTCTTCTCCATTCTAAAGAGGAGGGGGGAAAATCCCTCTGTGGTTGTCATAATTTCCCCTCTGTGAGCTCTCAAGAGGTGCTTGGCATCACCGCAGTGACAGCACGGAACGCGGTACCTGAAACCATCAGCAGCAGAGTGGCTACGCTTCCTTCTCTGAAGTCAGCGGGGGCCAGATAAGCCCCTTGGCCCTCGGGGTTCCGGTGGAGCAGGTGGCACATTAAACAGTTACGACACGAGGACTGTCTTAGGAAAAGAAGACTGAACGACTGTTACCTGCACATTTTACTCCCTGAGCAATGAGGCCCCACATGAAGTTGGCACAGTATTCACACCAGTGCGGGCCCCTGAACGTGTGCACCTGCAAGACAGCAGCAGAAAGGAAAATTACAGAACATGGCCCAACTACTTCACAGGCAACAATATCAAGGTGTCTAAACAAGGTTTAGAAGAATTCCTCTTCTTTGAAGGCACCACATGAAGTCACTGGAAGCTTCCCTTTATCACTGCAGAAAAGGAAGAACAGAAACGTAGGAAACATTGAACTGCCAAGACTCCTGCACATCTCAGCCATCCAGAGCAGCAGAACTGGGTCTCGGTGGAGAGTGGGGTTCTCCTCTCAGACCTTGTTAGGAAGAGAAGCAACACCACATTACAGCCCTTCTCCTGCTTCCATGCATCCCTCTGTCTGGGCAGGACTTTGGCAACACGACCAAGATTTTCAGTGACCATGCAAGAGTTTACCTCTCAATTGAAAACGTCTTCTCTTTTGACTTCCCCTCTGTCAGGCACTGTGTGAAATGCATAGGGGGCTGCAAGATTTTGACTTGGGTGGAGGAACTCAGTGCTACACAGAAATCCTGGAACACCCTTGGGGACTTACCAGTTTAGAATAACTCTGAAGAAAACGCATTCTCTTCAGACTAATGCTACACATTGAAAATCCAAATGAATCCAGCAAAGGGAAAAAAGAATCCACTGAACCAGGAGAAACAATCAATGCTAAAGAAGCCAAAAACAATGCTGCTTTCGAGCCCAGCTCACATGCTTGTTGCAAATCCTGTAGCCATCATTAGCTGCTTCTGAATTTATTCTGATAAGGAATAAACGTAGGAAACCACAGACTTCTTCACAGAGAAAATCACTGCTTCCTTAGCCAGTGTAAAAGGCTTTGAGCCTCTAGACAGGCTGACAAAAAATGAGTAGCTGATGATCATAGAGAGACAAAATTTGCAGTGAAAGGCAGTAAAAAACCTTTAGGCTTAAGTTACTTCCAGAGGAACTGAGCATAGACACAGGTGCCTGACACCCATCCAGAGCTCTGCTTGCACAGTGTGAAGTGGTCTGACCAAGGCAGTGAGCATCCCCGGTGCTGCTGATGTATGCGGCAGCTGGATCCCAGGTGACACTCCCCTTGACCAGCACCCCGCAGCTCAGACCGCATTTCAGATTTGGCTACGGGAAAGCCTGCAGCCTCCTGGGCATCCACTGCCCATGAAGCACTAAGTGAGGTTTCTGTTTAAGTCTGGGAAGCTACTCTTAAATTCAACCAAGTCGTGTGTGTGCCTGTGCTAAGCTGGGCTCAGTCACCTCTAGCCCTACGTCGCTGAGTATCTCTGGAGAAAGTATAATGGTACCAAGTGCCAGGTTGTCCCGGTTCTGCTGGAGGTTGCCTCCCCCAGCCATGCCAGCTGCCATCTGCATCCACTCCCACCTGCCTTCTGAAGGTGGGGTGTGCTCTGCCAGCCCTCTTATCCCTGCAGTTCCAGATGACTTCTGCAAAGCAAATGACGACAAGAATTCTGGCAGCTGTAATCTCCATTTTCTTTCTTCCTCTCACCAGAGAGTGTTTTTCACACCTTCTTCTCCATTACCCACCTGCACTACCCACACTCTCTTGGCTTTCTTCCTCAGCCTTGTGTTTTTTCCCAGGTCTTTGGCAGCCTGCCTTTCCCAGAATAAGCCCATTCTAATGTCCTCATGCACAACACCGTGCTTTAATGCCTGCAGCTCCAACAGAACCTGCTCAGGGGCAAAATCCCAACACCTTTCTTCTAGGTCACCACCTGGACTTTTAGTCCAAAGGAACATTACCCCTCCCAAAACACTTATTTCAAATACTCCTCAAAATTCCTGTTGAGGAAAACAGAAAATGACAGTTCTAAAGTTCGAGCAGAAAATTACACTTCTTCAGAAGTCTTTCCAGTTTTCTAAGAGGGGTTTTTTAGTATTGCTTATTGTAAAGGAGGGAGTGCCGTCTTGTTTCTTGAAATGCTGACATTTTAACTTCTTTCTTTAGGCAGAACAAGTTCTGTTAATGCTAAATAAAAAAATGATACTGCCCAGAGCCTCTCTGCTTGCTGATTGCTCTCTCCGGGGTCCTACTCTAGCCTCTTCAGAGCTGTCACCAGACCTCAGGTGCCCAATCTCTAACCGTTGTTTTAGCAGTGAGCATCCCCCCTTCTTGCTGTCTTGCTTCCCACTATGGTCTACATGCTTCCACCTCTTCCTGACTCTCCCCAGGAACTGCTTTGCAAGGTCTACTGCATCCTAAATCTGCCGCTCCAACCTTTGGATTTTGTTCTCACGCATTATCGTTTTTAGGAGCACAGTTTCTCTTGTGTTTCTCACAACCATTATCCACCTAGATGAAAAAAATTGCACTTCTACTAGAGCCAGTTGCCCACACATTAACCTGGCTCTCAAGATCCCTCCTCAAAAAAGTCCACGTGACTCATCATCAGCTTAAAGATGACGAGGACAAACCAGATTTTTCCTCTTCCCTACCACCACTGTAGGTATTGGTCACCTTCACAAGACCAGGACTGACTTTGCCCTTCAACAGCGTCATCTCGGCATTATTAGTACTGTCCTCTTATTTCATGCTTCCAGGCTTCATCCAGCTACTGAAATGCCTTTCCATATCATCAGTTAACAAATGCACTTCTCTGACAGAAGATTTATCGAGAGCCTGTTCAGCTCTGCCCTGCATCATCCAAATGACTCTTTCTTATCAACTACTCTGACTGCAGACTCAAAAGTCATTAAAAATTGGTAGCTCTTCCTGCGTTCCATAGCGCTAGATCTTGTTTCATCCTTCAGCGACGTGCAATAGGGAGGTTCTCTGCCATTAGGGGACATAACATCCTTCCTTCCCTGTCGGTGTAGCCAACCTGGCAGGATCAGCTCTGAAGCCTCTTTTGGGGTGCTGTCGTCTCCCACAGCGCAGTGGTGCCAGAGCGTTGATCTTCCCGCTACCAAGAGGCGGAACCGGATGTTTAACCCGGCGCAGGTCTGAATACACACTGTCTGTGGAAATGAAACCAGACAGCAGAAGTGCTGCCAGAAAAATTGCAAAGCCAGTGTTCTTCTGAGGTCAGAACATCCTGCAAATCCCGCGTCAGCCTGCGGAGCAGGGCCTGGCAGCGCGTCAAAAGGAAACACGCTTGCATCCCTTCGCTAGCTGAAGCCCCAGCACCTGCAGACAATAGCGCATTTATTACACGACCCTGTTTAACGCAGCATTCTCAGTTTTATATTGAATTCCCTGCCCTTAAACTCTGCCAGGCAATTTGTTTGTTTTCAAAACTAAAGCATGCTTTCCAGAAAAATTTCTGAAAACACACTCAGCAGAGTCCCAGAGATCCTGACTTAAATTACAAGGGGTTTCTTTCCCCTTATAAAAAGAGCATCTGCCATATGCAGATTTTACTGCCTTACAACATGTGAGAAAGCAGGACTGCCAACTGTGGCTTTACATCTCCCAACCCTTCCATTCTCACTCCCACCCCCAAAATCTTTCTCTTTCCACCAGGCTTCAACTGTGAGTGATTTTTTTTTTTAAGAATGTGGAAAATCAGCGAGCAGGACAGCAAGACACACTGGTTTTAATCCTAATTTACCAAATTGCAGGGAAAACATTCAATTTGAAAGAAAAATTCAGATAATTTTAAAGGAAAAGAACTGCTTCAAGGAAAAAAAAAGTCCTATTACCAAGATGTCCTGCGGGGCTGAGGTAAGACTTTCCTTGGCTTACACCTGGGCATTTCTATGGTGAACTCTCAGGCAGCGTCAGCAAGCTGCAGTAAATACTTAGTTACTGTGATCTTGGAAGGACAGATTCTTGCTTAGGCTTGGAAGGAACTTGCTTGTAGAGGAGGAATAACAGCTTAACTCCTGTGATCCGTAACTGTAAGTGTTACAGAACTTCTTTTTGTTTTGCATTACACCATTTCTTACAAAAAGAGACAACGCTCTAGGAGAATCGGAGAAAGATCTGGTGGCTCTGACAACAGATTAGGCCACAAGCCGTGAGCTCCTCAAGCAGATCTCCCACCATTATTTCTCAGGCTCCGTAAAGGTCACTGCTGAAGTTACTTGCCCATGTATTTCAGACTTCCACTTATTTTTCACACCTTTGGTTTTTACTAGGCAGTTGTTCAGCTGGCCTTGACTGCTAACTGAAAACCACTACTAACTATCAGCAGATAATTAGTACTCGTAACTGGGAGATTGCATCACTTGTCAAGGCAGAGAGGATGAGCATGACGAAGTGGCAGCAAAGTGCTCTACAAACACGATGAATCTGCAGAGCTTTAGTAAAGCCCCTCCTGGGAAGAAAGCAAGGCTGGATCTGACAAGCTACAGACATGCCAAATCAACACCAAACCAGAAAACAAGTCTAGCCTTCCATTTTGAGAGGCTGCTGCTATGGTATCCTTGAATGCCCACGCCACCAGGACCCCTGCTCTGTACAGAGGAGCCTATCTTCTTCCATGGCCCTTCATGCTGAACAGCTGGTGAGAATAATGGGCTTTGGAAAAATCTAGGCATTGCCACCCGTGTTTGGATAAAATATGTCAACTCAAAAAAGGCTAGGAAAAAAAATAATCTTTGCTGATCGACCTTCTTGGGTTCCTGGGGTCCTATGCTCTGGGTAAAAGCCTACACACAGCTCAGCAAGGACACCAAGCTGACCAGGGACTGAATAAATGGCACACATCCAGGATGTGTACCACAGGATGCTCCAGAGGCACCGTTCTGCTGGCTACGTTGCCTTTCAGACAGATTCTCAAGGGTGATAGGACACTGCAGATGAAGGCTGTCAGCTCAGTGCTCCTAGCAGATTTGCAGCTCCACTAACTGAATTCTCCCTGTTGGACTTTACTAAGCTTTTAACTGGCTATGGGAGACATTGTAAGTCACAATTAAAACTATGATCTCTGCCTGTATTAACATCTGTCTTCCCTGTCACAGCTGATCTTATCAGGCACTGAGCATACCCATGCCAGCATCCCACAGGCATGCCCTTTTCATCCATCTCTGGTCCAGGCAGAGAGTCCCTAGATGGGAAGGGTACCGAAGAGATAGCAGGGAGAAAGTCAATTGACTCAACTACCAGTTTGGGCAACGTTTCAATTTAATCATTGCACAGATGATGATGATTAGAAAGTGCCTCTAAAACAGGGTTCTCAAGCAATCCCAATATTCCAGTACATTATATTCCTCCTGTGAGGCAACTGCTGCTGCTGAGTAACGTGAGAAGTGAAAAGACTGCCATGACAACCCACACGGCAGATGTGAGCTAACTGCTCTAATGCAAAGGTGTGACAGAAATAGCAGTAACTGAGACCACTGGAACATACCTGCTGCAAAAGAAGAGGTGACTTTGCCTGGACCAGCTGGGGTGTTAGTCTGGGGAGCCAATCTGGGGCCACTGAAATGATTTTGTCCAGCAGCTTTTGAGAGGAAAGACGCGGGCTGAACGCTACACGGATTCAGAGCACAGAGTATAAATAGCATCGTTACTGCCAGCAGGCACACCGACACACATGTGGAGCAGGCAAACCTTCCTCTAGGTCCTCACCCACTTGCAGCCAGGAGTGCTGTCATGGCTTGCTTGCTTTCTGTTTGAGCTGATCTCGTCAGCAGAACAACCAGAAATTGTGGTTAGGAGATGCTGCATGAGAGCCAAAGCATAAAAACCAAACAGCAGCAGACTGCAGGCTACTGCAGCCTGCAAATGCAATGACAATGGCCACCTTTCTTTCAGGGTGGAATAGCAGGCTTTCTTTAAATTCATGTGTCTCACAATTGGAATACTGGTTACTTGAAATCTGCATTCATGCAAACAATTCTGAAACTAGAGGTGCCGACTGAATAAAATCCTTCAAATTAAACTTGTATATACACACACACACACACAGAGACACATACACCACAGGAAATGACGTACACAGGCCACAAACACGCAGCGATTCCTAAAGGAACACTTCTGCAAGAATGCTGAAGCTAACTTGGAGGATGTGCTGTTGATGATGAGACAGCGTGACAAGCGCTACACACTCCTGGCGGCAAACTCCCCGTCCTTCCTGCAGAGCATTTCTAGGCTTCAGCACAGACATGAGCTAGTCCGTGCTTAGAGCCATGCACATGGAAAACTCAAAGGATCCACACTGGGGGACTAGAAAACTGCTGATGTGGTGAGTGGGAAGGATTTACAGCTTTTTTTTCGTCAACAGAATAAAAAAGCTTGAATTTACTGGAGGGACTTGCACTAAGAAAGCAGAAAGGGTTAAATAATACTGTGCTATGTGGAATCTACTTTGGAAAAACCCTGGCTTTTACAGGAAAGCAAAAAAGTAAAAGCCACATTAAATAAATACCTTAGAAGACTAAAGTCCATCAATGCCTAAAAGCTTCTCTGTCTTCCACTGGCTTCTAATCCTCTATGAGTTTCAGAAGCAATGACACAGAGCTGATGAGATCTTCTCAGAAATGTTGTGGAACCTTTTTAGCCCATTTTGTTCTCCAGATATTTTCCCCGCGCTTGAACATTTTGTTTTCCCTTAAGTACAAGAAGCCTAAAAGAAACATAACATTTCCTGAGGTTTTCTTATCTGTGAGAACGTTCAGAGAGTCTCCCTGGGGACTGTGCTAGAGGCACCCAGGTCCCTTTCTGAATATTCATTTGAGTACAGGGGCTCATTTCAAGGTGTTTTGAAAATATGCTCAGTGCCAGGCCCATGTCTAATGAAAGAAATCAGCATTCTTTGCAGCAGAGTTAGACCACTTCACCCCAAATCAGCATCTGCCCCAGTTTTCAGAAGATTAGAAATAGAAATGAGTTCATGTTAGAAGTCACATAAAAATGGCTCTGCTTAATATAGCCGGAGTTTGTTATAGTTTCTGCTCTTCCCATAGCATTTCTTCTGCATTTTCCATCTCTGCTTTTCCCAGTGTTTAGGCACAGCTTTGCTGAGCAGCTCATGTTAGAATAATAAGATCTGGCATGGAAGCAATTTGCTCTGGCTTTTTACACTAGCAAAGCACCTAGTACAGATGCAATTGCACCAACAAAATCTGGGCCAGGGCCAGGCTGGCTTATTTGTTTCAGAGAAGCAGGACAAATTTCACTGGCAAAGTAAAAGTTAAAATCAATGGTCTGCACTAAAGCGATGCTTGAGTCTGTCTATACTGGCAAAGCCTTTCCAGTAGACTGGTCCTCACCTGAGTCTTCATGTCCTGTGCACATTTGAGGCTATGTTCTACCCCTGGTTATTTGTGGACAAGCACCTTGCCTCTGCTCTGGAGCTCCCCATTCAACCTTTCAAATGGGTCACCCTCAAAAAGAAAACCAGGCTGCTGCTTCACTTGAGGAGGGAGAGGAGGAATCTCAACGAACCAGATTCATAATCTCCACTGACCTAGCAAAGATGGACAAACATTTCTCCTCTCCTGAAGAAGTGTTAGCTTGAAAGGGGATTATGTTCTGAATGCTCACCGATTCACCAGCAGCCTTGAGCTGTTATTTATCACAATTAATTGACCGTGCTGCCTCAGGCATTAGTAAGATAGTGACTAAGAAACAGCATGACGGCACCAAGCACTGCGCCGAAAGACGGCAAAAAATAGTCTGCTGGGGACAGACCTGTTTTGTGAAGGGCAAGAAATAAACCAGACAATATTCTAGGGAAAATGATGCATAGAAACACAGATTTCAGTCCAGCTCTGACAGGCACACACCTTCTTGCTCCAGTGAAGCACCACGGCACCAGTCTAGGCAGAAGAGTGGTTTTATGCCTTTGACTACTGGCAGTAACAAAACACCGGCAAAATGCTCCAGTGGCTCAAGTCAACAGGAGCCGGGGGTGTCTGAGGCAATGCCTGTAACCAGTCAAGGGAGCTCAAAATTCCCCAGGGCCTGTGGCTCACACGAGCTGCAGGGGAGTAAAGACCTTTAAGGTGTTTTGTCCAGGCTTACTTCAAATTTGCCCAGTGAAGAATCCGTAATGATTCTATGATTCTATGATTCTACTAACTCTCAGCTAATGCTTCTTCTCCATGGCCACCCTCCTTGGCATTAATGCTTTCTTACTCTCTNGGGAGGGCAATGCACTGACTAACAAGTTTCACTGCCCAGGAGATTTCTTCTTGTTAATCTCAAATTTTCTCTTTCCCCTTCCTTTCAAGCTACCTTCTACTAACTCTCAGCTAATGCTTCTTCTCCACAGCCACCCTCCTTGGCATTAATGCTTTCTTACTCTCTTCTCCATCCCTGCATAAACAGCAGGCAAAGAGCTGAGGTCAGTGCCCACATCCAAAGCACGGCACCAGGTGGGGAGGAAGTTCAGGTATCATTCCATGTCAGGTGGGGATGGACTCAGGACAGAAGGTACCCCATTAAGTGGATTTTATTCTTTTATAACAGCAAAAAAGAAAAGAAAGCATGTAGCAGGGTGATGGAGAGATTAGAAGACACAAAGAGGGAAAGACTAGAGGACTGCGCAAGGGGAATCCTGTGTTTTTCGTACCCTAACAAGCACTACCTCATCTGAGAAAGAAGAGGTGGGTAACCTTAAACCCAGCTGGGATTCCCCTGCTGTTCAAGTGCTCTGGCCTAAAGCCCATGTCACACACGCTAACCCAGAGCTTAATTACCAGCTAGAGTTTTTCAGCTCGTACAGCACCCTGCCACAGGTCCTTTTCCCCCTCTGATCTGAGGTTCCTGCTGTTACCTGAAGCTACTCCTTCACTCTGCTTGAGCAGAAGGTGCTCAGCCGCTTTCTTCTCTGAATAGATCCAATATCAGCTAGGTAAGAAACTGTATTTCAATTTACAAGCTGCCCAGTTGTTGGCATTTTGGGAACAAGGAAAGCAAATAGGAGATTTATGAAGGACAGGAAAAAGCATTCTTATTGCTGCAGGATAAACATGTAGGAACAATTAGGTACAAACCTACTCTGTCCACCAATACGAAACGTTACAGAACTCGCCCCTATGACAGAGCTTCCTCTTTGCAAGAAAATAACCCCACTGGATTCAGCTGCTTTCCTAGTCAGCACTTCAAAAAGCGCCCTGCAGACCTCTCAGAGATTCCAAATGGAAGATGCCCGTCTGCGTTGGGTGGAAATACACACTCGATACCTCTGGGCACACACCCCCCCATACAGAAATGTGTGTGCCAGAGTGTGCGGGGAGATTTCTTCCCATGACTGATAAGAAACTCCAAGAGAGGAGGTCCTCCTGTGACAGAAGGTGGAGCTGAAATTTGAGGATGGTGAGGTGACTGTCCTGATTTAGTCTGAATCATGATTCACTTTACGGCAGACCTCACTCAAGGGCCTGGATTTCAGAAAAGCAGAGTAGCCAAAGAAATCAAATATGCAAATAGGCCAATCAAGGTGCACTCACAGTCTTAGTTCACCTTCAACTCTCATTACTCAGAGCTCAGTAAGATGCTGTGTCCAACAATGCAGATCCCTTTTAGCTGATGTATTTGAATGAATAGAAAATGAATCTTTTACATTTGATGTACAGAGAACACAGAAATACTAACTGAAAACTTTTTATAATTAGGAAAAGCCCAAATAAACTACAAAAAAAAAAAGCATTTTAAAATATGTAGATCCTGAGGAACAGGTGTTAAAAACTCAGTCTAATCTGTCATTTATAACTCATCATCCTTTACTTTTGGAGACTAATTTAAGAGAATTCAGCCACTCTGTATTTGCATTTGAGATGTGCTCATGACAGACCAGACCTTCCCAGCCCAGAGAGTATTACAGATACTCAGCCAGCTCTGCTCCCTGTCACCCTGGCTAGCCAGCCTGCTCACTCCAGGCAGGAGACAACTCACATTCCATCAGAATTAAATGTGACTAAAACCTTTCAAAAACCCAGCCATGTCAGCACTCCTAGCAGAACTCTCTTTACATTCCTCTTTCAGACAACCCTCAGAGTAAAAAATAGATTAATAGATTTATTCAAGAGACCTCTTGACAATTTAAGAGTTAAAAGCAGCTTTCATGTTCCTCTGTTCCCTAGCATCTGCATTCCTCTCGATGAACCGTGCTACACTGCTCCTCGGCCACTGTGCTCCTTTACCTGAGCTTTACTGGAGGCAAGAGTCCAAGAGACCAAACTTGAACTGTGTCTTCATTTACCCCCGAGGGCCAGGAGATGCAGGGACGGAGAGAGAATTGAGGTCTCCTAACCTGTGGCCAAGCCTTTCAGGCATTTGCTAACCCCAGATGCCTCTGGAGTGCCTACTGCTTCCTGCTGTCCTCTTCTCCAAGACAACAGCGCTAGTCGTTGCGCATTAACATTTCTCCGCGTCTCCCTCTGCTGAGATGTTACAGCATTTCTGTGTAAAAGCACTTCTGAGAACCCCTAATTTTTGTGGCTAGTGATGTGACTGATCAAAGAAGCAGCTGGGAAAGGGTGAGGGGTCCCTATCTGTTGCCTCATACCTGTAATAACGAAGAGAAGGACAGCTGCAGAGGTACAAAGCAGCATGCGTCCTCCATTCTGCTGGTGGAGCCTCTGGGGACAGCAGCCACTGCTGGTTAGCTTAACGACATGTTTATTTCATTTCTGAGTTGGTTTTCTCACGTGGGCTTTTGTGTTAAAGTCTAGATTCAGGTCTCTGGGCCTGGCATGCCCTTCCTTTCCCACATGGGTGGCACATGTGCTGCTTGGCAGTCAACCTAGGAGCCTTCTGGAGATGTTTTAAATGGTGACATCTATACATGCGAGAAATAAAACTTGACAGGTGCACGGAGTGATGATAAAGGAGAGAAGTGCGCGAGCTCACGATGGCCATTCATTTCAGAGCCATAACACAGTGATCAGGAAGGGCTTAAGCTCATTCTTTAAAAAATAGGACAGTGTCACATTCAGAGCTCATGAATGCCACCAGCATTCCTCCAGTGGGTAGGATGCTTGCTGCACACCCTTTAAGGGGTAATGGGTTTGTTCCCTCCTAGTTTTTTGCAGCAAGAAGTGTAACTGTAAGGTGCCTCCATTTTGCTGACTTCAGGAAAGAGTTCTCAAGGCATATTTTCCTGGCAACAATATGTATTAAGGAACTACAGTACAACTATTACAGAGAAAACAATCTGCGTGCAAAGTCTGCGCTACAGCTATGAACCTTGGGTTGGACACAACGTTTGCTTTTGAAAAAAGACCGGAAAACTCACGGCTTCCCAACTTTCGAGAAACAGTTTCTGGAAGAAAAACAAACAAACCCAAAGGGATGAAAATCAGGTTCCTGTATTATTTTCAGAAAAGCCATGTTTGAGGCTGTTAATGGAAGCGGCTAAGGAGTACAGATGCGTGCAGCATTAAACACGTACTATTTTTGGGGCATGCGCTGTTGTACACAGAAAATCACTCTCTGTTGGCATCTGCAAGAACTGTCTTCAAACTGCACGGAACAAATGCAAGTTGCGAGGCATTTTAAGTCTCCAGAACACTTTTAGGATCTGTTAAACGCTCTTCAGCCGGCAGGATTATCTCCTGCCAAGTGTGAGATAGCATTAAAAAAGCTTTTTTAATATAACACTTTGTGTATGGTTTTCTAACAAAACATCCTGATCATACGAAGTTTCCAATTTTAGAGATTATCTAAACTCAAGAGCCAGAAGGTGGTTTAAATAAAATCAGATGGATGATAGGTAAATAGACATACGTGCGTGCACGTGTACATTCACACATGTACATGCGTGTGATGGAAACCAAAACTCATAAGAAGAGATAATTAAGAAACGGTTACACCACCAGATGCCTGAAATGATATTAATGACTTCCCCTAAAATGAATAAAAGCAAAAGCTGTCTGGTGGAAAAACTCCATCCATTACAGTCTGGGCTTCCGGTACTATATAGGGAGTTTGTACTGTCAGCTGCAGGAATTCAGTAGAACATCAGTTGGCTTGGTCTTTGAAATGCAGACTACCACGCGACACACTTGACTGCTGACAGGTAGAATTACTAAATCCTTACTGGACACTTATTGCAGATACAGGCACAAAACATGCATGTGTTGTTTTGACATGTGTCTCTCTTACCAAAGACCACCATGTATTTCAAATAATTTGAACAGTATTTAGAAACTACACGGAACACTAAGGAAATTGTATTGAAACCCTAGGCACTTGCTGATGCCAGCAGCTCCAACAGGCCTGTGGTAAAAGCCATGCTGCTTTCAACACACTCAATTCATTAATGGAAGAGAAAAGCCAGAAACTACGGGAAACGCAGACCATCTGCTCAATCCAGATGCAGTAGAAGATGCGTCTTACCTCCAAAGCTATTTATCAGTGACAAACTGAGATAAGATCAGTTTAATCCCCTAATAATCACAGATCTAAAAGATTTTTCATCGTCCTATCATTCTAAGTAAAACTGAACCACATTAACTTGAACAAAATGCCACTTTTTGCCACCCTTATCGACCTTGGTATAAAACATTTCTACATCAAAGGCATAACTCGCATAGAGCAAATACTGTGGAAGGAAATCCATGGACATGAGCAGTCAACAGCTCGTGTGCTGATGTGTTGGGCTGTGCCTCACTGATTTCACCAGCAGGGAGGTTTAATTGCTGCATCCAAGTTGCCAGAAAGTAATCCTCTGCATACAGACATTATTTCCTTGCAATACGGTAAAATAACCCATTTTAAAAATAAAACCCACAGGCCCTGTGACTTAAAAAGAAGAGAGAAGCGGTGCAGTTTCTTACCTTGAAGTTATGAATCTTCTCGTATTTCGGAACGTGCTCATTTTCCTTCAGCGTTGCTCTTCTAACGAGCGATGTGAGCTGCGAATAAGCAAAGAGTTTCAGCGGTTGCCAGATGGTCGCGGAGGACTTCCGAGCGCCCAGTTTCATGCCCAGGGCCGCGATCAGGAGCTCTCGCTGGCGGCTCTCCCGCTTTGCGCCGTGCCCTGCCCAGCACTCCCGGGACGGCATGTCGGCAGCACGGGAGGAGGCGCAGCCCCGGAGCCGCTTGCGCTCAACAGAAAGAACCAGGCAGGACCATGCCGGGAAGCGCGGGGCGGGGGGCGGCTAACGCGAGGGGCTCAGTCCCGCCGGGGGACGGCCGGTGGCGCCGAGGGACGGGGCGAGCGGGGGTCGCAGACTGCGGCCGCTCCCTCCATCGGCGGCCGGCAGCCCGCACACGCGCCTCGCGCCCTCCTCGTGCCGCCGCCAGGTGCGGGGCGGCGCGGACACGCGCGGGGCGGCCNCCCCCGCCCCTCCGCCCCGGGGTGGTTCCAGCTGTCAGGCGGGGCGAGTCACGCACTGCCACGCAATGGCACCGCTCGGCCCTTGGCGGGGTCCGGGCATCCTCAGATGGACAGGGCAGACAGGTCGGACCCGCGCTGGGCACCGCGGGGAGCGGGCAACAGGAGTGCTGGTGCTCATTGCTCTTCACAGAGCCAGAGGATGTGTCGGGTGGGAAGGGATTTCCAAAGGTCATCCAGCAAAACACAACAAGCAGGGACACATTGCCCAGAGCCCCATGAAGCTTGACCTTGAACGTCTCCAGGGATGGGGCCTCCACAGCCTCTTTAGGCAACCTGTTGCTGTGATCCACCCCCTTCACATTCAAGAACTTTTTCCCAATGTCCAACCTAAATCTACCACTTTTCTATTGTTTTCTAGCTAAAAACCATTACCCCTCATCCTATCGTTCCATGTCCTTGTGAGGCTGTTCTCCCTCAGCCTTCTTACAGGCCCCTTTCAGGTATTCAAAGTCACGATAAGGTTGCCTCGGAGTTTTTCATTTGTTTTCACATTAAAAAATGACATCGCACCAACACCAAGTAACAGCCTCTTCTAGTACAGATGTGACTACATCTGCCACAAAACACTTCTCGCAACACTCCGTTCACCAAAGACCTACACCACAAACTGCTGTGTTGCCTCTCTTGCAGGGACTTGGCAAATGTGAACGAAAGGTGAATGATCCGACCTGGCAACAGTCACACCGATGCAGGTGACAACAAAACATGCACAGGACAACCTGGTCTCCACTAGCCCTCATACAAAACAATAAGAAACAGTACTTCACACAGCCATTAAAGCCTTGAACTCACTAGCATAGGAACCAAGTACTAGAGGCTTGCAGAAGACCAGGGCAGACCACGACAGATCCACCTAGAGCTGCCCAGCTCGGGCAAGGTCTCTCCAGCAGCACACTGCCAGTCAGGAGAGGACACCACAAGTGCCAGTTGAGTCTGGCCCTTTTTCTTCAAGTACATTTGTGACCAATCTTTGCCAGAGACTGAAAAAATGGACCCTTGGTCTGACTTACTGGAGCAGTGATTTACGCTGTGGGGCTGACACCACCCCGGCATTTGGGGCTCAAGCAGAGCTTCCCATGTGCAGAGTCTGCCTGTGCAGCAAGCCAGTGCACGGCCCTCCCTCCCTCCCCTCGCGACAGGCTGCAGCACCACAACCGCTCTCCCTTCTGCAGCAAAGGTATTTTTATCTCTCATGACTCAGTAACAAACCCAAGACAAGCGCAGTTTGTCGCAGGCTTCTGGGTGGAACCAGTGTGTGTTTTGCAGCTGGATTACAGCGATATGATTTAAATGCTCGATCCTGCCAATACAGCTGAGAGGAATGCTCACCATGAAGCCCTCATCTGGTCCCTCGCATGGTCACCAGTACCTTCTCTACAGGTTTTAAGGATTTGCTGGGTTTCAGCACAGGGCTAGGTTGCAGAGATTAAGGATCAGCCTTTATGCCTCACCAACCACTGATCTGCAATGCAAGTTAATAGCTAATCACTGGCTGTAGATTATAAAGGATGAAGATGTTGGGCATTAGTGGATCACACAGGGACAATAAGAGGATCTGGCTCAGTTCCCAATTTCAATACAAGCAGGAGACTGGTTGATCCATCCTGCTGAGAAATACTTTTCCCATGGCTACCTCAATTCATCTGTCTTGTTTTTAATGACTTAGTTTTGCTGCAGGTGAAGAAATGCCCCTCTCACATTTTTATGCACATCCTGCTAATTGTAAAACTCAGAGATCACAACTGACCACCTCATCTTGTGAAACGTCAGGGAAAATGTAGGGACTTGGGAGACAGAAGCAGACAGGCTTTCAAGCTGTCTACTTTTTTCTGGCTAAAGCTACTTCACAATTTCATTCCCAAAAACTACCTCCAGTAAAAATGCTTATGGAACAAGGCAGATCTAAACCTGTCCCAGAGGAGCTGTCTTCTTCAAACTGCTTTGAGTGACAAAAGGCTCAGGAAGCAAAGTGTGGCGTTCTGGAAATGTAATTTCATTACATACTTCCTTGGAACCCAAAACTCGTCTTACTTTTTAAAGGGAAAAAACCCAAACTTGAATTTCATATTAGGAAACAGTCTTTGAAAATGGAATTTGTTGGAAACCAATAACCCAAACGATTTTCAAGAGGACATTAACTATCGGAATCAAATCTTATTGTTTTATATTCTACTTAAGAAGGGAGGTAGGTAATTCTGAATTTTCCTTTCGACAGTTGGTAGAGAGAGTATTTGTTTTTTGACATATTTCCTCCTTGTCAGCTTCCTTTCTTTCCTAATTCTAAAGAAGTGATTTATTTTCAATGGCACTTTAGAGTAATGTTAGTAGAACTAACTTCTAGATCTCTAGATCCTGGAAAAGGAAATCTTACAAATGCCAATGAAAAGGTAGGAAAAAGTACTATAACCAGAACGGTCCCATCTCATGGCTGTGGCTATGAAAATGCATTACAATCTGGAAAGTAATTTTAAGATTATAAATTTCAGTTCTAACATTACTTTGCATTACAGGGATCAGACCACTTGCTGGTTTTACACGGATCAGCTTCCCACCGTTCAGTGCATTTTCCGCTGTCTGCAAACACGGGAATAATTGGGTCACCTACCCTTACCCGTCTTCACACGTGCTACAAACACTATAGTTGTGCACATCAGAAACCTAGACTGAAATTAAGGTAAAGCCATAAAACCTGCAACTGAAAAAATACGAAAAAATCACAGAATCACAGAATGTTAGGGGTTGGAAGGGACCTCAAAAGATCATCTAAATCCAACCCCCACTGCTGGAGCAGGGTCAGCCTACAGTACTGTCTCAGGATGTCCTACAAGGGGCTCAAACCCACGACCCCAGGGATTCAGAGTCCCATGCTCTACCAACTGAGCCAACTAGGCAGACCCAAAATGTAGTTGATTTTTATTTCTTACATATATTTCCACAACATGGTGTCGTAATTAAAATCCACACAACTGCTCTTCTTAACACAGTCTACCTACTTTCTTTTGGGCCACTGGGCAGAGTCAGTCCAGACCTTTAGCCTGCCAGTATGTGCGATCGTGCAGCAAGAGCGATCAAGCTACTGTCCTCAGGTAGCCCTGGTCATTGCAAAGATCAGTCACCACCTCTGAGAGCAAATAAATATAGTCACAGATCTGGGGGTTCCTCTCAAATCCTGCAGCAAGCTGCTCTCTCCCAACAGACTCTCCTGCTCCAGACATTCTGTGGTGTCTTTGTTCCCAGCCTGCAAGTCTGCAGGTCCTGCTCTTCTTAACCTGTGCACGGCTTTTGATTCAATGGCTATTCTCCACCAGTAGCTCCTGCACTCTCACCTGCTAGCAAAGTCTCCTTTCCATAGCCCTTTCCTTTCCCAACAGTTTATAATCTTTATAACTGACTCTGTCTGAAGCCTGCCTTAATGGGGACAATGATCCTTAACGGATCAGTCTAGGTCCTGCTAGCACTCTGCTTTCCTTCCTTCTCCCTGGACTAGCTCTTCAGAGGGCAGGAGAAAAGGCTGTTTCCTTGAGCACTCCGGACTCTTGGTGTTAGATGGGTAATGTATGCATGTTTTCTGGTACTACTTTCACAATCAGTGTGTCTTATTATGAAGGCTCCACAGCATTGATTTTAAAGTCATCCACAGCTTGCAGTAAATTCCAATTAGTCACTCTCTGAAAGACACATTATGTAAGTTTAATCCAGTCACAGGATTCAGTCAAGATCAGAAAAATTATCTTTCTAGAAAATGCAAACCAATCCCTTTCTAGAAAATCAAACCAATGCATTCCTATTTGATGAGTAGTAAACTAAAATTACTCCAGAAAAAGCACATAAAAATTCAAGTCAAGTTAATGACTGAATCACAGAATAATAGGACTTGGAATGGACCTCCGGAGATCATCTGGTCTGAGCCTTCTAACTAGAGCAGGATCACCTACAGCAGATTGCACAGGAGCATATCCAGACAGGTTCTGAATGTCTCCGGAGGATACATGCTCTTGGCAGCATGTTCCACTACTCTGCCACCATCAAAGTAAAGAATTTTTTCTTCATGTTTAGATGGAATTTCCCGAGTTCCAGTTTGTGCCACTTACTTCTTGTTCTGTTGCTGGATATTACTGAGAAAATACTGGCCTCCTCCTCCTCCTCCTGACACCTGTTCTTTAGATATTTATAATCATTGATAAGATCCTCCCTCATTATCAAAGCTAAACAGACCCAAGACTCTCAGCCTTCCTCATAAGAGAGATATTCCAGTACCCTCATTGTCTTTGTAGCCCTGCACTGTACCCTCTCCAGCAGTTCCCTGCCCTCCTTGAAGCAGTGTGCCCAGCACTTCAGATGTGGCCTCATCAGGGCAAAGTAGAGGGAGAAGAATTTCTCTTGACCTGCTGGTCATGCTTCTCTTAATGCATCCTAGGGTACCATTGGCCTTCTTGGCCATAATGGCACAGTGCTGGTTCATGGTCAGCCTGTTGTCCATCAGGACTCCTAGGTCCTTTTCCCCAGAGCTGCTTTTCAGCAGATCAACCTCTAACCTGTATTGATGCGTGAAGTTCTTCCTCCCTAGATGCAGGACTCTATATTTGCCCTGGTTGAGGTTAATTAGACTCCTCCCCACTCACCCCTCCAGCCTGTCCAGGTCTTACTCAATGGCAGCGCAGCATGCTGATACGTCCAATACTCCTCCCAGTTTTGTGCCATCAGCAAACTGAGAGTGCACTCAGCAGTTCGTTGGACCCAGTACTGACCACTCACAAGTCTAATCTCACAAATACTAAAATGCTAGACTCAGTCAGACCTCCACGTGCATTTCATGGAGCGTTTAGTTTCATGACCACCTGGCTCCTCTCACAAACACAGTATCGTGTTTTCTTCCATCTTGGGAATGCACGTGCAGTACACGGCAGACTTTGATTCTCATACATTATTTTCACGTTGTTAGGACTAAATATGGCTTTATTATTTCAGACTTTATGTATAACATGATCCCTTCCCTCTAAGGAATGTATTTTAATAATACTATAAGCCAGCAGGTACACTGCCTGCACACATTAAAAACAGAAGAAAAAGAAAAGATGCCCCACTGTACGGATCTCAAGAAACAAGGCATTTGGCTTGCTGCGCAGTTAGCCACCGTGTACTTTGTTGTGCTCTGTTTCACTGTGTAGTTAACAGAGCCAAATCCTTCCTTGCCTGAACACTATACGAGCATATTTGATGGGGTTGGTACACAATTTTCAAAAGCTAATCAGGCAGATTGTGAAACTAAGCCAGATTTCCTCAACGCTGTTCTTGGTTGAGGCTCGTTCCATGTTAAATATAATTTTCCCAGTCAAATCCTTCACAGAATTGTTCCAAGGGGAGAAGGGGAGCACAACGTTTTACTTTTTATTTCAAAGTGGTGACACGCTGTTTTAATTTAGCTTCCTTCTCTTGTAGATACGCTAACACCAGGCACAGCCTCTGCCCACAGACACACGGTATGGGCAGAGGATAGGAACGCCTTTAAAAGTTCACCCTGAAAGCTGACATCTCAGAAGCTGGATGGGAAGGACCATCACACAGTCTCAGCCACCAGGAAAAGAGTTGACTTGCTGCCATTCCAGCACAGCCGCGTTTACCTGGCATATGGACAGCGTCAGGCTCCCACAACGCCCAGAGCACACTGGGTTCCTCAGGCAACACACAGCCCTGCTTTGAGTCCACAGTTACCCACAGGGGATTTGGGGTTTCAGACGTGGCTGAACGATGAAAACTTACTGCTGGGAAAAGTTCTGGTTTTTAGTACAAAATTTTCCAAAGGCACTGGCTTCTAACTTAATCAGACCTTTCAAGCCCCACCCCGTGACATACTTTCTGCAGAATCTAAAGAAATGGCTATTGATATTTTTGAGTTTTTACTTCTGATGAAACGGTGTGTGATTTCCACAGCAAGTAATGAACATTTTTATATCTAGAATTTAAAAAGAAGATTTTTGTAAAAAATGTTCTCATTAAAACCTTAATCTAACAAATTCAGCCAGAGTGATGGCTTGGTTTGGAGTATGACTGTTACGTTTAAAAATCCCACAAACAAGCAACATGACAACAAACCTGAAGCAAAGTTTAAATTCTGGGAGAAAAAATGTTGCCTAACATTGCTGCTATAAATTACTGCATGAAGTGTGAGTTGGTCAGGTACTGCATTGTGCAACACAACGAAGAGCGCTTCGGCATGACTTGGGAAGATCTTGTGGTTGCACTGAGGTGCTCACCACAAACAGCCTGAGGCACCCTTGTTTTCATATTCAGAGAGCATATGCATGAAAAAGAAACAGGACTCCGAGGGGAAGCCAACAGAAAAGCTGTTTTAGTCCTGTAACCTACTGTTTGCTGCAGCTGGCAGGGATCTAGGTCACTCGGCTTATTTAGTTTCTAGTGGCATGATGTTCCGTAGATTTGCTCCCGGCGGTTACCAATATGGGCCTTTGGAAATGACGAGTCAAAACTGTGCGCCGCTAAAAAGCAACTACCATGACTATTCCTCTCTTTCAAAAACTGACAGCACAAAAACAATTAACATTTTCTTTCCTTAGGGAGCGGACTGTTTTGGTGCAAAACCGTGGATCCAGCCCCAGCAAAATACAAGAAAATAAATCCCACAGTGTCTCCAGTGACAAGTTCTGCTCTTGTCCTGGTTCTGGAGGACTTTGCTAACACCAGAGCAGTCAGCAATTGCCTTGCTGGGCCCACTGAAGGAAGGGAGCTGTTTCCAGGGGTTTCCTTCACCTTCTGTAAGTACAAATACCGCTCTGGGGGGTACGTGGGCACCTGAGAATGCAGACAGGCAGGGACATGGATGTTGCGATCACTAAAGGTGCTGCTCTGGGTTCCACAAGCAATAGCTACGAGTTCTTTCGTGCTGTGTAAGTAATAATACACTTCCTCACAGTGTTGTGTTCCGGGCAAGACAGCACAGTCCTGTCTCCCTCCTGAGGCTCTTGCCTTGTTCTGGTTCAGTCCTAAGCTGGTTGAAGCCAAAAGGTCTCTTCCCTACGGACACTGGTGCAGGATGTCCCCACGGCCCTGGCTGCTTCGGTTAAAATAACTACTGCAGCTCTTCCCTTAAAAACAAAGGCTACCAGCCAGCTCACAAAGGGCAAGAGATGACTGCTCAACAAAAGTAGAGCTGCTGCCAAGCTGTGCAACACTGAGGCACAATATGCCAATCAAACACCATTATAAAAGCTTCTCAGAAAGCTATGACGTGAGTTTTTTTCACCCCTGACTGTGGTGAGGAAAGCAGTTCCCCATGACCATAAGCTCTGGCTGAGGTATCAGGCTCAGCAATTCTCTCCTTGCTTTGCAGCAGCTCATTACCACAACCCTGTTCTCTAGTTGAGAAAAGATGCTGCACTAAAATGAAGCCAACCCCAGTCAGACTTGGTAAGTACAGAAAGGGACCAAGAGCTGGTGGAGCACCAAAGATACCACCTCCCTTCTTCAAGGGGCTGGCTGCATCACTGCTCCCCAGGCAATGTGTATAAGGCAGTTCACAAGCAAGGAAAGAAATATTGTCAAACACCACAATTTCTCTTCAATAGATCCCGTAAGGGAGGCCTGTCCCTTACAGTTTTGCTTTCAGTCCTTTCCATCCACTCTTCCGTCACGCATAGGTTTGGTTTTGGTACATCCTATTTTCTCCTCCCACCAGAAGCCAGGGCTATGGAGGTGGTAACTAAAGAATGAGTTAAAGAGGCTGCCTATGCCAGGTACTCTTTTCCCTACAAAAGCAGAAGCAGAGACACCAGGAGGACTGCTCACATGGTTTTAATCAACCTTTACACCAGTCAGCATTGCTAAATCTGCACTAGAGAGACCTTACAGATACGAGATCAATGGGAAGAGGATTCAATGGAGCATGGAGGTCTGTCTAAGGGAGCAACCTTCACACTGACCAGTGACGTGCAAAGCTGCTTCTCAGCAGCTTCTCCATTCAGTCAGCACTTTCTATTTCAGCTAAGAGCATCATGCTTTCTTCCCTTCCCTCTCCTTGCGGTATCTCCCTGCTGGTCTGCGGGGAGCTGTGCCTCACTCAAGGCACAGCTGATGCTCGTTGCAGCAAGAGGTCACTCCAGCAAGAGCCTCTTGACTTGTGACACATCCAGGCAGACCGCACACAAAAAAGACCTTAGCAGTAATCTATAAACGCCACAAGACCACGAGTTCTGTGGGCGTGACAACAGCCACAACGCAAATTAGCAGCTGCATGAATGCTGCTCTTCTGGCACATGCTCTTTGTCACTAATAAACTACATTTAAGTATCAGAACATAGGCTTAGACTAATCTTCTGGAACCTGGGTGCAACCCACAATTTTATAAAGATTTCCTCAAATAAAAGGAAAAATAAAAATAAATTAAAAAAAAAAGAGAAGACATGAAAAAGCTTAACCATAGCCTTTGATAAAGGAACATTAGCTGTCTCCTAGCAAGGAAATGTTGATGGTGGCCACGCTACAACATGAATAATTTACAAGACTTCAAGATACTGATTGAAGAATCATATTGATAAAAATCAGTTTTTACAATAACCTCTGCCAATGTGCACACTTACAAATAATGGCAATCAACTAATCAACAAGGTCTTTCTATTATTTTATTTGGGGTTGCTTTTTTCATTAATTCCTCATGGAATAGGAGCTTTGGCTACTGATATAGCATTGGCAATCAGTATGGAAATTTCTTTTCATGTCTCATTAATATTTTCTTTCCTAATATATAATACTCACTTCACATTAGTCTTGTCTGGCAGTCTAATGTGTCTAATATTAACCTTTCTTGTTCTACACATTAATGCAACTTAGAGTAATTCAATATATGTTATAACTGAAAATTGGAGCTCATTAATTTCTAAACACTCTTTGTATTTCAGACTGTACCTGCTCCTTCGGCACGTCCTCTATTTTGAATCCATCCACTTCTCCCTGAATAAGCTATGTTGCTATGATACGTGTCCTGTCGCAGTTTCTTTCTTCGACATACTTTCAGTCCATAAGCATCCTTGTTTAGCATAAACAAGACTAAGAGGCAAAGTCTCCTAACCCTCTCTTAACTATCATTTGATTCAACCCCATGAATCAAGGCAAAACCAGTTTAACCTGAAGGAATATTAGAGCTGTGACCTGGACACAAAACATTCTTGCAAAATATTTAACAGCAAAAACCTCCGTGCAGAAGCATTACAGAGTGGGGTAACCCCGCCGCCCATCAGCACTCCTTGCAGACCATAATTATCACTTTGCTAGGTGCACAGCAGCACCAGTGCTGGGGGTCAAGGTCCACCTTCACTCTCCACAGTGCAATTAGGTAAGCTCAGAAAATTAGGTAGGCTGATCACACTCATATGAGTCTCTCACGCAGACTCCCACTGTACTTGCATAACTCTCTATTTAAATCAGGACTGATTTGAAACCCGCACTGAATGAAACCCGACTGTAATTGACAGTGGAATTGTACTCTGCTCCTGAAGTCAAATAACCTGTTATTATCAAATTAGCAGTTTATTGCCACCTATAAAGTCTTCTAATCCCCACTCACATTCTCAGAAGAGGCCCATTTTCATTCTGTTGACCAGCATTTGAATTTTCTCATTTCTGTTTTTCCACATGTAGTTCATTCTTCCTGTTTGTTCCCTCTTAGTTTCCTAATTAACATTTTAGAATGCCTGTGTGACGGGAGCTTTCATAGAAGGGCAGGAAGCACCCCATCTCTCTAGAGGAAGCGATAACCGCTAACAAGTCCTGGGACAGGCGCTCAAGAAACCATTGTCTCAAATGGTCAAACCCACTTTCTCCAACACAAACGTAAATAACATCGTGATTGGAAAACAACTCAATCATTCTGAATTATTCAAAACAGCGTTGGCAATGCAACTCCCCAACATAAATTTGGGCTACACCGACTAATCGCCTTTTTGAGGAGAAGCAGGAAATGGAACACGGACATTTTTTACAACTTTTGTTACTCAGGAAAGACTGTGTGTGTGTGTGTGTGTGGGGTGTTAGTCTGTTGTTGGTTTTGTTATTGTTTTGCTTATTTTCTCAATAAGTCTGTGTCTTCTTGCAACACGACCTTTAGCTGATGCCTATTTTCAGTTGTAATACACTACTCCTAGGTTCCAATCTGTATCTCGAAGATCTGATATTTGGAATTTCAAAGACATTAGATCTTTGAAGAGAAGCTCTTATTTTTGCGTGTAGGGCAAGTTTAAGCTAAAAGACTAAGTTTGGGGTGTAGTTCCATTTCTTAAATTCATTTGCAATGAATGAAATTATTAGCAATGAACACTGAGTGACTCTGATTCCATGGCTTCTCCAGTCAGGTGAGCCTGCTCTGGCAGGGGGATTGGACTAGATGATCTTTCGGGGTCCCTTCCAATCCCTGATGATTCTATGATTCTTTCTTCATCATATTTTTCATCTCATCTTACAAGGCACTTTTTAATTTGCACTGCCACCATCACCAGCTTCTCAAGCGACACTGCTCAAAAGATTTCTGACACTGACATTTTTCTGATTTCCAGCAATAAAAATAGTCGAAGAGAATTAACACATGAGGCCCACGAAAAACATTTCTCCAGTAAGCTCTCAGCACTGCCGACTCGCTGAGCAGGGAGTCTGCCTTCTGAACTCCATGCAGCATGTGACAAAGGTGATTGGCAGCCTCCAGGCAGCAGTGCTGTGACAAATGCCAGCAGATCTGGAGGCTGGAATCAATGAGGAGCTGCATCACTTCAGAGACCGAGCACTTCAACTTCTGTGAACGGTGGCGACTCGCAGTATTTTTTGCAACTTTTGTGCACTGGCATTAAACCCATCGTTATCCCGGTCATCAGCCAGTTCACGGGAACACCCGGATGCAAACGCAGTTCCCTGTCGTATTAACTTTGGCAAATGCTTCAAGACTTTCCCAGCAATGTAAAATAATCTCAGATCTTCAACCGATACACTATTTGATACTGACTATAAAGCACAGGGTTTTAAAAACATCTCGTCATTACACACGAAATGGAAATTGGGACTACCACTCTCATATTCTCAAGAGTATTCCTCCACTCTTCTCCCTTAGAAGGGGAAAGTTTGCCTCTGAGTGCCATTAATCCAGCCCCCAAATTAGAAATGACTAAAAAAGAATTACTAAATCATACACATTTGGCAAAGTTTTAACAGAGGACATTATACTTTGTGACACTAGTTCTAAAGTTCCTTAGGCCAACTATCTGCTTTAGCTCTAACCAAATGCAATAATAATCCACACTAAAGAGCACTAAGTGCATTGTAATAAGAACTTTACTATTAGAAACACACAGTCCCATAGTTATCTTGAAAGCTACATGGACACAAGGTGCAAGACAGTGAGAATTAGAACAACTGGTCACCGACTGAGAATCCCATTTTTCAGTGAGATGATTCTTACCTTGCTTAAACACCAGGACTACAGGAACAGCCTATGGTAGAAGAAACAACGCTAGTTCTCACTGCTGATGCCATGCAGAAATAAAGGTTAAATATGGAAGAGTTTAATATTCTAGAAGTTAATGATCAAAGGAAGACACTGCAAAACTGCCAAGAGTTACTGTCTTCACAAATGATGAGTGTGACGGGTTTGAAATAATAGGAGCAAGCAGTTTATTGAGCTTAGCAACAAAACTACTCTCTGTACTTTGTTCAAAAAAGAAAAACATACAGTTTGAGACTGAAGGTAACATGAGAAGTTTTATCTGAAAGTATAAGGTTTTATCTGAAAGTAAAGGGTAAGAAGGAGGACCCAGGTAACTATAGACCGGTCAGCCTCGCCTCCATCCCAGGAAAGGTGATGGAACAATTTGTTCCAGAGGCTGTCTCCGGGCTCATCAAGGAGGGTCATTAGGGACAGTCAGCACGGCTTCATCAAGGGGAAAGTCATGCTTGACCAACCCGATAGCCTTTGATAAGGGCATAACCAGGTGGATGGATGATGGCAGAGTAGTGGATGTGGTCTGTGTTGACTTGAGTAAGACATTTGACACAGTCTCCAACAGCCTCCTCGCAGCCAAACTGAGGCAGTGTGGGCTAGATGATCAGGTAGTGAGGTAGATCATGAACTGGCTGCAGGAGAGAAGCCAGAGAGTAGTGGTCAATGGGACAGTCTAGTTGGAGGCCTGTATCTAGTGGAGTGCCCCAGGGGTCGGTGCTGGGACCAGTCCTATTCAATCTATTCATTGATGACTTGGATGNACCTCCCTTCTGAGGAGAGGCTGAGGGAGCTGGGTCTCTTTTGCTTGAAGAAGAGGAGACTGAGGGGTGACCTCATTAATGTTTATAAACATGTGAAGAGTGGATGTCAGGAGGATGGAGCCGGGCTCTTCTCAGTGTCATCTAGTGATAGGATGAAGGGCAATGGGTGTGAGCTGTGACATAGGAGGTTCCACATCAATGTGAGAAGGAACTTCTTCCCAGTGAGGGTGACAGAGCACTGGAACAGGCTGCCCAGGATGGTTGTGGAGTCTCCTTCTCCGGGGACATTTAAGACCCACCTGGATGAGTTCCTGTGTGACTTGGTCTAGGTGATCCTGTTTTGGCTCTTTTGAGGTCCCTTCCAATCCCTAATGATTCTATGATTCTATGTTTCTTACAAAAGATTAAGAGAAAGGAAACAAGAGCTAGAACAGATCAGCTTCTGCAGCATTAACCACAGAATAAGTGGTTCTCACTTTTTTCTTTCATTCTAATACTTCATTCAGGTACCTCTAACTACTGCTCTTTCTGCCACCACTTCTAGACAAAGCATTCCACTCTTTGCAGGTCTTAAGGGTTTGGTAACCACTCATGAATGGGCAATTTTTAGTGGAACAGCTGTGCCTATCGGGGCATTGTCTAACCACACGGGTGTGGGGGGGTGTGTGTGCGACAGACTCGACCATGGCAGCTCCACGTTCTTTGCAAATAAGCCAAATTACAAGCATTTTCACTTGTGACTGCAGAAACAGTTAACAAAGTAAAAGACTTTACTCCCTCACATCAAAATAAACTACATCCCACCCCCTACAAACAAGGAGAAAAAGCAGCTCATCTGAATAATGATCGAGATTCAGCGTAGAAAATCCCTTTCAGCACAGATTTAGGCAGGCTGTACATTATTGCAGAGAGTATAAAACACAAGACATGTCAAATATTAGTTCAAAGCCAAAGATCCTACCAGCTCTGCTTCTTACAGCCTCAGCTTTTCCTTAGGACTCTCATAGTCAGCTAGTGA
This sequence comes from Rhinopomastus cyanomelas, assembly GCA_013400115.1. Taxonomy (NCBI): domain Eukaryota; kingdom Metazoa; phylum Chordata; class Aves; order Bucerotiformes; family Rhinopomastidae; genus Rhinopomastus; species Rhinopomastus cyanomelas. The sequence goes on from VXBP01008714.1 coordinate 114,178, forward strand.
CCAGCCCTGACCTTGTGTTGTTTATGAGATTAGATGCAATCGTAGCCCAAGGTGATTATCACCAGCTATACTGAGTCACGTTATAAAGCCTGAGAGAGGCAAAAAACTTGTAAATAACAAAATTATCCTTTTTATAGGGCTCTTAATTCAGCAGCCCGGTCTGTTTCCTGTAGAACTGATTAGTAATAGAAAATAATTAGGAGATGCCAGATGGGAGGGCACGTTAAAAAAAAAAGACTCAAACCTCACACAGCTAAGGAGAGAGAAAAACAAATGAGGCAGCTGCCAGCCAGCAACCCACCACCATCCCTCACTATCCAGGAAGCTCTTTGCTTAGGCAATAAATAACAACCATAGGCCTACTTTAGAGACCACTCTGACAGACCCACCTTCTCCTTGCTGTGGTCACTGCATGAACTAGTCAGTTGTGAGACTGCATAAAAAGTCAAGGGAAACCAGTTTAAAACACAACACAAACAAAAAACCTCACACAAAAAAGTTCCAATTTCCTTACATATAACTTTGAGGGTTCCCCACAATACACCTAGACAGCCTTTCTGGAAGCCTCAAGGAAAACATCTGCAGGGAATGCAAACAGCAGACTTCTGCAATGTGTTTGGACTAAGAGTTCCCCTCAGTCCTCTGTACTCTGTGTTTCTGTGTCCCATCTACTGAGGTTCATCAGGACAGGAAAATCTATCCCTCCTTGAAGAGCACCAGAAGAAAGTTATCTCCTTTGCTTCTTCAAGAGATTCCTTCCTTTCACCCTGCCTGCCTTCTTCACTAGCCTATCCCAGTTAAAAAGGATGAAAACATCTACCAGTATATGTAAGAGAAACTAAAGCTATACGGTACTTCTCAGAGGGTGTTAAAAGTGTAACCAGCTCCAAGCCACCAGGTATTTGAAACCCTAGAAAGAACTGCTGGTGAGGACATCACACGGACTTGCCTCCCAACATTTGAAGAACCAGCCTGATCACCTGGTTGTCCTCTAAGTGCAGTGCTCCAGATGGTGCTCAAGATGACCTGCTCCATAAGCTTCCTTGGCACTGATGTCAGACTGACAGGACTGTGTATCCCAGGATCCTCCTTCTGGCCCTTCTTGTAGATGGGCGTCACATTTGCTAATCACTGCTAAGGGTTCATTGGTAACAACACAACCACTGTCCTTCAGATTTAACTGCACAGCAGCTGTACTGCTTTACAGCCTTCTGAGCAGTTGTGTACATCATGCATTTTGCAAAGGTTCGATCAGGCACAGGGCACACCCTGAGGTTAATTACTCCCCCCGTTTTTGCTGAGGGTCTGTTCTGTGAGTGGGAGACCAGATCTCCCAAGTTCACACATCTCACATGCCAGATCATAGAAGAGCCATGCTTATGTGAACAAGAGACTGTAACACATCAACCTGAGAATGAACTTCTTCACGGTGAGGGTGACAGAGCACTGGAACAGGCTGCCCAGGGGGGTTGTGCAGTCCCCTCACTGGAGATATTCAAGACCCAACTGGACGGGTTCCTGTGTGACTTGGTTTAGTTGATCCTGCTGTTGCAGGCAGATTGGACTAGATGATCGTTCGAGGTCCCTTCCAATCCGTAATGATTCTATGATTCTATGAACATAAAAAGTCATATCAGCAAGCAATCCAGTGACTGTACCCAGGACAAAGGCTGAAGCAAGATGCTGATCATCAGCTGTGCTTACCTACAAAACAGAGGAAACCTCTCTGCAGGAGAAGCATCGCTGTGGGATGCATGCTGTGCATGTGAAATGCAACCTCACTGAAGCCAAACATCACTGTCTGAAGTTTGTGGAGCCCTATTTGTTTGGAACGTTGCCCTACCAGGCCGGCAATGTGCCACCAATGCAAGCACATGACTGCCATTTCACATTAATCTCACACATGATTGCGTGAGCACTGATGTGCTTTGAGGCACAGGCACACACGCAGTCCCGCGAGGGTAACTGGAATCCACTGGGATGCCATTTGCAACCCACGGGAACAAACAGAGCACAGGCAAGCACTGACCAGAGCTGGCAAGGAGAGGAAAATAAAGAATTTTGCCTGGGAAAAACAGGAGAGTCATGTTTAGCACAGGAGTTGAGCTACAGCCCCAGCGAGAAACCCTTTGAAAACAGATCTGGCTTGCTAATGTAGCCCTTATAACACAAGACACCGACGAGGGAAAAACAAGACATTCTGTAAGCTGGGGATTAAATCAGCAAAATGTATGCTTCGTTTGGAAGCTCCGAGTCTTAAAACAAGATCAGTTTATATATGTCTAGTGTACTCATTTTAGTGCCACACCAAACACAAACAAGACAGCAGGTTACTTTTTGTGATTATGAACAGAAAAAACACCTTGCAGTTTGAGGAAAAGATTTTTCCTTGTGCTGGTGTCTTCACACTGGACAACATGAGCTCTCCTTTCCCAGGTTATAATAAAAACATAGATTCTAAAAATTGTCATCATAACCATTGGCAACCTTCGTTTGAACTGTATGTGCACAATGGCCTGTATGGCAGCACATCCCTGCTGCCCTGGAGGCTAATTCACAGCGAAGGAAGAAGGCTCAGGCTGGTGCCATCTCCAGAGAGAACGACATCGCCAATATGCTGGAGCAGCTACCTAAAAAGTAGGCTTGTCTTCCATCCGGGAAGGAACCTTTTCGGTATTGACAAAACTATCAGTGCTTTGAAGCCTCTGCTGAAAGATGGGCTAAGCTGAGAAGAAATAAATAGCAGTTTTTGCCTTCCACAGAGTTATGTTTTATTTATAAGTCACATTCAACTTACAGAGTGATTGTCATGGACACCCGCGCAGGGACTGGGAAGGAATATTTGTCAGAAAAGAGTTGACAGTCTCCTCAAGTTAATCCATGGGATACTTCAGTGCTCGGTCTCCTGTGCCTTTAAAATGCACTTTAAAACAGACAGTTTAGTCGTACTTTTAAAACATTACTGCTTTGTTGCTCTCTTTGCTAAAGCTATGGCTTTTCTAGAGTTTTATACACAACGCACCCAGCTTTTCTAATAAAATTAAGTTGACTTGAGTGTATGGAAACATACAGCATTTCTTCACTTTTCTCCTTGATTATTAGGGCTACATCATCCTTTTAGTTTCTGTTGGTCCCAGTATTGTCATTACTGGGCACCAAGCAGCGTTGTTCAGAGCTGCCTTCCTCCATCACAGACTTTGCAAAGGGGATTTATGCTGCTACAACAGTCTGCTCTAAACTCTATTTTCTATGGGATGTTTTCTACTGTAGTTTTCTGGTGTCATTTCACTCAAGTTAAAATAAGCCTTGGTGAAGGAAAACATAAAGGCAGTCTTACTAACAGATGTGACTGAGCAGAGTGGAAAAGCAGTAGTGTCATTAATAAAAATACCAGTTCAAGGTTAGAAGGCCAGAATGGTTCTTCTGCAAACACCTCTAAGTATGACCCTTGACTTTTTACGTTAAGAGTTCATTAGAAACGTACACAGAGATTACAATTAACCATGATCTGGATTATCTCTGGAGGCAGGTTAAAAGCTGCTTTAGTTTCCTACTAAATGACACAGATTTGCATTCTTTATCTCCTTGCACAGGGTTGCAGACAATGGGTCTCTATCGCTACGGAGATAAAAATGGTATCACCTCTAAGGTCATTAAAAACAGAACAAAAGTGCGCTTTGGTTGGGTGACTGCTGCAAAAAACCTTCCCTCAATTCCTTCCATCTGTAGGAACTGAACTGAACATGGGGCAGTCCAGAAAGGATCTTTTTTCAGCCACTGAAGTTTCTTGAAGAAACAGTATTTATCACCCAAATGAACACAAATAAATGCAATTAATTTGCTATCCCAATACAAACCTCACAGTTTCGTTCTGAAAGATGTGAGAACTCATTTAGTCCATTTTCTAGTAACAAATCTTACATAAATAACTCTCATAACTTGTTACCCTAATACCACAACAGCATACCAAAATGAAAAGACATGTTTTACAGGCCTTTCAAGAAGAATATTGGTATCACAGCATGTCAAAAGTTGGAAGACACCTCCAAGATCATCAAGTACAACCGTCAACCCAGTGCCACCAGGCCAAATAAAACATGTTTTCAGGAGACAGATCTACACATTTTTTGAACACCTCCAGGGATGGTGACTCCACCACCTCCCTGGATAGCCTATTACAAGATTGGACCACTCTTTCAGTGAAGACATTTCTCCTAATGTCTAAACTAAAACTACCCTGGCACAACTTGAGGCCACTATCTTCTGCTCTTTCGCTAGTGGCTTGGGAGAAGAGACCGACCCCCACCTCTCTGCAACCTCCCTGATTGACAGGGCTTTAAACTAGATAGGAAGTGAGAAAGGGATGTTAATAACATGGAGATTATCTGTCTAAAAAGGCAGGATGACACATCAGGGCTAGAGAAAAGAGGTAACAGTAAGGGCCTTCAACTTGTTGCACAGAATCATGACATAGAAACTGCAGTACGTGCAAAGCCAAACACGGACGAACCAGGGGTTTCTGAGGAAACAGGAACCAACAGGGTAGCAGCCATGAAACATTTTAAGAGATGCAGCATGGGCAACAAATGAGGAATCAGAAGCTACTGTGCTACAGGAAATCTATTATATAGTGGCCACTATTGAAACCCGGTGGGATGAATCCTACACCTGGAGTGTGGCTATCAAAGGCTACAGGACATTTAGAAGGGACAGGCATGGTAGAAGGGGTGGAGGTGTTGCCATCTACATCAAGGAATAGATTAACTGTGAAGAATTGTCCCTGAAGAATAGCCATGAGAAGGTAGAGAGTCCATGGCTATGAATGAGAGACAGTGAAGGGACATGACAGTAAAGGGAGCCTTGTGGTTGGTGTTTACTATAGCCCACCTGATCAAGGGGAGGCTGTTGATGAAGCCTTCATACTCCAACTCCAGGAGACATTGCACTCACAGGCTCTCATCCTGATGGGGGATTTTAACCACCCTGATATTTGCTGGAAAAGTAACACAGCAAGCTGTAGGCAATCCAGGAGATTCCTGGAGTGCCTGGATGACAACTTTCTAAAACAAACAATGAGCCCTACCCATGGGGATGCGATATTGGACCTGATTGTGACCAATGCACGTGAACTCATTTGGGATATCAGGATTGGAGGCAGCCTGGGCTGCAGTGACCACACACAGGTGCAGTTCACTGTTTTTAGGGGTAAAGAACAGATAAAATTAGCACCCTAAACTTTAGGAAAGCAAACCTCCAGCTCTTCAAGGAGTTGCTCAAGAGAACACCTTGAGAGAGAGTTCTCAGGGATCAAGGAGCGGAGCAGAACTGGCAGATATTCAAGGAGGCCTTCCACAAAGCACAAGAGCTCTCCATACCCATGTGCAGGAAATCAGGCAGAAAAGGGAAGAGGCCAGCACGGCTGAGTCAAGAACTGCTGGTAGAATTAAGGAACAAAATGAAAATGCACAAGCTGTTGAAACAGGGGCAGGTAGCCTGGGATGAGTACGGGGATGCTGTAGGGACAAAGTCAGGAAGGCTAAGGCACAGCTAGAGCTGAACTTGGCGAGGAATACACAGAAAGACAAAAAGGGATTCTGTAAGTATCTAAGTCAGAAAAGGAAGGTCAAAGAAGGTGCACCTCCCCGCCACCAATGAGAAACGATGGTGCATTAGTAACAACTGATGAGGAGAAGGCTGAGGTACTCAACAACCTCTTTGCCTTCTTTTTCACTGACAATTCTCTCCTCACAGCCCTCATGATAGTGAGTCACAGGACAGGGACCAGGCTGACAAAGTCCCTTGCACTGTAAGGTTCATGACCACCTGAGGAACATGAACGTAAGCAAGTCCAGGGGCCTGATGAGATGCACCCCAGAGTACTGAAGGAGTTAGCTGATGCAGTTACTGGGCCACTTTCCATAATATCTGAGAAGTCTTGGCAGTAAGGAGTAGTCCCTAGTGACTGGAGGAAGGGGAATATTCTGCCCATCTTTAAAAGGCTAAAAAAGAAGACAGGAACACATCCAGATGGGTTTTAAACATCTCCAGAGAAGGAGACTCCACAACCCTCCCGGGCAGCCCCTTCCAGTGCTCTGTCACCTTCACTGGGAAGAAGTTCTTTCTGATATTTATAGAGAACCTCCTATGTTCCAGCTGACACCCATTGCCTCTCATCCTATCACTACATGACACTGAGAAGAGCCTGGCTCCATCCTCCTGGCTGTCCTGCGCTTGCTGTGTGATTGTGCTCAGGATGAACACTGAGGTCAGGCTGGCAGGCCTGTAGTTGCTCAGATCATCCTTCTGCCTTTTCTTATGGATGGGCATCACATTAGGAAGCCTTCAGTCATCTGGGACCTCCCTTGTTTGCCAGGAGTGTTGATAAATGGAGAGTGGCTGGGTAAGCTTCTTCACCAGCTACCTCAGCATTGCTGGAGAGATCTCACCTGGCTCCACAGACTTGTGGGTGTCCAGATACTGTTTCTTCCTCGATCGTGGAAAGTGTATTCTGCTCTCTATCCCAGTCTCCCAGCCCAGTAATCTGAATACTCTGAGGTGATGATCTTCTCCTCCATATCCAGTAAGGGGTGGAGATTGTCCCTGATTCTCTTTTTGCTGTTGATGTACTTGTAGAAACATTTCTTTTTGTCCTTCACTACAGTGACCATTTTGAGTGCTGAGATTTGCCTTTCTGATTACGTAGGTATTTATTAATTTCTGAGAGCTACTGTTCTTATGAGGTATTTAAGTGAATCAAGTCATCTAATCCTAGGCTGTAATTACCTTTGAGAGTGGAGAATGTTCAGATACCCATCAGTATTCAAGACATGGGAGGAATACTGTATCTTGCAATAACTGGGTATTATTTGTACTTCCACCCTAGGCCATGCAGACTGAATCCTGATAGGAAGCCCTTTTTCAAAAGAGTTGAAGTGGTCCCTTAACACACAGACCATGATGGCTGCAAAATTGAGGTCTGAACAACCAGTTAGAATCATAGAATCATTAGGGGTTGGAAGGGACCCTGAAAGATCATCTAGTCCAATCCCCCTGCCACAGCAGGATCTCTTCACTGGAGAAGCCATGGAATCTGAATCACTCAGGGTTGGAAGGGACCACAGGATCATCCAGTTCCAACCCCCCTGCCATGGGCAGGGACACCCCACCCTAGACCAGACTGGCCAGAGCCCCATCCAGCCTGGCCTTAAACACCTCCAGGGATGGGGCCCCAACCACCTCCCTGGGCAACCCATTCCAGGCTCTCACCACTCTCACGGTGAGGAACTTCCTCCTCACATGCACTCTAGATCTACCCATCAATGTTTTGGGAATCAGCATTACCTTTCTAGCACAGCAGCTATAACGTCTATTCAGGGCACTCAAGCTTGACAAGCACTTGCCCGTTTTCAGTCTCCACTCCTCCAGTTGTTTCTGATTATTTACTAATCTTTTCCCCAGGTTCTGAAAATCTTAAGTCATTAACCAATAATTTTAATGTGAATGTTAAATACATACTTGTATATGGTAAACAGTCACATTTCTTCTCACAATCAGTGAAGCACACGGTGCACAGTGGTTCATATTCTCATGCTGCTCCTATTAAAAACTGCATCACACAACATAGTCCCTCACAGGACTCACAGGAGTCCCGTGACTTGTGTCCTACAAGCTTCATCTAATGATTGCATAATTTTTGTCTTCTCATCTTTTACAATCTTTAAATCCTTTCCCTTTACTAAGACTTGGTTTTTATGCATCGCATATGACGAGCCGCCCAACATACGCTGAACTCTTCTACTATATATTCATTGCTGAAAAGAGCAGGGAATAAATCAAGCACTATCAGTGCCAAATCCATGGTGTTCTAACCAAATTCAAGTGCTCTTTCATGCTTCACTCTGGACTCTGGGATGTGTCCTCTCGCTGCCCACTTTCCTTCACTGAATTTCATGGCAGAAGCCAAAACTACATTGCCACCAGCCATTTCCCAGGCAGCCTGCCTCCCCAGCTTCTGAAGGGTTTACCTTTCATGCATCAGCCAAGCAGGACTGGTAAATAGCTGCAAGCGCAAAATGGAGCTTCAAATCCAAAGCGCTTCAGAGCCTTCCAATCTGGGAATGTATTTTGGCTGAGGGTGTTCACAATGTTCAAGATCCAGACTTTTTCCTCTCTTGATGTAGGAGGAAGAGAAGAGATAAGCTACAGTATAAAACTGATGAAGGCACATTAATTGCCAGATACTGTGCCCTGCAGAAATTTTGATCCTCACTGTGAGGCTATTGGGCTACTGTTGCGGCAGAGAGATGTTGCTGTTTGGGTCATGAGAAAGTTTCTTTGCTTGTTGGATTTTCAAAGTTTTTCTTTGTGCTCTTCGTTTGAATTGTCAGTATCAATTCAGTGATATTCTCCTTACACTGGACATCAGGAATCACTTTGACACCCCTCCCACCACAGAGAAAGAAAAAAACACTTGACCTATTTATAAATGCCCTACAAGAAAGCTTCCTTCTATCATTGTTAAATTATTCATAAAAAACCTTGATGTTACTACTAACTGAAGCTTTCAAGTAAACACTAATAAGCAGGACTACACACAAAGAGGGTAAAATTAACCCTGAGCAATTTAGTAGAGGGGTGATAGATGTGTGGTTTTATTTCCTTTTCATCAGAGACAACCTACAAACCAGAAGAGAGACTGAGTCTTCTGTTTAAGTGGAGACATAATCTCTTGCGTGTTCTTCGCTGCTAGCATGTTAACTTTTTATAGCAGAAGGCTTCTCCAAAAGCCAGAGAATTATCTCCTGTAATGCAGTAGTCATGCTTTAAACACAAATTATTGGTCAAACAAGTATATATCTTACTGTTTCGCTTTTGAAAAATAAAGATTAACCACCAGAGTGATTTAGTCACCTGCCTGTGCGGTTCCCGCAGCCAGTCAGTTACGTTCATCCCACTGAACCCAAAAGAGTTCTCCCAGGCTGTCAAGCTGACAGCTTTAGCGGGTGTGCGAGAAGTCACGCAGACAGTGAGGGGACACACTTGGGAAGGCCCTCTCAGGTCTCCTCCTCACTACTCCTACACTGCTCATAGCCACCACCCACCATGAGACACTTGGCAAGGTCACCGCTGTATCTCTCCTCCTTGCTGTGCTCCCCACATCCTGTGTCTTGCAGACGAAGGAGAAAGGACTTGGCAAGCCTGAGCTGGATACTGAGGCCAGTTCCAAATGCTGAGGTTGCTACCGGGATTGAGTGCTGGCCACGGAGTTGAATATCTTATTCTCCTTGGAGATGAAAGGACACTCTGGACTCTCTGTGCAAAGACACCAAGACGTGCAAAGGCAGCAAAGATGCCACCTACGCACTACTCCAGAGTAAAAAGGATCACACTGTGCCTTCGCCACGGAGCCACGGGCAGTAATCCCAAATGGATAACGACTTCAGTTTTGAAATCTCCACATTTAACGATACTGTGATGTCTGTGCACCTCAGTGTGCTCTCATCAATGTGGTTCCAAGACAGATAAAGGGAAAAGCTGGGCTTCAGGCCACTAAACATCACTGCTGTTGAATGATGTTGCAAAGAAGCCACTTTAGCTGCTGCAAATTCCAGACAAAAGGGGTGAGACGCTGCAATTGTGTGACTAATCCAAGGGGTTTTCAACTGAAATTTCAGGCTGAGAGAAATATTTAATAGTTCTTGAGCTACTTCATGAAAAAATGTTTCAAAACAAAAGGTATACCTTACGAAGCAGTCTGACATAACACCACGTAACCGATGGCAAACACAGCATTCTTCAGAAACAGTCATTTCAGTGCCTTTACTATGAAAACTTTTTCATCAGTCTAAAAATGCTGTGACAGAACAGAGTTCCCTTGTCACTTGAAAGCTGCTAAATGCAGGAAGAAGAACGAAACCCACAGTGGTGACTTCCGGAACTCGTGCAGAAGAGTCTAACCCAGGCTTTGCATTATAATGAACTCTCTATTATAACACACAAAAAAAATCCTTTTGAAACACTAAGCTGCAAGTCAGTGCCTGTCAGGAACTGGAATCGATAAATCACCCTTCTACTACTGGAACCTAACAGGCAAGAAATGGCATATTTAATGTGGTCAGCTAGCTTCATTATCCCACCAGTATTTCTTTTGTCAAAATTATCTGGTAACAGTGAAGATTCACACTTTAAGCTAAGTTGGGTGTTTCATCTTTCAGCAAGTTCAGTGAAGGACCACAGACTCTGCTGGAGAAGGATCTGAAGGACATAAGCTTCCTCTCTTTGGACTCTGTATGGAGCTTAGTTTCACTGTAATAGTCATGCTCATTCAAAATTGTCAGCGAGCCCTTTCCTCTTCCTCAAGAGAAACTTAAAAGAGATAAATTTCTGACTGGAAAGGCACAAGAGACAATCTCAGCTAAGGTTACCATTTCTTCTTAGCAGCATAGGGTATTGGACATTCCTAAAGTCACTCTTCAGTTTGTGAAATAGGGGACAATATCAGACACGTGTGAACACCTGCAAACATGCACAAATACACTTTAAAAAGACTTCTCGATGTCGTCTCTTCAATAACCATATTGTCCAGTTTACCATAAAGAGAAAGCACCATGTAAATTCCATTAAGTTTTATGACAGTCACCCAAATGAAGCTTCAGGCAGCTGCTTTGTCTGCCTGATACATTCCCAACCTCCTTGACTATTCCTGTTTTCACTGGTTCTTTGTTGTTCATTTTTATTTTATAACCCAGGACGCAGCTCGTTCTCAGCTGATACTGCAATTGTCTGAAGAAAGCAATTCTTCTTCGTAAGTGGCTGAGACCAAAAATAGCTCTGTCAACTTCTGACAGGTTGAACTTAGCCAGATGAAATGTTTTAACATTTTATCAACTTAATGAACAGGCTTATTTATAACATGAACAACTTGACTGTCATTGTATGCAGACTGATGAATAGATTATGGAATGCATTTGATTGGAGCGTGCTGCACATATTAAGACATAATTTTTGACCAAAGGGCAGGTCTCACACACTATATAAACAATTTAAAGATTAAATTTTTGTAGCCCTTTTGAAATAAAGAAGTGACTCGACGGCAACATCTGTAACTGTAAAATACCTGAAGAAAGAAACTTCAAAATGGTAAATAATTAACCTCCAAATCACAGAAATTTGGAACAGGTAAAAATTACGTTTAAAAAGCTCGTATAACCAGTTAAAATATTTCTATTAATGCAATGCTGGAAATCAATATGTAGACTAAATATCTACAGATACCTTTAGCACTATATAGTAGATGGGGAGGGTTAAAAATGCAAAACAGAAGTCTAACAGAAAACAAGAGCGTGGGTTAACAATCGCTTACCCTCTTTTCTGCTACCTCATCCTCTCCTGTGGACTCTTTGCCATCATGTTCATCTCTCAGGGCTGGCATATGTTTTTTGTGTGCTGGCTCTCTGTTTAAAGTTGTATATCCTATGTGTTCATAAATTGGATTTATTGTCATCTTGGCAATGTATTCAGCTGCCTTCGTTTCAATATAAAGAGTAATCAATCCATCTGTCACCAGGTCATGAACGGACTCAAAACGTTTCTCCCCAACAAAGTGCTTTCCATCGTAGTAGAGTCTGAAGTTTCTGGTTTGACTTCCAAATCTGCCTCAATGAAATGGGAAAGTTGTTTTTTTAAAGAACAGTAAGCAGAATAAAGAACAATAAAACCCCCCCACTTTATCACTTAAAGCTGTGACTATGCTCTCTGCCTGGCCCAGATGAGAATGACAAACTCAAGATAGAAAGCAGAGATCAACAACGACACATAGATAGTCAAAACAGGGACTGTCCCAGAAGGAGCTATTTGTTCTCTAATTCTTTTAGCTCTTCCATTACCCCATGGAAAAAACTGATAATTACTTCACACTCTTTGTATGGCTATTTTTTAGTATCTTACTACCACAGCACTGCAGACAGTTTGCTTGGCTTTGACACAAAGATTTCTCATAATAAGAGTCCTCTATTACAGATGATCAATACGGAGTTTTGATGCTGCCTCGGACCTCTGCGCCCCTGCCTGCTTGCAGGAAGAGGCCATTCAGGGTTCAGCTGAGCTCCAGTGCCAACAATTACACTGAAGCAGAACTGTTGCCAGAACTCGAGCCACACAGCACAAAATGGCACAAGGGCAAGCATTCTTTACTGCTGGCCAAAGGCCAAGGACTAACTCTTCAGGCTTTGCACAAAGTCCTTCTGTGTTATGCTTGTTAAGGCCTGAACTTAAAGCAAATCTTTGCGACACTCAGGATACAGCGCGTAAAAGTTATCTGACGCGGCCATTCAGCAGCCAGGGTGGAACAGGGTTCTGATACAGACTCTTGGCAACCATAGGAATGCCAATAGCACCTGAATATTAGCGTATTTTCAAAACCTGTACTTAGCATCTGCCCAAAAGCAACGTGAAAGTGTGAAAACGCACCAGCGTTTGCCCTTGGCAACAAACGACGTGTTTCCTGCACAGAAGCTAAAGCTGCAGCAAGAAACAGCTTTCAGAGCTAACCCTGGTGTTATTCCTTGGTCAGACAGCAGCACGGGTGGCTGCTGAGGGTATCGGTTCCCACTGAGAGGTCAGAGGTGCCAAATAAACATTAAACACCGAGTTTTAAAGGATAGAGTGCTTTTAGTTTATTATTAAATGCTTCACAGAGATGTCACGGAACGAAGTAAACACTGGTGCCTTGCTGAAGTGACTCCTTTTCAAGGGGGCTCTGCCAAACAGGAGAAAGCACAGTTTTAGACCTTTCCCCAGGTGAAACGCTGCACTCCTACGGCAACCATGAGCAAAGCCACTTGTTCTGTAACGTGTTCATAGTTTTTCTTCGTGCCAAAATCAAAATGCCAAACCTTCCCTTCCCCCATCTATTATTTGGCAGTGGTTGTTACTTCTAGAGCTGCTATTTTAACGTGGCACTCAAATGCCCTCGGGAAACTGTGTCCTGCTCAGTAAGAAAAGGGGACGTGATGATTCGGGCAGTTTGCTGGAAAGGAGTGTGTACATCTGTAAGGATTTTTACACCAAACAAAAGACAAGTGCACAGAATCAAACTGAAAGGCAAGAAATTGCAAAATGACAGAAACAGATTTTATCTCAATGCTAATTTCATCACAAGGTGCAATTTTAAGTGAATACAAGTCATTAAGAAACTAGAAAAGTAATGTTCTACGTTAGAGCAGAGAGGTAGGAACACCTTCAGACTCGTTCTTGACAGCATCTCTCTACTCAGTGTAGTAAGTTTGCAAATGAGCTTTGAGCACCTCTTTGATGCACTCCTTGCACACCCTCTGCTGTCACGGAGGTCAACACGAGCCAAGAGTGCTGAGCATTTCACAGTGCCAAAGCGAGCAACCTTCGCTGTCTTCTGCTCAAGGCAGTGAGAATAACACACGTGAAGCACATACAAGTACTATCCTGTTAAAATTTGTCAGGAGAACTGAGTAAGTTTGAAGGTGAAGAGTAATGGGCCTTAAACAACAATATGCAATAGAATTATTTTCATTAAGAGATGTAGCAGATGAACTGCAGCTCTAATCAGCAACACATGCCCTGACAGTACTTACATCAGAGTTTTAAACAAGATGAAGGTCCCTTATTGCTTTTAGCTTTCTAGAAGAGAAAGTATTACACTAATCTGATCAAGAGAAGATAAGGCACTGAAAAGCTTCTTAGGGCCTGTTACTGTGTACACATAGTGTCTTGATGTTAGCAATATCCTTCAGACTCTGAAACAAAGTTCTGAAGAACAAAATGACCACATGCACAGAGTGAACAGGAGTTTGTAAAGTATTACTTCTCTTCCATTCAGGGTCACTAGGTGCATGGTTCTGTCCCAGCTAGGTTTTACTGAGCAGTCTCTACACTGTACATGTGATGCACCTAAGTGTGTCCTTAAGACATTCCAAGGAACAGGATTTCCAAAGTACATAATCTTCACTGCTCCTGACCCAGGTTGCAGCACATCAGTATGCACTGAAACACACACAGACAACCTTCCACATTTTGAAGTCCTTAACAGATCCCACAGCTAAACTCATCTCCCTTGTAAGTGCCATAAACAACAGGAAACTTCCTCCTGCATGGATCTGTCAAACTACACATCAATTTCTATTGGCACGTGTGGTCTTCCAAAGGTTCATTCTAGTTTTCAGTCTAAAATACATAAAATAATTTAACTAGTACCACTTAAAGAAAGGTAGGCAAATTGCTCTCTATCAGTATCATAACCACTCGAAAAAGTTGCTTGCGTATCAGACGCAAGAGGTGAACGCTGAATTGCTTGACTGTATCTGTTTTCCCATTTGTTCCAGATCACACTTTCTCCTCTCTAACAATTTCTGATTGGATACATGGTGGGAAAACGTATTGTTTTTCAATTAGAACACTACTAACAACAACCCAAAATGGCCCCCAATCAGTGAAACGCCACTCTCTCACAAGGACTGCGCCATCAGTGTCGTGTCTCAGAATCCTGTTTTACTAATGTCAAAGTCATTTAGATTTCTGACCACACAGCAACGTTGTTTTGATCCGTTTACAATATAAATGCAAACATACCTATCCCACTGCAAATGACCAGTTACAGTTTAATCTTCAGCCCCTTCAGTCTTACTTAAAACTATAGTTTATCTTTTTCCATTAGCAAGATTACTTCCTTATGTTTACCTTCTATAACATTACTGCAGCCTGGTTAATTATACCTCAGTGGCAATTAGGTAGAGCCAAGATTTGATAATTCAGCTTCCTGATGGTCTCCTCCTCAAGGCAAGCACTAGGTACCAGCTGTTTTTTGTTTAAGATATAGAAAGCAGGACACCCGTAATGTAAGTTCTCCTTTGGTTTAAACAGGGAACATTGGATGTTTTTCCTAGAAGAAGAAATAGACCTCTGACAGGTCAAACAGCTTCATTGTGTCCGTCGTGCATTCGTTTGCAAGCGGTTGGACTACAGATAAAAGAGTCCTTTTATTGCGAGTCGTCTGAAGAGCAATCATTCTGTCTAGTCCCTTTGGTTGCCAGTGGGGTAGAGTGGATAACAACGTGGGAAAATGTATTAAATGGCAGAGCAAATGTGGCTAGCAATAAAGGAACAAGGAGTTGAATTAGGTATCAGAGTACAAGAGAGACTGGCTTCAGGCTCAGGCACCTACTCTGTATGCAGCATTCACTGAGGAAAAGAACCCGCAGCTGAGGACTAAGAGCCCATCCACACACTTTCTTACAACCTACAAAGAATGACTTTACAGTCCACACAGGGAATTGTACAGTAACTGTTCACCCATTTCACAGGATATTTTATGAGGGGGAGATGATCTAGACACAGGCATTATTTAAAACATGAAGCTGCAACCAGACCACTAAGTTAATGGCCTTTGGGGCTACTCATGCCCTGACTAGTTTCAAGCATCTTCATACACGGAACTGAGAAATCTTAAGCTGTGCAATGTCCATGAAGGTTGCTCAGACCTAATCTTCTGTCGGACAAAAAGCATCTTAAAGTGCTTCACAGCCAGGAGGTAGAAGTCTTACTCAAAATTAGGTGCCATAATTTCAGCTTTGACTTTGTAAAGCTCTCAAACAACACTTAAGACTAGAGTCTTTGTAGCGGGCTGTCAAATGGCTGCCTGGCCTTGACAGGTTGGTGCCTGCCATCTTGAGCACACCGACCGGCTTTCAGATAGAATCTATCAGGCAGTGAAGCAGCTTAATAAAACCCTCTTTTTTCCCTAAATCTACATCCAAGAACAAAAAGAGGAAGAGCCCAAACACGTGACACAAACAGAACAGAAACGGTGTCATGATGCCATTACATACATTCTGAGAAAGGTGGAAAAAGAATTATGGAGCAGTCTTTGGCTTCAGATGAGATCCCCTGGAGAAAAAGACATAGTGCAGCAAAAGGGGAGCCATCCCTGGGACACTTCAAACCCCAGTTCCTCGACATTCTGCCAGAGGTTTAAGAGTCACAAGCCCTTTCCGCTTCTTGCATGGACAGTTCAGCCAACTGAAAAGCAAATGCCCCTCTGGACCTCTTTTCTCCCTCTTACTCAAGTATTCCTCAGTTTCTCAGTCACAGCTGTGACATAGCTTCCTTTCCTTGCAGTCCAATAAATCAACGTGGTGTCAACTGCATGGCCATCAAGATAGTGGCCACAATGACATGGTCCAAGATGGTAGCAACCACATGGCCAACATGGTGGCCTGCCAGCAAAGCAGCAGGAGCTTCCCTCCTCGGGGGTCTCAGGAACTTTCTTCTTTATGGTTAACTCACCACTCTGTCTTGAGACAAACTGGCAGCACAGCTCTGCTGCACTCAGCGCTGGGGAGGGACTGGCGCTGATGGTCTTGAGCCATGCTCGCACGCCACACCTTGTGGGTCGGAGAAGGGCTGCCAGCACAGCTCTGTGCTCCCAATAGCTTGGTGAGTGGCAGCAGCAGGTGGGACCAGAGCTGCTTCACTGCACTCTGGTGCAGCCCTAGTGCAGGTGAGCGGGGTGCGGGGGACCTGGCGGTCACCTGCCCGCTGTGGGGCTGCAGCCTCGGGTGGGTGAGCCGTCCCAAGGGAGAGCCCCAAAAGAACAAAACCAGAAATGGTTCTCCCTTTAAAGGGGAGCTTCCCCCTGCCCCTGGCTCCAATTTCACCAGAGGGAGTGAGATGGGGACAGAAAGAAAAGTTGTGTTTACTTGCAGAGAAGCACAATGCCAAAGCATCAGAGTCTTGTCATTTCATAAAAAGCCACAGAACTATAAGCAATCTTGCATCAGGAGTGTCTCCTAATCATGATGTGTTCATGTGAAAAAAAACCCACAAAATGATTCCACAGATAATCTTTTGGCCCATTTCCTTATCACATAAACATAGGTCTTGTATGCAGTCAAAACTTCTTCTACGCTGCTATCTCTGAAAGCAGCTTATTTTTTGGAGTTTTTATTATTTATTGCCAGCAACATTTCTGAAGTTGGGCAGGGAATTGCAGAACTTGCCACTACCCAAGAGAAGCTGCCTGACAAATAGTTTTATCTCCAAAACCTCAGCAGTAATTCACAAAACCACCATATGCATAAATAGAATCAAATGCATTATGGATTGAAACTAAAGGTGCATTTTATATAAGTGGGAAAAAAAATTCTGGTTGCCTGATATGGATGGAAGAGGTGGCAGAATACAGTGTCCATACAGTTTTCCTCTATTGGCTGACTGGCTGATGGTTGCTTCACGAACATTAATTTGGTCTAAAGTTATCCCTAACACCCACCCAGAACCATGCGCTGGCTGGATGCATGATAGTCTAGTTTAACATGACAAAACCTGCAGCATCCTTCACAATATCAAACAAACACCAGAGCTGCAACTGCAACGTGTCTACCCAAGCCAACAGACACAACTGTCTACTCACTCTGCGTAATTGGGATCAAGCAAGAAATTCAAAGCTGGTGCTGTATTGACAAGATTGACAACAGTTTCCCAGCAGCCTCCCTCAGCTGAGACTGAAGACTGTTTACATGCACCATTGCCCTTATCCAAGAGGGAGACAACCCTGTACAAATCATGTGCCACAAACAGCAGGCAGTGAGGACCACAGCGATGCCACTTCCCTGTAAATCACAAGCATGTGCTTTTATCAGCCCTTGAAAAATGTAATGGTGTGCTTCACAAATCAATTCAACAACACAATTAGAAAAGTTTGTGGCTCAACGTCTTCTTTGAACAACAGCTGTTTTTCACCATCTCAAACTCTGAAGAAATGTCAGCTGATCAAGGACCATGCACGCTACTAATACGCAGTAAGATTACTGAACACTTAAGATCACTCCTACTGTTTTTGATCAGTGATAGATCATTTGAAATGATGCGTTTGGTTCTGAAAAGCTCTGTGTATTACTTCTTCTTAGTACTGTGCTTGCATACTCTATTCCACTTACACTTGATCTAAGTCCCTGGAATTGATTTGATCATAATCAATACCCATGGTTTGGCAATGTTTTACTTCTTTCTCTACCTGATGAAACCTTCATGCTTCCTGGGAAAAGACTGCCTGTGGTTAGTGATGAAGGCACATTTGCACTCTCTATAAACATGGGAAAATTGCTAAAAGCCTGATATCTTCTCTTTCAACGAAAACATTACTTGGAAATCTACGCCAGCATGTCTGGAATAAACACCTTCTGGAAATGTTATTAGCAGGAGGAGCTAGTTACATTAACAGTTTCATATTAAACAAATGCTTATGTTTCTTCACCATAAATTTTGAAAAAATGTTCTCCAAGAGTTAACGTTACAGCGTTACCTCATGCTACTGAAAGCATTGCTGTTACTTTAAAGCAGAACTGCGCTTAAATTTTTCTAGCCTGCTCAGCGAGCTTCAAAACGTGCATGCAAATGCTACTCAGTGTCCTATTTTCATTTTAGGGCTTATGTGACACTCTTTTTCTGGGAAATTTAGACGTCAAACATCAGATCTGTAACAGAAATTCCACAGCAATTATGCAAGCTACGGAGAGGCAGCTGCCGTAGGTTGGTGCTCAAACGTGTTCATTGCCGTTTCAATTACAGCAACTTTTCCTACGGTGATTTAAGTTCATAGAATCGTAAAATGGGTTAGGAAGGGATCTTTAAAAGTCATCTAGTCCAGCCTGACCTTCAATATCTCCATGGATGAAGCACCTACCACCTTTCTGGGAAATCTGTTCCAGTGTCTCACCACCCTCACTATAAAAGATTTCTTCCTTACACCTAGACTAACTCTACACTCTTTTTTAGTTTAAAAGTTCTTCATGAGTGTCACATTTCACTCTTGCATCTAGGGGATTTCTCATACTAAAAGCAACTTGTTCTTAAGCAAGTTTCTCTGTTTGAAGAGAATACGTGTATTTTAATAAAAGATATTAAGGAAACCTGAGTGGAAGACATCAAGTGAAAAGCCAAAGAAATGCTCTCATCTTAAAAAGAAAACTTTGCAAAAGCAAAGAGGGACTTCAGAGAGCAGAGTGGCAGTGTTCCTGTTTTACTGCATTTGAATGGGTTTTTTTAATATAGACTCAAAGTCTCAAATTGTATTTAAAAAGAATCAACAGTTTCTTTTAGATTGAAAAAACTGTAGCAAGATTTCTGCTCCAGAGAGATTTTGTCAAAACTGATTTGCCTTAAGCCACTGTTAATCCCAACCTTAGAAGGCAGGTTTACTTAGCTTATTTGAAGCTATTACACAGTTTACTACTTAGGTTGTTTTCTCAATGTATTCTGTCTCTGATCTTCCAGGAAACACTCAACAATCACAGAACATTATGGATTGGAATGGACCTTGAAAGACCATCTAGTCCAATCCCACTGCCACAGCAGGATCACCTAGATCACGTCACACAGGAACACATCCAGGCAGGCCTTGAACATCTCCAGTGAAGAGACTCCACAACTCCCCTGGGCAGCCTGTTCCAGTGCTCTGTCACCCTCACTGGGAAGAAGTTCCTTCTCACATTGATGTGGAACCTCCTATGTCACAGCTCACACCCACTGCCCCTCGTCCTATCACCAGATGACACTGAGAAGAGCCCGGCTCCATCCTCCTGACATCCACTCTTCACATATTTATAAACATTAATGAGGTCACCCCTCAGTCTCCTCTTCTCCAAGCTAAAGAGACCCAGCTCCCTCAGCCTTTCCTCATAAGGGAGGTGTTCTACTTCATTCATCATCTTTGTGGGTCTGAGCTGGACTCCCTCCAGCAGCTGTGAGTTGTTCTTGAGTTGAGCGGCCCACAACTGGTCACAATACTCCAGATGTGGCCTCACCAGGGCAGAGTAGAGGGGGAGAGGAACCTCTCTCCATCTGCTAACCACCCCCTTCTGATCCACCCCAGGATGCTGTTGGCCCTCTTGGCCACAAGAGCACACTGCTGGCTCATGGTCATCCTGCTGTCCACCAGGACCCCCAGATCCCTCTCTCCTACACTGCTCTCCAGCAAGTCAGTCCCCAGCCTATACTGGTACCTGGGGTTGTTCTTGCCCAGATGCAAGACTCTATATTTACCTTTGTTATAGTTCATTCAATTTCTCCCTGCCCAGTTCTCCAGCCTGTCTGGGTCTCACTGAATGGCAGCTACTCCTCCCAGCTTTGTGTCATCAGCAAACTTGCTGTTAGTGCACCCTAATCCCTCATCCAAGTCATCAATGAATAGATTGAACAGGACTGGTCCCGGTACCGACCCTTGGGGCACTCCACTAGATCCAGGCCTCCAACTGGACTCTGTGCCATTGACCACCACTCTCTGGCTTCTGTCTTGCAGCCAGTTCACAATCTACCTCAGTTCCTGATCATCTAGACCACACTGCCTCAGTCTGGCTGAGAGGATGCTGTGAGAGACAGTGTCAAATGCTTGTCAAGATAGACCACACCCACCGCTCTGCCATCATCTGTCAGCCTGGTTATGCTACTCAGCACATTTTGCCAACAGTGAGATTCACCCATATACTCATCCTTACTCAAAGCTGCATTGCTTAATGACAAACAAACAAACCAACACAAAATGAAATTGGTTCCTCCATACACAATATGCACTGTTAGAAATGCTGGGGCCACTACCAGTTCCTCAAGAAAGACTGATGGCATTTCTATTCCAATAATATGTTTTTTAGAATACAGTTTCTCCCTTCATGCAAGTGCAGCAGTAAGTGAGGCAGATGTCAATTTATTACTGAAACTGTTATGAGTTTATTTACTCATCCCAACTTACAGAAGAAAAAGTTAGCTTGACTCTCTTCTTATCACCTATCAAATCAGGAGAATCTAAAGTTAGCTAAGTCTAGTATAAAACAGGGAGAAGGAAGAGGGAAACAGGTGACATTTATTGCTGTCAGCTGCTTTAGTATTTGAAAAATCCATAAATATTTGGATGAAAACAATTATGAGATTAAACAATTGTGTTATTTTTAAAACTATTATAAAGAATCCATAGCATCTACAGTTAATAGACATTTTTGCTTACAGACGAAGCACAGGAGAAGACTTCTTTCTTCAAAGAAGAATACGTACGAATAAGCATTTCCAAAGTATAGAAAAGAGGAGGCTATCCACAAGGACTAAGCTGAAGGTACATTTCTAACTAGCATTTTCTCAAAGCAGTAGAACAAAAAGGCATTCCAGTAGAACTGAAAAGATGTGTACCCTTGGAGGAAGGAGTGCAGCGTATGCCACGCACATCTACGCACAATTTATGGACTGACTACCATACAATTTGACTTTTTTACCACTTGAACTCAGACAGTGCCTAGAAGCTTCAAACCAGGCAGACATTACACACCATAAAAATAGCACAGAATAATAGAGGCTCCTGTTCAGGAGCTGTGCCTTAGGGTAATCTGAGTGACGGAGGACAACTTTCAATTTGTCTGCACCATTTTTAAGAGATCCTAGACTTCTGTACCGAGCAGGCATATGAGGCACTATGGGGAAGAAAATATCCTCTCTCATGGAGAAATGAGGCATGGAAAATGTAAAAGCCTCAAGCCATGTCATACGTGAAGCCAGGAAGTGAGCCCAGGTATCCTGAGCTCCATCACTCCCACATGGTGCTTCACCACAAGGCCAATGCCTGTGCTGTGCACCCAATGTGGCACAGCAGGAGCTAGAGCCAGAGGTAAAGGACACAGCATAAAATGAACATGAATGATCTGCACTGAGCAGAGCCAGCTCCTGGATAAGGTACCAAAAGTTCACACCGCCGACAAAGCAGAAAATATTCCTCTGAGAAGCACTGAACTTACACAAGCAGGAGGAAGACTGCAGCAAACTGAATTGCCAAAGATAAATTAGACATTCTAGCCAAAAGAAAACAGAGCTGACAACAACAACAGATGGGAAGAGGAGGGAAGTGGAACAGGAACACAGCAAAAAGACATGAACCATAAGGAAAAAAGCATACGAGTCTGTGGGAGGGCCTAGGTAGCCAGCTAATCACTCATTAAGGTTAGTAGCTATTTATTATTATCAGAAACACTTAAGTGAAGCTGCCCCAGGAGTGGCCAGGTGCACTTACATAAAACAGATGTCACGCAGGACATCTGTGCAGGTTACTGGTAGCTGAACCTTCCACATTATAGTCAAAGTAACAGACTGTGTTAGTTAGCGTGAATTTTTACGTGGGAAACAAAACTCCTTTTACACAGAAGACCATGTAAATAGAGGTCCAGTTGGCTTACTTTGGAGCAGAAAAGGAAGCTCTAAAATTTATCAGCACACTCTTCCCTGGGGCTGGCACTAACTTGTGTGATGCACCCAGCCAACAGAACAACAGCTTTAGTTTCATTCAGATTTTCAGCTCTCATAATATTTGGCTCTTTGCAAGAAGAGAAGAAATAGATCCCATCATATCAGCTGGTATACCTGTTGTGTTAGCCTGTTAGAATAGATTTTTGCCTCAACTGGTTCTTTCATCTAAAAGAAGCTACAGACACCTGAATAGCCAATTTTTCAAACTCTCCTGAATTCTGCACCTGTGGAAGAGTAATAGGCTGAGCCTGGGGAAGAAGGAAGGGTTTCCCCCCACCCAAAGAGCTTCATCTGGACACACAGAAAGAAGCACTCTTTGGCCATTTCATGTGGAATAAAGAAACCTGATCAAAGTGGGTCAGGCTGAAACATATTTATTCCACAGATAGATTTGAAGACATTTGGAAGCAATTCTATGTCACTCAGCTTGGCTTTAAAGTTGGGGCGTGTGTGTGTGTGTGTCTGCACACACACACACATATATATAGTTTCCCATGTTTTTCAGCTGGTGATCAACAAATACTGTGTGAATATTTTAAAAAGGTTTCAAGGAACTGAATCCAGCCCTTGCTACTGACAATCACTGTACCTGGAAATCAGGTAAAAAGCACACAGACAGGAAGATGAGCAAAATTTAGTCTTTAAAATGGTCTTTATCACTTTTTCTACCAACCAGCATGACATCAGAAGTGATGCAGACAGCTGCTGTTTTGCTGGACAGGCTGTTTCTGACTCCTTTAGACCAGCTGTGGATTCAGGATCAACCATGACCAAATTCTGATAAACTCTTAATTAAAGAAGTGTAATTCAGTTTTATCACATAAGAAAGCTGCTTCAAACAAAACTATTTTTCCAATTCCTTTCCCATGTCCCAGCCTGTACAGGGAGCACTTCCAGAGCAATGCAGATGCACAGTTTTAACCTCAGAATTCAAGAAGCCTTTTGCAGATGTTGAATTTTACACGTTTAAGTAATCTTGTAGCAATCAACACGTGTCCTGGAAGAGCACCACACCCGTGTCCCAGAAGAGCCCTCTGAGAACAAACAGTATTTGGCTACCAAAGCAATAGTCCTCTGAAATTAAAAAGGGTCTTTTGCAGCATTATGCTCTGAACAGCTGAATACTTACATCTTCTTTGAAAACATCAGTGGACAGCTTTTTTTTACTGCAATTTCACAGTTCAGGGAGAAAGAACGTGTGTGTCAGTTTCTTGCACAATATATGAAGTTGGTTGACTAAACTAAGGATTACTAGTTTTTCACATTTATTTTGCCCCAAGAATTCTGTCCTGCTGCCACATAACCTTGAATGTGGCCCGAGCCTCGGGCACGAAGAAAACATGACTCACAATCACAGCTAACATTATTACCTTTTTTTTAATCATGCTGCAGAACCTTATTTCGATTCATTTTCAGTATCACAACAATACAATTTGCAGGAAGGGAAACCATGGTAACCAACTAAATGTGCTACAGCAGATATCTGCTCAAAAGAACATGCAGTACCATCACACTTCAACGCCTACCACTAGTCCAATCTCTACCAGTTGCCTCTTTATCCTTATCTTAATTATTACACAAGCTCTCCAGCACAAAAGGCTACGCTGCATATCTTGTCTTATTGTCACTGTCATTTGCTATAGGTCCTGGCATTAAGCACTCTACTACTCTTTGACAAATTTAAAAGCAGGTCTTCCAGGAGTTAATTAGGAATTTCCAGTTTCCTTTTGGAACATCTAATTAACATTAGAATAGATAATATTATATTTTTATTGTTACAGAGACTTGCTGATGTGCATGAATACACATGTATACCTATGATAATTTTATCTTGTTAGCAATATTTTTAAACCTCAGGGTTGTAAACAATTTTCAGTGGCATTCTCTGATTAATTAAGTAAATGTTTTGGGTTTTGTTTGTTTTTTGATTTTTTTAAAATAAACTATGAGAAACCACATCCATGACTGAATACAGGCATTTAATACAGTAGGGCTCTGATCTCCTGCTCTCATTTCTGTTTATGCTTCATTCTCTTTTATCTGCTGTCTGAACTGATACAATTTCACAGGCCTTCTTAGTCTCTGAACATCAATTTTATTTGAAGAATGGCTCTGAAAATCTGGCCAAACTCATACACTAAAAATAACAGTAATTTTTCTTTCTCCTTAAAAACATTCCTTTACCTCGTTTACAAACTCTGAGAAATTTGTTTTCTGAAAACACACTCTCTTTTAGTTCAAATTTCAATTTAAAAGGTAGCCCATCTTTAAAACAATCATAGAATCATCAGGGATTGGAAGGGATCTCGAAAGATCATCTAGTCCAATCCCCCTGACACAGCAGGATCACCTAGACCAAGTCACANATGGTGCTGGCTCTCTTGGCCACAAGACCACATTGCTGGCTCATAGTCATCCTGCTGTCCACCAGGATCCCCACGTCCCTTTCTCCTACACTGCTTTCCAACAGCTCAGTCCCCAGCCTACTCTTGACCAGAGGTAAGACTCTACACTTACCCTTGTTAGACTTTTTAAAATTTTTTTCAGCCCAGCTCTCCAGCCTGTCCAGGTCCTGCTCAATGGCAGCACAGTCTGCTGGGGTGTTGGCGACACCACCCAGCTTTGTGCCATCAGCAAACTTGCTGACAGTGCACCCTAATGCCTCATCCAAGTCATCAATGACTGGATTGAACAGGACTGGTGTCCTGATGCAAACTAATTTCACAATAAAAGCAAAGTAGATGAAAATAGCTCATCACATGGTGATAAACATGCATGCTTCTTATGTAAGTGGAAAGCAGATTTTAGAGTAACTCACTGGCAACCTTAATAACAGAGAAGATTTTCTTGGTAAGTAACATTTTCTATCTTATTAAAGAAGAAGAAATATTCTAAATCTTCACTTTGAAGTCAGTTAACTATTCCAGAACATTGCAGTGAGAATATCTGACTGCTCTGGTTAAGCCCGAAGAGGCTATTATTTGTCCTGCCCTATATTTGGTCATTTAATCAGTGCTAGGCTACATCTATATCTATCACAGCTCAGGAACATAATCTTTACATCTACTAAAGTTAGTTCTACTAATGCTCCACAGTGGTCAAAAATTAATTTAGAAAGGTTTAGAGAATAAAGAAAGAAAACTCTGTCAAGAAAACTTCATCTTGAACAGGGTATGCAGTTCTGGTCTCCTCACTTCCAAAGAAATCATCAGAGAATATGAGAAAAATTGCAGAGAAAGATGACAGAGATGATGAGTATGGACCAGCATCACTACAAAACCTAAATGTGTAGCCTAGGACTCAATGGTCTGAAAAGAGAACAGTTAGGAGGATATGAAAGCCATGGAAAAAGTAGATGTAGATCAATTGTTCACTGTTTCTCACAGCACAAAAACTAGGAAGCATCCAATAAAACTGAGATGAAATCTCCAAAAAAGACATGTTGCTTCCCATAAAACACAGTTAAGGCACAGAAGTCGTGCCGCAGTTGCACACAGCAATGCCTGCAAGGGTTCAAATATGTGCTCGGAAAGCCACTAGAAAAATATCAAACATTCTTCCATCAAAAGCCTGAAAAAATGGACAGACGATTTTGCTCAGAAATCCCTGCAAAGCAATTTTTCTGAGGCTGGGAGAGCACACCAGAGAACTAGTACTACACGTTCATCTTGCTCTCACACCCCTTTTCTTTCAACACCCGCTATTAATAGCCTTCAGAGTGTGGACACGGGACTGGACTGTGAACTGGTCCTTTGTTCCAAACCTGTGTGTTCACAGTCAGAAAACTTGCCAACACATTCACAGAAATATATACCTGGAGAGTGACTCTTTGAAAATTATGAATCAGATCTCTCCCCAGACCCGCTCATTTTAGGATGACTTAAGGCATCCCTCTGAGTATCTTAAAAAGAAGTGAGATGTAGAAGAACAGTTAGAACAGTCCATCAAAGAACTTTCATTCATCAGCTGCATTCCCACCCTGTGCATTTTGGCTGTAGCTGAAGGCTGTAGCTTAGTGTGATTGTCCAATCTGTTCCATTTTCATAGCTCTGAATTCTGCCTGCCTAAAAAGGAGTTATGATTTGTGCTATTAACAGTTTATTCTTTATCTTCTAGAAAGATGAAGTTGCTTAAGAAGAGGAAATACTCAGTGCAGGGCAAAGTCAATCCAAAGACGGCCACTATAAGCTCAGTCTACAAAGAGCAGATGAGGGCGGAACAAGAGAGAACGTTGTTGGTTGCCCCACTATAATAATTCAGAAGGTGGTAAATACTTACTTCACAAATGTGAGCTAGGGCTCATTAATGTCTATCAGATTTGCAGCACAGAGGATGATGTATTCACAAGTACAGTGTTGGGGCAGTCACAATAAGGGTTCTAAGTTCTCCCGCGGAGGGCGCGATGACCGTCAGCCTGTGTGGCAATGGTGGGGGTGCCGGGCCTGGGCAGTGGTAGGGCTGCTGCCCAAGGTCAGGCAGTGACCCTGAGCGTCAAGAACAAAACGGGACCAACGCCAAGTGGACCGGGCTAGCGAGGAGCGGCGGGGCCGCCGACATGAGGAGAGCCCAGATGGGACGAAGTGCGACGGATTGGGCGTTGGAGCTGGCTGGACATCGGGGTTTCGAGCTAAGAACCATTTTTCCTTTGCCAGCAGCTAGTAGACACCTGTTAGGCAGGGGGCCTGGCTCCTGTGACTGCTGGACTGCTTCTCCCACTCTGAAGTCATGCTTTGGGATGTTCCCTGAGCATCTGTCTCATTCAGTGTAACTCCTGTGAGAGCTCTGGCAGGAGTTGGAAGTGTTTGTCGTGTTCCTTGGCTCTGGCCAGCCTGATCTAGGGTGGGGTGTCCCTGCCCATGGCAAGGTAGTTGGAACTGGATGATCCTGTGGTGCCTTCTAACTCTGACTGATTCTATGACTTGGTCTAGGTGATCTTGCTGTGGCAGGGGGATTGGACTAGGTGACCTTTCGAGGTCCCTTCCAATCCCTAATGTTCTGTGATTCTATGAAATACAGAAGATTTACGTCAGGAGTCAATGGGAACTCTCAAGCATCTAAATTTTACTCAACATTTTCCATTCGTTTTCCAAAGGATGTCTAACAGACAGAAAGCAGAAAACACAGATACATCATTTTGTGTTTTGCCACCATGCTGGGTTGACTTTGTAAAATGCTGTGAAACGTTTTCTGTGTCTATTTCTTTATAGCAGCATCCCTGGAGGTGGTCAAAAAACAGGTAGACATGGTGTTTCCAAAGACAGTTTAGTGGTTAGGGGCTGTAGGACAGATGGTTGGACTTGATGATCTTGAAGGTCTTTTCCAACCTTGATGATTCTATGAAACAAAACTAACAGCTGACCAAGTTCTCTTTCCTCTCATAACTTCTAAAGGGCAAAATGAAAGTAAAGAAGGAAAAGCAAAAATACAGAAGTGGTCTTAAAATTGATATGGCTGCTTAACTGACAGCATGTGAAAGGACCAAACTGATTCACATAGCTCTGAAAGAAAGGCTGAAATCGGACACCCTGAAGTCAATCAAAGTTCCATCGAACTTGGAAAGGTTTTGCCCCTGCATACCCACCAACTGACAAGCTCCATTTCTGGCCATGGACATGACATTCTGAAATTCCTTCTGGGATTATTCAAACTGCAGAAATAGTCACCTTTACCATCCCTGCAGTGCAGTGACACAAAAACATACCATAGTCCCAACAAATGCTGTAAGTTACAGGTAAATTACATCGACTCATCGTGACAATCACAGCAAACTTCTCACAGTCAGCATGACAGACTGGAGAAATTACCTAGGGATGCCACAACGCCTGCAGCACAGTCAGCGGGAATACTGGTTAACGAGTATATTCTCCATATATAATTCCAGGGAGAAGACAAACGGAAACTGAGCAAATACCTCCTTCCACAATGGAAATACAGATTCCTAGCAAAGAGAAAAGGGAATCCTAGTGCCAATATTCCCATGTGTGGAAGACACAGTGCTACCTATCACAGAAAACTTCCACCTAAAGTATGACAGCAAAGACTCTCATTTGTCTATTTAAAGGCAGAGCACTCCTTCCAGCGTGACGCAAAGTAGCCACCTAGACCACTGCCCTTAACATACAAGTAATTTAGCTGACACTGAAACTTGATGAAATGGCTGCAACAAGCTACAGTTTCAGATACTGAAGTGTTTTACCAAATGCTGAATTTCCTCAAAATAAATCAATGTTAACAGCTTTGCTCATTTTTGAAACTGGTTCCCAAACTGATCACGAACAGCTACCTATTCTCTTTTCTATTGAGTGTAAAAATAGATTTTACTGCTTTCAAAGAGTTTTTTCAGTTTAAAAGAGATACTGTCACACCCAGAAAAGACCTATCTTTTGACTTCCTGGACTAAAAAAGCACGTGCAGAAGCAAGCTATATCAATACATTCTAAAAGATGCTCAGCAGCTTCATCTTTCACATTCGGTGTGACTTGGTGTAGGTGATTTGGTCTGGCAGGGGGATTGGACTGGAAGATCTTTCGTGGTCCCTTACACTCCCTGACATTCTGTGATTCTACAAGCCCTCTGCTTTCTGCACTGTCAGAAGCAAAGTCAGAAATCCTGTCTTCAAACCACATGCTATGACAAGTGGTTTCTTTCTGGTTTTAAGTGAATATTGTGAGAGTAGAAGTAGATGGAGTATCAGACCCTAATAACTACACAGTTAATGCAAATCCGCTTAAATGTCAATGGTTTTATTAGGAATTTTATTATTGCAGAAACAAGTACCTGAAATATTTGTTTTTTCCTCCCTGATAAATACTAGCAATTCTCGTGTTACTTTGAGATATTCTTGTTTTAATTGTTACTGTATCTTACCTCCATAAAACTGTCAGTAACTGTGTCATCACCTTCAATGTTTTCCTCACCCACATAGATTTAAAACACTGTTAGCGATCACCGTCTCCCATCTGAGTACTTAGGTGTACAGCCCAGGCCAGAATAATCTCCACTACCTTAAAACTTCAGTATTTTTTTTTAATTTTGGGGGGTTTTATTTATATCTGAGGCATTTGACAGAATTTTGCAGAGGAAATAGATCTGCAAACATTGTTATATAAAAGGTGTTCAGACAAAAGAACCCTCCTGATTTATTTGCCATCCCACAAAGGGACTAGAAAAAGCTTTTTGTCTTGCCGTTGTTTTCTTGACCAACATCTACATGGGGTCAGGTCTGCAGCACAGTGAGAAAAGGGCAAAATGAAGCACCTCCAGTAAGAACATTATTGCAATTGTTCTGATGGCACAAACATCAGCACTTAGGAAAGGGTTAGGGAAGTTTAAAGATACCAAAGCTGTAACTAAGGCAAAAATGTGCCATGGTTTAAAATTAAAACAATCACAAGGAGTTTTAAGCACTTAGGTCAGCAACACAGTATAATCCCATGAATATTTTATAAATTAAAAAAAACAACAACTAATTACCAACCTTAATGCCAAAGTGTAGGTTCCAGGTTGCCGTTGGCTTTCACGAATGAGATAGCTTCCCTCTGCAACACTTAATAACTGGTCAGCTTCCTCCCTTGAGATCATCCCATGGAATCTAAGGAACAAAGACTTTTTGAAACACATGCATTTTCATTTTTAAATCATCTTTTCCTCTTAATTTATAAAACACCAACCACAGTATTTTAAAAAGAAAGAAACATAAAAACGATGGATTAAAAGCTATCTCCAGCTTAAATCAGTCTTCCTGTCTGCCTGCATTTGAAGTCACTTTAAATTGTTTACAAAGGCTTCTATGAAACATTATGAAACGAGCTTGTTTCTTCTTACATCTGCATCTAACAATTTAATAAGTAGAAATAAATTCATTTTCTCGTGTTGGTTTCACATGTTTGTGCTGTGGAAGACTGTGTCAAATGCTTTACTGACGTCAAGATAGACCACGTCCACCGCTCTGCCATCATCTATCCACCTGCCTATGCCCTCATCAAAGGCTATCAGGTTGGTCAAGTGGGACTTCCCCTTGGTGAAGCCGTGCTGACTGTCCCTAAGGACCCTCTTGTCCTTGCTGTGCCTGGACACAGCCTCTAGAACAAATTGTTCTGTCACCTTTCCTGGGATGGAGGTGAGGCTGACTGGTCTACAGTTACCTGGGTCTTCCTTCTTACACTTTTTGAAGACTGAAGTGACATTTGCCCAGCCCCTAGGCACCTCTCCTGATCCCCATGACTTAGAAAAGATGATGGAGAGTGGCTCAGCAATGACTACCACCATCTCCCTTAGTACATGTGGGTGCATCCCGTCAGGGCCCATGGATTTGTGTACATCCAGTTTGCTCAACTTATGCCTAACCCAGTCCTCATCAACCAAGACAAGCTCCTCTCTTGCCTCAACTTCCTCTGGAGCCTCAGCAGTCTGGGCCTTGATATCAAGACAGTCCCCACAAGTATAGACAGAGGCAAAGCAGGTGTTGAGTATCTCTGCTTTCTCTGCATCCTCTGTCTCCCGGGCACCCACCTTATTCAGCAGGGGGCCTACATTGCCTCTAGATTTGGTTTTACCTGCCATGTATTTAAAGAAGTCCTTTTTGTTGCCCTTGACCTCTTCTGCAAGGTTTCATTCCAAGGAGGCCTTGGCTTTTCTGCACCCCTACAGTCTCTCACCAGAGCCTTATAATCACCCCAAGTGGCCACCCCCTCCTTCCATGACCTATAGACTTTCTTCTTCCTCTTGAGTTTGCCCAGCAGCTACACTGTTTAACCACGCAGGTCTTCTGGCTCCCTTCTCTTTGACTTATTTCCTGTTGGAAAGCTCTTTTCTCGTGCTTCAAGAAAGTGGTCTTTGAATGTTAACGAGCTACCCTGAGCTCCCTTACCTGCCTGTAACCTGTCCCATGGGATTTCCCCTAGCAATTGCTTGAAAAGGTCAAAGTTAGCCCCTCCTGAAGTCCAGGGTTGTGATTCTGCTAGCTATTCTATTCCTACCACATGAGGCCCTCAACTCCACCATCTTGTGGTCACCGCAACCGAGGCTGCCCTCAACCTTCACTCCTTCAACCAGACCCTCCTTGCTAGTGAGTACAAGATCCAGCAGCGCTCCTCTCCTAGTGTGCTCCTCCACCAGGAAATTGTCACCAATGCACTGGAGGAACCTCCTAGACCGTGGATGGCTGGCTGGCTGAGTAGGTCTTCCAGCAAATATCAGAATGATCAAATTCCCCCATGAGAACCAGGGCCTGTAGCTGTGAGGCTGCTGCCAGCTGCCTGTAGAAGACCTCATCAACTTCCTCATTCTGATCTGGTGGTCTGTAACAGACACCCAGAACAGTGTCACCCATGGTAGCCTGGCCCTTAATACACACCCACAAACTCTCAATGCTCAATTCATCTGCCCCTGGACAGAACTCAATACATTCCAGTTGCTCTTTCACATAGAAAGCCTTGCTGACCTGTCCCTCCTGAAAAGGGCACAACCATCCATGACCACATTCCAGTCATGCGAGCTGTCCCACCAGGTCTCCGTAACTGCCACCAGATCACAATCACCTGACTGGACACAGATTTCTCACTCCTCCTGCTTATTCCCCACGCTGCGGGCATTGGTGTGCAGGCATTTCAGGGAGTGAGCTGAGTGCTCTCATCTCTGATTTCACCCTAGGACAGCAAGAGGCCACCTGGTTTTCATTAAGACCAGAGCTGTGTCCCACTGGTGATCACCCATCAACTATCCCACCCCACCTCGAATCTAGTTTAAAGTCCTCTGAATGAGTCCTGCCAAATCCTGCCCCAGAACCCTTTTCCCCCTCTGAGATAAACCCCTCTCATATCTACTGCTAGGTCTGGTGCCTGATAANTACTCAGTGGCAACTGGGGAGGTGAGGCAGGCAAGGGTGGTACTCACCTTCTGCCATGACCCTGCACTGGGCTCCACACACCTCTTCTACTTGGGCTTCTGTCCTCCATCTGAGAACTATAGGATACAGCCCCCCCTGAATCTGGCTCTTATTTGGCCGTTGTCCAGACTGCTGAGCTTGGCTCCACCAGTCTACCTCTATTTCAGCCTCTCTAATTCTCCTCAGCCTTTCTAGTTCCACTTGCAGCCTTTCAACCTCATCTTGCAACTCTGCCACCTGATCGAGCAGATAATCTACCTGCTCGTACTGTATGCAGCCAGGAAACGCAAGAGAGTGCTACATTCCTTGCAGCCTGTCACCTGCACAGCCTCATCTTGTTGGATGACCTCTGTTTGGGTTCCCACATCCATGTGCAATGGCGACCGAAGCTTGGTCTAGCCTGGTCTTCCTCTGCTGCCGCATTGCTACCATTTTTTTTTTGGCTGAAGCAGCTAATGTGGCTAGCGCGGTTGGAGCTCGGTGCGGTCTGAGTGGGACTTCCAGTTTCTCCGCCTTGTAAGGCTCCCTGGCTAATCTCGCAAGAGATTTAGACCCTCAGCGGCTGCCCCTTTTCTCCCCTGAGATTTCCTGTTCACGGAATCCCCAGATCACCCAAAAACCTCGATAAACAGCATTCGGGGAACGGCGCTGTCGCAGCTCAGCACGGTCTGATGTAATAACCCACCAACATTATACATCTTGCACCAAAATCAACACAAGTTAGACCTACTTTGTTTCCTCACCCTAAATCTACATCTTTGCTTTAGCAATCTGAAACAGAAGACATACAGATACTGTAGTCTTAAACTGCATTTGTGATCCAGATCTCAAAAAGAAACACTTTTTGCCAAAGCCAACCGGAGCAGGACGGAGACAACAATCCTTTGGAAGTACAGAAACATGTTTTTCTCACTTAAGGTAGTATTCAGTGATAGATCTATAACCACTGGAATATGCAGCTGTAATTTTAGGCAGACAAAAGTGACGTAGTAGTGCAATAACAACATGGTGGTGAGCCAGACACGCTGATGTAAAAACACAGAAGAAACAAAGGGTACAGCGCAAACGTAACCTTTTCTCCTAACTGTTATCAACCAACATGTCCTGATAAATCACTTCTGGAGATACGTGTTACTTACTCTCTTCCATAGTATTTGGGTCTGTTCTCTACCTAGAAGAAAAAACAGAAATTGTATGTTTCATAAGAGGTGAACCCGAACTGTAAGGACACAGAGATATTATATGGATATACACACAACAAAAATCATGCACTATCCCAGGATTTTCCTCATGTGTTGGATAGAGGGAAACCAGTGGTAGACCTTTGGGACACACAGCACTTCAAAATGGCTTAACGTGGAGTAAAAAAGAGTGAGCTTCTCGGATCATGTCACTGCAAATTGATGTCGTTAAGTTCTGCTTGTAAGAAGTGACAAAAAGGGGAAACAAAAGACTAATTTCATGGGTGTAAGTGTACCGTATTGATAAGTGCACTAATGTAGTGAAACACCTATAAATCTCTACAATACACGTTATCTTTCATCATAGAGTTGTTGGTGCCGCTGCTGTAAGAAACTAAGCCATCGCCACATCTCAGAATTGTGGGGAGACATCAGATTCTCTCTTTTAGGCCATGAGAAGAAGCAAGCGCAGGGTTCAACA
The DNA here is from genome assembly GCA_013400115.1 of Rhinopomastus cyanomelas. NCBI lineage: Eukaryota > Metazoa > Chordata > Aves > Bucerotiformes > Rhinopomastidae > Rhinopomastus > Rhinopomastus cyanomelas. The sequence continues at coordinate 148,034 of VXBP01008714.1, forward strand.
CCTCAGCTAAAGGCTGCACCTAGCTGAAGATCTTAAACCATGTGTCATGGTAACCAGACAATGGAAAAGATCAGAAGGTAACAGAAGCTGGGACAGCCTGAGAAAGCTCTGTATTTTTACTAATAGTTTACCAAACTACTAACAACTACTAACCGAAAATAGCACATGGACATTTACTGGGGTACACAAAAGGCCTATAAAAAGTGACTAGCCCTCAGATTACTACTGTCTGGACATCTTTTTCAATGCACAGAATGAGGGCAACTAGGAGATTAAAGGATCAAGTGCTTAAGTCTTGCATGTCTTGACTTCACTAAACTGTGGTATCACCTGAAAGGCCTCAAAACCAGGCGTGCATGTGTCACACTGTGGAACACCAGCCCATCAGTGCCTGAGAGACCATTTAATGTCAAGGCACACAATATGCTAGCGTGTAAGAACACAATCTGCTTTCCAAGTATTTCAGAAGAGGTAACTCATCTGTGATTGTCCAGGAACGCTGGAGACAAGTGAGGAACTGTAGACACAGAAATCTGCTCGATATTCTGAACCAACAGATTATCTCCCTCCTTGCTACATTTTACAGGGAAACTGGGGAATACAATTCAACAATTAGACAACCTTAACTACAGATGTGTGATAAAACACTAAATACCTACAGTAAACTGCAACTTCAACTGCTTTTTTCCATCTTTTCACAGAAAATCCTATTAAAATTGTAACTTCTCTCCAGTATCTCAGTGGAGTTTAAAAGTCTTCAGATATCCAAACCAATAAAAACAATACATCCTGGTGCACAGACAGTCTAATAACAACCCTTTCACATTCTCAACTCATAAAAAAGCTTAACTTCTAAAAAATCATTGCATCACTGGAAATATTTATAATGTTCTAAAAGATTTCCTACCTAACAGCAAACAAAAGCTGGCTGCTGCGATAACTTTTTTCAAAGGGCTTGAAGAGACTGGATCCTTTGAAACGAGACAGCCTTACATATTTCCTGTTAACTGTAGGCTATGAAGACAGCAACATGAATGCAGAAAAGGCAAAGCCATTTTATTGTTATTATAGAGACTAGCAACAATTCTTAGCGAAAGCCCTCAAGACAAGATCGGAGTCTCAGGCAGTTAAAAGAAGAATCCCAAATAAGATTTTGCTGTCTGCCTATTGAAATGCTATTTTTATCTCTGTGACTATAGACAATTTACATAACAGAACTGTAAAATGGAGGTAGGCAAAAGCAATCCATTTCAGAAATGGATTAGTAACGTGGCAAGGCATCTTCACAGCCAGTCTTGCAAATTCTAAGACAAATTCTAACATCACACCCTGTGTGCAAACGCTTGAAAATGTGAACTGGAGATGTGGGAGCAAAACAGCAGAGAAAAGCTCTGCTGGACTTCCAGGCAACTGGAGTTATGTTTTGTGTTCTTCTTGATGGGTGGATGATGGGTTAAAAAGGAAAATAACCACTACTGATCAGTTTCAGCAGCTCACAAACACTTCACTGCTGATGTGTAACACTGCTTGTTTGCCTAAGACTGTAACTGGAACCCAAATTCACTGGGTTGTACTGCATGATTTAGGAAGTTGTTAGGGCTTTTTTTATCCTTAGCTGCGTCAGAACCTGAAGGGACTTGCAGCTTTCTTGTCTTTTGTGCCTGCCTGGACTTCACCAAGTTCCTGCTGTACTGTGTTCCTCCAAATTACAATCGCAGGCACCCACGTGCCCTCCAGTTGCATGTGGGCACCGCAAGCTGAAACGGTTCCGTTCAGAAGCTTCTCTGGTCTAGGTTTCACACTCAGTCAGCTTTAAGTCAAGGAGACAAAACCAAAAAAATACATCTGGGCTGCAACGAAAACCCAGCTGAGAAAGGAAAAACATTTTAAAATAAAATCAAAGCAGTAGCAAGAACGGTCGTTTTGTCTGAAGCTTTTAGCTGGAAATACAGCATATTTGTTGTCTGCAGAGTTTTGGATTTGGCAGTATTTCTGGACCAAAGTACCACTGGGCATGAGTAAAGGCAATCTTAGCTACTCTGTTTTCTCCAAATCCAGCAAAGTTCGGCTGCATACCAAGTCTTTTGACTTCTCAGGACTTTTGATTTATGGGACACATTTCCTATTGCTATTTGTCTGGCCAGCGATCAGAACTTTTAAAAACAGTTTCTAACTTAAAAAAATTGCTGCGAGACATTTGTTTCCAATGATTGTTTGTTTAGCAGTGAGGTAGATGCCACAGGAAAGATTCACTATGGTATCTGCAAGAAATACAAAGGTCAGCGAAATATCCACTATTGCTCTGGTCCTGATTTTTCCACACTAAGGTGTGAAGCCAATGAAGCCAAGTTTACGAACAGGTGAATGGAGTGGACATGGCAAATGCCTTATGGGGGCCATTCCTCTGGAAAAGGGCTTAGCTATGATGAAAGTTAGGAAGTCATTCTGGCTGAATACCATACAGATAGAGCCATGTCTGAGAGCAGCTCTAACATGGATTACATATATATACACACCCAGTCTATGCTGTGTTTCTTGATTGCTCACAGAGGCTGTTCTAACAAGATTCTAGAGAGATGTTGTTTAATAGGCTCATTAACTACTAGGATGAAACTTTGCAGTAAGATGTAACAGGCCAGTGATTCAAATTATCTTAATCATTTATCTGATATTTTTTCATACACAGTTACTTCAAATTTATCATGGAGTGTTTTCACGTAGCAGTCAAGAATGCCCCGAATACGCTTGTGAGTGCACACGCGCACGTGTGTCTGTAAGAGATCATATGCACAGCGCATAGAAATCCCACGGAGGTAAAACAATGTCAGTTAGACAAACACCACAACAGTTTGTATGCAAGCCTCATGCAGAAGTCAAACATCCTCACAATGCTATGGAATCATCAGTTGTACAAAAGAACATCATACAGCCTTAAAAGCCTTGGTTCTGCTGCACCTTCACAACAAGAAATCTCAAAGGAACATGATGCTGTTCTTACCTCAGTGTAACTCCACTGATTTGGGTGCTGCTGTTACGAACCAGGTGTAACAGAGCAGAAACTCCTATTCTCTGCATGTGAGAAGCATATCATGTTCAGTAAGTAGGTCATTCTATTGAACACACCTCTCAGGATCAGCACTTGTACAAGCCTTGTCACAGAATCACAGAACATTAGGGGTTGGAAGGGACCTCGAAAGATCATCTAGTCCAATCCCCCTGCCAGAGCAGCATCACCTAGACCATGTGGCACAGGAACACATCCAGGTTGGGGGTTTTTTATGGTGTGAGTTCCAGTTTATACTTTAACAAGTGTTTTTTCCCCTAATCATCACTCTTCCTTATGTCAACAAGTGGAATACAATAAGACAAGATAAGCCATTTACGTGTTAACACCTTACCAAATTACATCTTTATCCTCCCCTTTGATGTGCTCTGGACCAAAATTCTCTTCCTAGTATTTATGAATTTGTTTACACAGCTGAATAATTCAACCACTTAGGAAAAGATTCCGCTCCCCGCTGGCTCATGCATGGCTGCTAATAGAAACCCAGCTGAGAAAGAGCAGATCACAAAGCTAAACACTAGCAGGAGAGGCTGAGAACAGAGAAAAAGGTTAAACCTGTTACTTCAGACTGAATATGTTTTCACTTCAAATGTGGCTCAGCTGCATCATTAATGGTTCAATACTTATAATGAAAAACAGCTATCTGGGAAAATGCACAATGATAATATATTTTTTTCAATTTTACCTTTATTAGGTAAAAATGGGCTTCAGAGAGCTTTTTAGAGGTAAGGAGTGTTTTTTGGTAAATGAATTCTTTAATGAGAAAATACATATTTAACATGCTCTGTTCCACTGCTAATTACCTGTCGCCGACTGATTCTTTGGTAGCTTTATTTAATTTAGTTCAATTCTCATGAGTTTCTAAAACCTGCAGTTTTCACTTCTCAGCTCCTACAGCAGTGCTCAAGGTGCAGACACAGGTTTACTCTGAAGATTTCAGGCAGCTATTTTAAAACACAGAATACCTCATTTTTTGTTCACTTTGGCACATGAAAAGTTTCATAATTAAAGTTTGTAATATGCTATGAATCTTGTTTTGGAATAGATTCACAGAGACATGACATTATAGAGACTAGTGTATTGCTTTCCTTTCGTCAGTGTTGACAAGCTTCACAGACTGTTTTGATTGCTTGCGCTACTTTTGCCAATCCACCTTGACTTTAACAGGCTACCTGTTTATAGAATTACACCAGAAGGAACTCTATGAAACACTCAGATCCCTTCCAAAGAGATTAAATGATTAATTCATGCAGGACAACACTCACCCACAGCAAATTTTCCTCCCTAAAACAGTCCAGCTTTTCAAGTTGCCTCAAGTATAATAGCTAATAAAATGTTATAATTGCCATTGTTGGCTCTGCGCTGGACTCCCTCCAGCAGTTCTGTGTCCTTCTTGAGCTGAGTGGCCCAGAACTGGACACAATATTCTGGATGTGGTCTCACCAGGGCAGAGTAGAGGGGGAGAAGAACCTCTTTCAGTCTGCTAACCACCTCCATTCTGATCCACCCCAGGATGTTGTTGGCCCTCTTGGCCACAAAGGCACACTGCTGGCCCATGTTCATCATACTGTCCACCAGGACCTCCAGGTCCCTTTTTCCTGCACTGCTCTCCAACAGGTCAGACAGACACTTTTGGCCAGCAAAAATAGGTATCCTGAATTTTAAAAAAAGTTATTTGGATCTAATTAACAGCAAAGCAACTAGAATCTGCTGTAAGATTTCTTTAAGCGTGCTGGTACTTCCCCAGTCCTTACATGTCTATTAGGGTCTTTCTGGTTGTTGGCTTATTTTTTAAAGCAATAAAAAATGACATAGAAAAATTACAGTTTTCTTTCTGTAGGAATGAAAATATTCACAACCGCATCTCTCAACGCAACTGAAGAACTGTTGTTCACCATCACAAGAGCCAGGCAACTTTGAGACTACACAGTGAGATTGTCCTTACATGAGTAAACAACAGCAGGGCTCCAAGATAAAACTCAGCAACTAAAAGACTCCAGTGGTTGTACAGGCACAATGTAGGCACCTCAGTGAAGTGTCATAAGGCTACCAAAATTAATGTGCCTATATGCACATTCCTACATACACAGTAGCACTTTTTCCACCAGTTCAATACTGCAATACAAAACAGGAAAAGCTCCTATTATTTCACAGCTCACAACTTATCTTCTGTAGATCTCTTCTTCAAATCTCCAGCCAACTTTGTTTGCTATACTCAAGATATCTGGCCAACAATCTTAACAAGCATTCTCCTGCTTGAACCCTGACTATCAGCAAAATCACTGGTTAAAATAAAACTTTTCTAGAATGTTTCTGTAAATTTTGTGTTTTGTCCTTTCCCCTATCTGCGTCTTGCTTAAGTGCAATCAGCTATAGCTATATCTTTCATAAAAACACAAATCAAATGAAAAAAGCAAAGCAAGAGTGTTTCCACCCAATAGAGTATTTCAGAGTACTTCCTAGAATCACAACTGGGCAGTGGAAAAGGTGTCAGAGAAACGCCTGTTTAATTCTAGAAGGTAATCCTCCTTGGGACCTCGACTATCTGCTACGTATGTTCCTGACTATGTTCCCCTGTATTTATTGCTACATCAAAATAATCAATATATTTCCTTTCCATTGGCACATGATAAAAATGCTCAAGTTTTATTGCAGCAACGCAAAAACTTTCAATACTTCCTCAGTAAGAGCTGTGTTTTGAAACACAGCTTAAAAAGTCAGTATTTTGGCAATTCTGAAATTTAAACTAACATTTAATGATGCAGTTATGAGTAAAACCTTGCTGTCATGGATGTTTTGTACCTGATAAATCCCTCCAGCATCACAGCCCCGGGGAGATGCTGTTTCTCTTCTGCTGGGTGGCAGCTCAGGGCACAGCATCAATTTGGGGTCTGCCTCAGTAACTGACCCCGTGAGCAGGTGTTTCATTGTGTGTATCTATGGACTGTGTTGTTACTGTTGGGATCCTTAAAAGCTGTGGCTGTGAGAGCTTACCTACTAATATGACTGTTTCTGAAGAACTACGACTCAAACAACAGCAGCAGTGGAGGTTTCAGTCTTCCCTCTGCATGCATCTAGTAGCAGTGTGTGTACCCAGAGGCGCAAAGTTCTCCTGCACAGCTCTGCTCTTGCTTGTATGAATTTCTGGCCCCCAAAGGAGAAGAAAAGGCACATTTCCAAGTATGTAAGAATCACAAACCAGTAATTTATTCTAAGGTATACACATCACACTCAAAATGATTTTTAATTACATTTTTAGACCGAATGCATTTCCAGGTACCAGTGCCCCCATGGCTGCTTCTTCTAATCACCACGAGTCCCAGGGAACTGCTCCTTGGGTTGGACACCGTTAAGTACAGGCTCTGCATTACTAGGCTCTATCAAACAGAACGTTTGTAACACCCACCTCACGAGTGCAGGTTATCCTTCTGGGATGGGGAGCTTCCTGTTGCAGCTGATACACTGGGAGAAGGCAGAAGTTAAAACTCTGATTAATACAGAATCACTGTACGAGTTAGGCATGTTAACACTCAACATTGCTGTTTAAATAAAGAAGGTTTTCTGCAAGGACACATATACCAAAATCTCCAGAACTATTTAAAAATGGTCAGAAAAAAATAATGTTGTGAGTCAAACGGGATAATTGATTACATTAACAATTAATTGATTAAGTACTTGGAAGAACTGGATGAGACCTGTCACGTTTCCATCAAGCAGATCAGAAAAGAAATGATCACAACAGAAATGAAATTTTATTGTGTGTCACATCAAGCTGCTGGTAGACTTGCTTCAGTATGCAGACAGAGTCCCACAGTACTGTGCTGGGGGTACAGTCAGTCACCTGGCATTTGTATTTGACAAGAACTTATAAGAATCATTCACGACCTCACAGAATTAATCTCCCTGCTTTTGCCACTGCTCAGTATAACCTTTCTGAAGAAAACAAAAGCTGGCCTTTGCATTTCTAGATCTAAAGACATTAGGTGTGGGGCAGCAGAGAAAACCAACTGAGGAACATGATCTAAACTTACTTAGTATCTTCCCTTCCTTCTTTTTGTCTTTTTTTAAATAAACCTCATCAAGCCAGAATAAAGGATCCAGTTGTAAACTTAATGATATTAATGTGCAGGCTTTCTAACATAATTCCAAAAGAATGAATTTCAATTTCTATCCCACAAAGTTTAGTTTGGCAAGTGACCTTCAAAATGAGGCTGTCAGCACTAAGGCAGTATTTGAATAGTACTCTAGAACTAATATGACAGGCATTTCAGATTGTAATATTCTAAAATTAAATTATGTTTTAATCATTAGGACTAACACCAAGGTCTAACAACATGTGTTGACACCTACCTAAGGTAGTAAGACCACAGCTTAATTTAAACAGCATGACAACTCTACTACACTTGTCATTTGATTGTGAGGTTCTTTACGACACAGCTATTGATGTGCTAAGCTGCATGGGAATGGAGCAAACAGCATGATGCCCAATGCAACAGCAACCCTAAGATCAACTGGAAAAAAATCAGTCCCTTTGTTCCAAACAAACACCAAAGGCTTTCTCCTGGCATTATTAAAACCAGTACTTACCATTCTATACTGGTATTAAAAAAGCCATATTTGCAAGTGATGAGGAAGAGCACACTACTAGATAAGACAGCAACTTTCATTTGAAGCACAGTATGACCATTTATTTTTCCAGCACACAGATTCTGTAGCTTCTATTATAAAAGTTGTATGTGATGCCACTGGGCCTTGTTCACATCTAATTCTGCGAACTGTAGAGTCCACTTTGAAGGAAAAAACCCCAGCATTAATCACAGAGCAAATATCTAGTTCTATGAATTTCACAGAAGAGCCGTGAAGGCTCAGAATAAGCTCAATTGGCTAAAACCAGAACTGTTTCCCACCTTACTTCAAGACAGGCTGAAAAGACTTTCTAGAAGGAAATTATTCTTCTGCAAAGGCAGTATCATTCTCCTCTTCCAGTCAGAAGCACAGCAGGTAACTGTAACTGCTAAGTTACAAACCAGGACGCTTATTCCTCCTTCTCTGACCGACGTATTAAATTAAAATCGTTCAACGCCCATTTCCTCACTGTAATTGTAGCCAAGGAAGTCAAACACAACATTTCTCTTCATCCATCATGCGACAGAAATACGCTTGAACCCCATGTCTCAGCACTTAGTTCTGGATGGTGGGGAGGGTTCACCACAGTGAACCGTGACAGCGTAGGGAGTAGGTGCATGGACCTCAGCCTTCCGCTCCTGACGAGATGCCAGTGAAGATTTGGTATGAGGAAGGCTGCACTCCCCTGTTACACATTATGGTGTGGAATAAACTGAACAAAGAGGCAGTGTTCCTCAAGTCCACAGAAGGTACAGAACTGTGATTCACGTTAATGCTTACAAACGAGAGCAAAGTACACAGACCTCAGCAGTAAGTGCAAATACATACTGCGATCATGACTAATGATGTTTAATACCAAGGAGAAAACTGTTTGTTTGATCCTTCGACCCTCTTCTGCAAGAAAAAGGGCTTGTTCATACCACTGTGTGTGCACAGTCTTTAATGTTGAAGTGGCGGATGTGGCACGTGACAAGCTGCTCACATAACAAATGACAAATTGACAGGCTTTGCCGCCAGAGTCACACACAGACCAAGGTCTCGGCTGTCTCAGTTACACGGTAGCAACTGCATGCCTTGACAATTACTGAAAACTGTTCATTCATCCACCCAAAGAAAATGCTCAAGATGGAAAAGTTGAAAGGCTTTTTTTTCAAATGCTGCCTTTCTAATTTCTTCAACCAACACAGATGTATTTGAAGAGACCCTGGCACTCCAAGACTGTTCTGGTGGATGCAGCTTTGCCAACTCCTGCAATTTTACTACAAAGTCACAGTATCTGACTACCTACCTACAGCAAACGATCTTTAAAGTTTCTTGAAGAGAGACATCTTCTCATTTACAGAACTCATCTCTAATACTCACATTGCATAAAGGCTCATGACTAGGTAACACATGATCACTTTAACAACCCCAAAACTGGAAGCTAAATCCAAACAAGAAGGCTGACTGGTGACTTTTTAAGGCCTCGCTGTGATTTTTGAATGTGCCAGGCTGAAAATAGCAGTGTCACAACAGAAACAACTGACCTCTGTGAACAGAGGACTGGTTTAAGCTATTTTTCTAATGCCCATTTAATTCTACTACGTATGTCTTAACTGACAAAAATAATCTGCTCTCTTACACTTACTCTCTAACCACAGTTTTCATTAACACTTTAAGACAGAATGCCCCACTGCAGGATGGAAACGTTTTTGAAATAACTAGATTTTCTCAGGTGTCACATCTCCCCAACCTTTAGAGAGCTCATCACGTGAAATGCTGCCTGAGCAGGCATGAAGACACCAAGCCTTGGGAATATGCACAAAAGAAAATGCAAATAAAAGTCTGACGTCCCTAAACTGTTAAGTGTGTTAAACACACAGACATTCTGCTTTCAAAATCTGCTTCTAAAAGAAGACTCTTCTCGCTTGCTGTAGTTCCTCAAGTCTCAAAATGTCTCACGCCTTAGCTTTTCTATCCACGAAGAACTAGAGTTGAGAAGGGAGACACTGTTGGAAGCTCCAGTGCTCTTCTGCGGTGCCATTTGTTTTGGGTGTTCTCTTCAGTCTCCTCCAATGCCCACGAACATAAGATTACCCCTTGAATTTTTGAACTACAAAACATTTCCACATAAGCTAAACCAGCAAGTTATAAAAGCAGCTCTCTGACCTCAGTACAACACGCCTGGACTACTGCCCTGCACACCCGACTAAGCCCACAGACGTCCCCGGAGCTAGGCTGTGGGCATGTACACCAAAGAGCTAGAGAGCCCAGGTGAGCAGGAGGGTAAGAAACCAAGTCCTCATCTGGGCTTCAAAAAAACACCTGCTTGTGAGTTGTCACACCAGCCCAAACACACACTCGTGTTTTACTACACCAGGAAGTTTTGTGGGAAAAACTGTTTTGGAGTTTTTCTAAACGCGTCAAGTCTAAACTCTAGTGAGGTAAGAGAGGCCCTGAAAGTGTGCAAGTGATACCTTAAGGGAGAGAGAAAATTTATACAAGCCCCAGCTAGGCAGTCAAACAAAAGAGAGCAAAAGCAGGTCCACAAAAGGAGTGGGACCACGTATGTTCATAAGGTGCAGAGAATCGACCCCTCCAAGTAATGTGTTCACTTGTCCTTGAGGATAAACAATGGCATCTATCTGAATAGTTCTGCTTTTGCTGCTTCTTCAACTCACATTCTAACAAAAGAGCTCCCAGCTGAAACTTTTTCACCAAAAAACAGTTGAGATACTCACAGTACGATTTCCAAACAGGTGGCCTGTATTCATCAGTATCTGAAAGAAAAACACCAAAGCTTAATGCTGTGTTGGCAACATCCGAGTACAAAAAGAACCCTGCAGAAGCACTTTAATCTTTTAAGATAAACATCAAACCTAGATGCTAAAATTACTATTTGTTACTATCACAAGGTAGAACAACCTGTTCAAAGTCCTTTCTCTTTAGTTAAACTGTAAGTAGGGAAAGGCTAGAATAAAAGGAATAGAAATACATGCGTAGAAAACATACAGCAAATGGCAAAGCGGCCGACGTGTTGGCAGATCAGAAGTCAAAATACTGGGCGGGTGGCAAGGAGAGAGCGTATCATTTTACTACCTACAAGCTCCCTTCTAAATTACACTAGAAAGGTTTGCAATACTCCAGTTAAACAGTTCTCTTCCAATTTATTCCTGCCATGATTTTTTCCTCTACTGGATGGCAATTCACCACTCCTAAAACTAAATCAGAATGAGAAGTACTTGTGAAAGAAAAAAAAAAAAGAGGCATTTTTTCAGACGCTCCTTGGAAGTAGTCAGTATGTGTTAAAAGCACCAGCACCTTTCAAATCCCAAATAGTAATTCTTACATAAAATAAAATAAAGAAATCCCAGTGTATTCTGAATTCTGTCTCCCTTATCACTTGCATACAGCTGACCTGACATTTTGAGCTCAGGGCTCTGTTGCAAACTTTGATCCACTGCTTCACCACTTTGACCAACTTCAGTTCTGACTCTACAAGGTACCACAACTTCACGCATGATGAGAGCTGATGGGAGTTCCTCAGTTCTGATTACACCACAAGATCACAACTTGAGCCATCCACACAGCCAGCTTTGCTGTTTCAAGCCACTTCTCATTGCATTTCTGAGCTTTGTTTGTAATTTGGCTGTTTGGCAGTGACTGCCTTGTCCTTTACATGTAGTTAC
>VXBP01008715.1:0-11633 GCA_013400115.1 Rhinopomastus cyanomelas
GTTCTTCACAGTGCTTCCTTCAAAGCCTCTTGCAGGACAGATTTGCCACAACCCTTAGGCACATGAAACCTTTGTCCATTACCTGTGGGTGATGGATGTGCCCAGCACCACTCTACGATGGCGACGATGCCATGGGGGAGTAGCTGGTCTTGTGAGACCTGCCCAGCTTCACAGCAGGATTAAATCATAGAAGCATTAGGGACTGGAAGGGACTTGACAGATCATCCACTCCAATCCTCCTGCCACAGCAGGATCCCCTAGACCAAGTCACACAGGAACACATCCAGGTGGGACTTAAACATCTCCAGAGAAAGGAGACTCCACAAGCCCCTGGGCAGCCCCTTCCAGGGCTCTGTCACCCTCACCAGGAAGAAGTTCTTTCTCATATTGATGTGAAACCTCCTTTGTTCCAGCTGACACCCATTGCCCCTTGTGATGCTGTGATTTTGGACCAGCAAAGGTACAGGGAGGAACCTGTGTATCTAGAACTAATGACTTTAAACTTCTATAACCATGATCTGGATGGACAAACCTTTTCTTTCTTGTATTATGGGGGGAAAAGTTCAAACAAAAATGCCAACACGTGTTTTTGCATCAGACCTCACGAGGTTTTTGTTGAAAGCTTCACAAGGAAGTACTGAGGGTGGAGAAGGGATGGTTTGAGTTCCACTGTCTGAAGCAGCACAAAGTAGATGCTCACGTTTGAAAGGCAATCGGACGTGTGGTCTGCAGAAACTATATTTTGGGGAAAATACAAAGGAAGCAGGTTTTTTTCCCCCCAGGAAGTCATTACTCTTCAAAAAACAAGTGTCATGTTCAACACTTCCTAATTGGACGCAAATGTGAGCCTCTGGAAGAACACTTTCAATTTAAATTCCAGCCTGACTACCTTCGGCAGGCAAACACCCAGTCATTTCCCCGCTGCCAGCTTCAGTGTCCCCTGCTGCTCTTGTCACAGCCCTAAATACAATCCCTATTAAATTACATGCACAGTGCTCAGCCTGGTCTCCTGAAGAGAGGGTATCTCAGTGCAGTAACTCATTGCATATGAAATTGCCAGGCTATTTGGCTGTCACTCTCCAGTACCTTCTGAACCCATTTATCAACTTCAAGGAGATCTGTCAAAAAAGTCACCAAATGAAAATTTTAATGATCGGTTTCACAAAAAAACACAGGCAGCCATGTAGACATGAAACACTCTTCATGAAGTCCCAGGGAAAAATAAGCTTCAATGAAAAGCTCCATCTTATTAAGCATCAAAGATAACATCTGTGACAGCAGGTAGAGGAGCTTGACAGGAGCAAAGAACCTGTGCTGCTGGCCCGGTGGACCGACCGTGCCTGGAGTGTGCAGGGATGTGGCAACGATGAGTCAGCTCTCACCTGGCCCTGTGAGTGGGATATCTGTTGGAAGCTATTTTGGGCTTGTTTCGCCCAAAAGGAATCAAGTTCACAGAGTCTACAGTGTGAAGCAACACGTGAGCAGCGTGGATAATGCAAGACTAGCTTCAGAGGCTCCTGAGCCTAAGCTGCGCCCAGGGAACCCAACCACAGCTCAGGAGCTCTGCTGCTCTTTGTTCTACCACAGCAAATGAGACTACAAGGGGCTCTCCCTTCCCAGTGTTTCTTGCTAAACGTGTGGGGATGAACAGGGATTCATCGACCACGGAAGCAGTAAGGGGACTTACCAGAGAGGTAACTCGTTCCTTCTGCATGAAATCAGATCATCAGTGAAAGATAATAAGAATTAAATGATCACAGAATGGCTCTGGTTGGAAAAGACCCCCGGGGTCATCAAGTCCAACCTACGCTACACGTTCACCCCTAAACCACACCCCTCAACACCTCATCCAAACCATCTTTGAACACACCCAGGGACAGCATCATCAGGTTTTGCAGGAGGGTGTTAGGTTAAATAAGCTGCACTGCTGGTAGCCAGAGGAGGAGCTTTTCGAACTGCCTCCTGTGTATTTGCCATCATGGGAAGGGTGACCCACGAGGCAACGACTCTGCCCTTCAGCACAGGCTCTGGCCTTGCTCCCATGGGACACAAACAGTGAAAAACTAGTAAATCACTCAGACTTTTCTTGCACAGATTTACCTCCTCGAGTCTCATTTTTAAAAAGCTTAACAGTAGTGGCCACTGAAGTGGCCAAGCTCGCCCGCTGTGTCCACTGTCCTGCTAATAGAAGACATGTGAAGCAACTACGCCCCGCGGTCAGGCGAGGCAAGGAATCATTTCCAGCAGACAGCCATTGATACAGAGATGAAAATGAGGGAAAGGCTGTGGAGACAGGCTGACAGCTCAAAGGCTCCTCAGAGGGCGAGCTGGCAGCATGTGGCAAGCGGCCGAGGGAAGCCGCGAGGCAGAAGAGCAAAGACTGCTGCCGGCTCGGGGGCTGCTTTAAGGCATTTTGTTGCTGCTGCTATTTCCTACAGTCAACAGAAGCTGGTGTTTACTTCTTGGCAGATTTCACCTTCGCTGGTAATTCAGTGCAAGAGACATTATAAAGTCATAATAGGAAACAAAGCCAACACACACTCATGGTTTAGCTTCTAACAGATCATTAATAACTGAAGTAATCCCTGACTTAATGAGCTGTAGTCTGCAGACACGTTGTCTTGTTCCTTAATGCTCAACTGTTGCACAAGAGCGATTTCTTTACGAAGTGCAGATCACATCCAACAACCTCATTGCTCTCCATCTAGCCGGGCAATTGAGGCTGATGGATTCTTCCATATTTTGCTTAGATTTGACAGCTAGTATCACAGAATCACAGAAGGTTGCAGGTTGGAAGGGACCTCGAAAGATCATCTAAGTCCACCCCCCCACCCCCCGATGGAGCAGGGTAAGCCTGCAGTACTGTCTCGAGATGTTCTACATGGGGCTTGAACCCATGACCCCAGGGATTCAGAGTCCCATGCTCTACTTCCTAATGACCTGCATTAATTGTATCATCACAGGAAGCCAGGGATTAGAAGAGACTTTGAAAGATCATCCAGTTAAATCCCTCAGCCACAGCAGGACCACAGATTATCAGGGATTAGAAGGGACCTCAAAACATCATCCAGTCCAATCCCCCTGCCAGAGCAGGATCACAGAACTTCTGGGAGTAGAAGGGACGTTGAAAGATTGTCCAGTCCAATCCCCTTCCAGAGCAGGATCACCTAGACCAAGTCAACAGGAACACGTCCAGGTGGGTTTTAAACATCTCCAGAGAAGGAGACTCTCCTCACTGCCTTTCAGTCCCAGAAGAGGTCCTACCTTGGCTTTCACACGCAGAACACTAACAAGTGAGAGCTCACACGTACCCCATCCTCTGCTCCTAACACACGTGAACATTCACTACTAATATAAATCCTCACATCACAGAGTCACAGAACATGAGGGATTGGGAGGGACCTCGGGAGATCACCCAGTCCAATCCCCCAGCCAGAGCAGCATCACCTGACATTAATGACAAACCCTGCTCTTCTTTCTGTAACGTCAGGATGTTCCCAGTGATTTCAAGCTCGTGGGTTGGATTCTCAAGAGTCACAGTCTCTCCCGAGTCCTTTGAGGGCTCCCTACTCCGGACCTCGCCCGGGGAAGCCTTGCGCTGTGCTGTTACTCCCTCACCTGCTCTCTGGCTTCATTGCAGGTTGCTCGGTTCTCACCATCTCCCGGCCACACTAGGTTACAGCAGCGAGAGGCTGATTCACTCCCACCGCCGTGACCACAAAGGACAGCCAAACAGCCTCCAAATCCCACGGAGGCACTTTATTTGAGGTTTTATAGGGGAACACAAGTCATTAATTAAGCCTTCAGAACATTCAGAAGCAGGTTGAGCAGATGCCTGCTGCTTATGGAAAGGTTTTCATGTAAAGCCGCTTGGAAATCTTTGATTTGCACTAAGTAGCGTTTAAAGATTCCAGAAAGCATTTTATAAACTGTTCTCTCACATCTCTGAGCAAGGCTGAAACATAAAGAGGCTTTTTTTGTAGGTTGTTGCTTCGGTTTTCTCTGGAAAAAAAAGGGGGGGAAGCTTCAGAAAAGGGCAAAGACAATTTCAAAGAGTTTTTTCTCCTCCAGTTTTTGTCAGTAAATTTTATGGAAATTAAAATAGCTTCTGAAAAAGTCTGCTGGTGAGAAACCAGGTGCTTGCATCTTTTTTTCCTTCAATATATGTTTTTAATTATCGCCCTTATTACCATATTGCATTTATTCATAAAACCGCAGCGTGATCCGAGGAACGAGGGCTGCTTGGCCCTTTGAAGGGTTTCAAGCAATAAGAGATTTAATGAAAAAGAAGTATCAGCAGTGCAGCACCCAGTGCAAACACAGGGCAGATGCGTCGTCTCCTCCAGGCAGATTTGCTTTAGAGGTACCGCAGCAGCTCTCTGCTCGTTACCTTAATATCAAGTGAGTGAGATAATATTTATGCTCCAAATGCCTTGTGGTTTTCATTAAATAGAGATTTACCAGCAGCATGGTGATACCTCAGCACTAGACAGGAGTCACAGAACACTAGGGGTTGGAAGGGACCTTGAAAGATCATCTAGTCCAATGCCCCTGCCAGAGAGTCCTTGAGGCCAAGAGGGCCAACGGCATCCTGGGGTGGATCAGAACAGGGGTGGCTGGCATCTCCATTACTCATCTCCATTTACTCTGCCCTGGTGAGACCACATCTGGAGTGTTGTGTCCAGTTCTGGGCTCCTCAGTTCAAAAGGGACGTGGAGCTGCTGGAGAGAGTCCAGGACAGAGCAATGAGGATGATGAAGGAAGTGGAGCACCTCCCTTAAGAGGAAAGGCTGAGTGAGTTGGGTCTCTTTAGCTTGGAGAAGACAAGACTGAGGGGTGACCTCATTAATGTTGATAAATATGTGAGGGGTGGCTGTCAGGAGGATGGAGCCAGGCTCTGCTCAGGGGCATCTAGTCATAGGAAGAGGGGCAGTGGGTTTGAACTGGAACAGAGGAGGTTCCATATAAATAATGTAAGAAACTTCTTCCCAGTGAGGGTGACAGAGCCCTGGAAGGGGCTGCCCAGGGGTTTGTGGAGTCTCCTCCTCCGGAGACATTTAAAAGCCACCTGGATGTGTTCCTGTGTGACCTGGTCCAGGTGATCCTGCTCTGGCAGGGGGATTGGACTGGATGATCTACCGAGGTCCCTTCCAATGCCTGCTGTGCTGTGATCCTGTGATTTGTGTGTGGTGTCAGTGCAGACCACATCTGTTTTTAAAAGCCATGCTTGCTGCTCTCTCTTAGTCTCATATTCAGGGAACACTGCGAGTTCTGATAATCAGACTGCTATTTCCTTAAGACTCTGGCACTATAAATGTATTAACTGTCTCATGAAGCCATCTGCTCTTGCAATTAATCAAGACAGTTGTCTCTTTAAGACTGTAGCCTAGCAACTCCCAGGAAGGCAGGGGAAGTCCCAGTTGGTGCCGCAGATCGACAGAGCCATTATCTCAAGACTGATCTAACCTGTGGACTGTTTCAAAGCATCTTCCTGATTAAAAGTAAAAAAGGGGAAAAACATTGGTGGAGGCTGGAAAAACAATTGCATCTAGATGAGTATTTGTTATGTGCACGTGGATTTTTCAGGGGCAGCTCGTGTTTCTGCACATCTAGATATGAACATGGATTTGTCTCTCAGATCCAAACAAGCTGGGTGATGAAAACAGTCATTTCTTTTCCTTCTCATTAGTCTGCTTCATCTCCAAACTAGTCACTTATTCAGCTGGAGCAGAAGTAGGCTGCTGGAAACATGAAAATGAATGAGCTGAACCCACCTAAGTGGGTTATACTGAACTCAGCTCAAGGCACCTAGATTCCAAGCTGCAAGCAAGGCTGAAGACTTGATAATTTTGGGTTCTACTTCGCCTTTCTCAGCTTCATGGCATGGATGATGGAAATATTGTGGCTTCAAGGCTTCCAAGATCCGTCAGTAACAGTGCTCAGTCATAGCTGCAGACTTCAGAAGTTTTGGCTGAAAATGGCCAGTGGACCATCGTTGTACCAGCCACAGAATCATTCAGGTTGGAAAACAACATTCAGGGTCAGGGATGAAGATAGTTGCAAGAATCACAGAGCATCAAGAATTGGAAGGGATCTTGAAAGACCATCTAGTCCAATCCCCCTGCCAGAGTTGAATCCATTCATGCACTGCTATTCTAATATTTACAACTAGGATTTTCATAACTCTGAATTCACAGTGATCCTTAGCTCCTCACTCAGTAGTACATGTTAAGGAACTACTAAGGCTCCTAAACCCTATCTGGTTAAGGAATCTTAGAGGGACAAATCATCAGGGATTGGAACGGGGACTAGATGATCTTCTGAGGTCCCTTCCAATCCCTCATGCTCTGTGACCTCAAAAGACCATCTAGCCCAATCCCCCTGCTAGAGCAAACGGAGCCATCTGTCACCCAGAGATACTGCTTTTCAGATTGGGTTTAAAGCATTGATAAGGCAGCCTGGAATGCTTTCACCCCCTGTTCCACAGATAGATAGATGACTTTCACCTGGTGGAAGCTGACCTTTCAGCACTTTGGAAGAGCTCTGTGTTCTAGAGATGCACTTCGATTCGCATCACAAGTGTCATGATAACAGGAAAATAAGTGCCTGGAGTTGTCAGGAGAAGAAAACCTCTCAACACATAGCTGGGCTGATGAGGAATCCTTAAGGTCTGTAGAACTTCAAGTCTAGAGGAATTTTACTCCTCTGGTTTGTTTTTTTTATAGCTTTTTTCAGAACTAGGCCAGTGTTGAATTGCTGTAATCAAAATAACCATAGACTTGTGCTCCTGCATCCACAGACCCGAGCAGCAACAAGAGCTGTTTAATGGAGCTGGTGCTGGTATCGATCCTTCGTCGCTTAAAACGGAACTTGCAGGTTAATCAGATCCGCGAGCGTCTCTCTCATTACTTACACTGCTGAAGAGGATTAAATATTAGGGGGGAAGACCAAGGTTTGCTTTGCCAGGTAAATAAAAATCAATGTGTTGTCGTTTGTAAACACGTTAAGTGTAGGACGGTGACAAATCCCGCAGCCCTCTCGAGGACAATTTTTCAAGCCCCTGGAAGGCAGTAGCGACGTGGATGCGAGCACAGGATTATGTAGGAGGTTCTGCGCCCTCCCTCCTCTGGTTAATTCTTCTGTTAACCTCATAACTGGGCCTGATTTCTCATGTAAAGTGGGTGATATTAATCTCCACAGGGGATGGACAATTACACACAGCTGCTTCTCCTTTTAATCTTGTTTCAGACTCATAGCTTGGACATATCTTATGTAAATTGGTCGTATTCATGGCATTCACGTTCTCCAAGGGATCTGGAGACACCTAACGAGACTGGATGGAGATCCTGATGATTAGCTGTCATGCCAAATACCTTCACCACATATCGTCTTGCAGCTGTACTTGAAAACTACATCTTGTGTGTTTGCATCCCTTGTGTGTTTGCTCCTCAGGAGCAGCTGGCCCTTCCTGGCCCTGGATGCATGACTTTGAGGAGAAAAGACCTTGAAGTACCAGTTTTGAATACCCCCTGCCAGCACAGCCTATTGTATTGCTGATGATCAGGTTTTCTTGGTCAACTTTGACCGAGCTCTTGCAGCTGCAGAAGCGAGTACCACACAATCATAGAATGGTTTGAGCTGGAAGGGACCTTAGACATCACCTACTTCCAAAACCCCTGCCATGAGCAAAGACACCTAGATAGTATCTACTTCCAACCCCACTGCCATGAGCAAAGACACAGATTGTCCAGAGGCCAATTAGGGTTAAAATAACACGAGGATACCCAGACATGCTCTGCCTTTCAGCAGGTAACTCTCCTGGGTCATTAGCATAGACCTGCAGCTCTTGCAGACGATGCACTTTTCACAGCAAGACCTGCTAGCAAGCAACACGTGTGCCCACACTGACTTTGGAATAGCAGTTGTCCCATTAGACTTGTGGATGGTCTTTTGCTGCAAAGCACAGTGCTGCCAATGGGCAACTGCTAGCCTTGACTTACAAACCCCTGATTTACCACAGCTAAACTGACCCACCACTCAACACCCCAGCACAGAACACAGGCTTCCAATGGAAGCATCTTCCAACGCATAGTGTAGACAACAGCTCCAAGCACAGTTTTTCTTTTCCATACCAGAGGTTTATACGATTATCAGCTTAAGCTCTAATTGGATTTAACTAATTGGTAAACAGGATTTTTATTCATTAGTTTTATACGTGTATCAGTTCCTCATTGAAAGGTTTCATTTAAATTCAGCATAAGCAACTGGGTAGCTGAGATTTGTAAAAAAAGACAAAGATCAGCGAAAAGCCCTGACAAATCACATCCATTTACTCACTTTGATGTCTCAAAGATGCCTATTAAATCTGATTATTTTTGTAGACATATTACTGTATAAAATACAAATTAGGGCTGTCCAGGGGGGTTGTGGAATCTCCTTCTCTGGGGATGTTTCAAACCCACCTGGCCATGTTCCTGTGCAACTAGACCTAGGGGATCCTGCTGCACAGGGGGATTGGACTGGGTGATCTTTCAAGGTCCCTTCTGACACCTAATGTTCTGTGTTTCTGTGAATTCTTGTTGTTTTCTGATGGAAATATTAAAGACCAATCCCTGTCAAATTCTTACAAATCAATTAAGAACTTTGGATGTTCTCCTTCACTGCCCAGGAATCTCTGCTGTAAGGAGCTGTTAGAATTATGGTTTAAATAGGAAGGTCCCATTCTGCTTCAATCCCAAGTAATTCCACTGTAAAATCAGTGGAGTTGCTCTGGATTTAAGTCTGAAAGCAGAATTTGGCCCTTTGATCCCTGCTGCCATGATTCAATTGTTGGGAGATTTACTATACGGGGTGTGCTCACTACAACTGGCAGCTGCTTGTTCATCTGCTGACCAGCAGAGCAAGGGCTTCATTCTCAACAAAGCAGAAGCTTCTCAGTAAAAATCGAGTGTAGAAAATCCCCAGCAGAGCTCTAATACTCCTTTCCAGGAAGTGAAAGTAGAGCTTTTCACCAAGCTGGACTACCAGGTGCAGTGGAGGTCGTTGCGTGCACAGTGGCTTGTAAAGCTCTGAAGAATCGGTCTGCAATGCTAAGTGGACAACGTGAAGGTTTGGTGCTGAACCTAAAAATGGCTTTGGCTAAATGGGAAAATGGGGGGAAACCAAACACTGCTGGGGGCTGCACAGCAGCAGCAATTCACCACCAGAATCTTCAGCAAACAGCCAGTCCACGGGATTTTTCTAATACAGGAGTGAGAGAAGATAAAGCACTTGCCTAAGACACAGATTTTCAGAAGTATATGATCCTGCTCTGGCAGGGGGATTGGACTGGATGGTCTTCTGAGGTCCCTTCCAATCCCTCATGTGCTGTGATTCTGCGATTGGACTGGATGGTTTTTTGAGGTCCCTTCCAAACCCTAATGTCCTGTGATTCTATAAAAAGCATGACAATATATTTTAGGCTTTACAAGTGAGTAACTAATAGGTCAAAGGAGAAATGTGCATCAAAAATAGAGCAAATAGCATAAAATACTATTACAGCAGCAGAAAATCTTGGCCATCAGAAGAGCAGCAAAAAGATTGGTGAAAATCTAGATGAAAATCAAAAGACACCAGCACAGGCTGGTATTAAATTGCCTCCGTTCTACACCGTTTACACCCAATTCTCACGTGTGTGACAGTTTAAAGTCCAATCTAAACCATGAGGATGCGTTTCAATCATCTTTTTAAATAATATTCACCCATTTTAATCAGCAAAATATTAAATATGCTTTTCTCTTCTCACAGAAGAGTTGTACAGGAGTCAGACAAGTGGGAAACAGCTAAGCTTATCATAGAATCATGGAATCACTAGGGATTGGAAGGGACCTTGAAAGATCATCCAGTCCAATCCCCTGACACAGTAGGACCACCTAGACCAAGTCACACAGGAACACATCCAGGTGCCCAATCCCCCTGGGCAGCCCATTCCAGGGCTCTGTCACCCTCACTGAGAAGTTCCTTGCCATATTGATGGGGAATCTCCTCTGTTCCAGCTTAAGAACACTGCGCCACATCCTATCACTAGATGACACTGGGAAGAGCCTGGCTCCATCCTCCTGATGGAAACAGGCACGTGCTGTACCTACTTCTTCCAAACACCCAATCCTTAATGTTCTGTAATCCTGTGATAGAGTTTGGACATGGATCTTGAAAGAAAGATTAGACAGAAATTCCTGAGCAAACTGAAGAGCTCTGGAAGCTCAACGTGCGCAGACACCTACATAAACGTCCAGCCTCCACCTTCCACTCTTTATTTACTACTACACGGAAGCCAGCACTGTGCTCCCTCAGCAGTATTTCTGCTCCTGAAACCCCTAACTGCTCCGAAGCTGTTTCATGTTTGTTTTCAAAGACTCCCTGTAAAATACTGGTGGGTCGTGGGGTTGGTTTTTTTCCCCCTCGACAGCAGAAATAAGAAACCAGCTCTCCGTTTGGGCTGGAGCGGAGATGAAATGAGGAGCGGCTGCCGCTAAGCAGAAAATTTGCTGGCTTTATGTGTGCCAGTTAATTACGACACTTCAGAGGCGCTTCTGAAAGGATAAGGCGAGCTGCATAAATTTAGCTGTAATCCAGGCAGGCAAAACTAATTTGCAGGGGATGGCCTTATCTAGCTGCTGCAGCTTTCTCAGAAAATTAACCTTGGATATTTGGGCCCAATTCGGAGAGTGTTTGATTTACCCCCCGCCCCCCCTTCCTCCTCAGCGTAAGAGAATTTTAAATTCAATGCAACACCTGACTTTTAAGAGACACTATGAAATGCTAGAGGCTGCTCAGAGTTAGCTCTGACAAGCAAAAACACACGTTTAGATACGTATGTGTGCGACCGTCCTTCGAGCCCGTTACCCCACCTCCTCGCGCGTGGATCAGAGGGTTTATCGCCGCGTGTAGGGGTGTGGGTGAGTGTTTGGATTAAGAGAAGATGCAGCTCATTTTAATGCACTTAGAGAAATTCATCAGAGTTCATTGGAGAACCAGTCATGCATATGGGCTTGTTCATTCTGCTGGAAATGAAGAAATCCCCATAAAAATAGAAGTGTAATGAAGTGTTGAGGCAAGGCCCTGCCTGTCATTCCAATTACCAGGGGTTTAGGTCTTGCCGTGGTGCGCCGCTATTAATTGCTCTTAGTCAGCACAATTAAAAGCCTCCCTTCCATTTCACCAGCTTCACCAGGTCATAGGTGAAAGATTTCATTGCAAACGTCGCCAAATCCACCTTCAAAGGTGGAGGCATAATGTCAAGTGTAAGAACTGGTAGTGGCCTCTTAGCATTTGGCAACTTGGTTGGACATCTTTTGATGGTTGCCTAACAGAAT
This sequence comes from Rhinopomastus cyanomelas, assembly GCA_013400115.1. Taxonomy (NCBI): domain Eukaryota; kingdom Metazoa; phylum Chordata; class Aves; order Bucerotiformes; family Rhinopomastidae; genus Rhinopomastus; species Rhinopomastus cyanomelas. The sequence goes on from VXBP01008715.1 coordinate 11,355, forward strand.
CACAGGTCATTAGGGATTGGAAGGGACCTCAAAAGTTCATCTCGTCCAATCCCCCGACACAGCAGAATCACCTAGATCAAGTCACAGAACATTAAGGATTTGAAGGGACCTCGAAGGATGATCTAGTCCAATCCCCCCACCACAGCAGGATCATCTAGACCAAGTCACACAGGAACAGGTCCAGGTGGGTTTTAAACCTGTCCAGAGAAGGAGACTCCACAAAACCCCTGGGCAACCCCTTCCAGTGAGTTCCTTCTCATAATGACATGGAACCTCCTC
>VXBP01008715.1:11812-27411 GCA_013400115.1 Rhinopomastus cyanomelas
CCTTTCCTCATCAGGCAGATGTTTCACTCCCTTCATCTTTGTGGCTCTGCGTTGGGCTCTCTTCAGCACCTCTAATGTTCTGTGATGCTGGAAAGCCAACAGAAAGAAGCCTGTGTTCATGTTATTAGGCAGATAAGGCATTCCAAGGATAACTAGAGCTAGAGGAGCACAGTCCTTTTACCACCAACCCAGGACTTCACATCACCCTAACGAGCATCAGGGAGGACACATTTCATCCACATGTCCTCATGAATTATTACGCAGGAGGCTTTCCAAGTCAGAAACTTGGCCACGTTCTGCATCAAAACAATTTGGCTAAAGACATGAACTGCAGAGTCAATTCACCACTTTATCCTTCATTTCTTGGTAGTCATCAGGTATCTACATCCGGGATTTTCGGGTACTCGTGACCGCTCAACTGCTCAATGGAGGGACAACGTAAGAACAAGATGACTTGCAGTGGGACTCATCTCACCTAACTTTGGAAGTTTAAAAGTGAGACATCTAAGACTGAACTGGAGAGAAACAGGCAACTCTAGAGGGCAATTCATTTGACCTCAGATGCCTATTTTAGTCGGAGATGAATCACCCTCCAGAGATGCCTAGATTTCTCTATTGGCTATAAAGGGAGCCTAGGGCAGGCAGTGCAGTGCTTCTGGCTTTCAGACACGTAGTTTAGAAGAGCTATGTCCCACTCTCTGTAGTAGTAAGGTTCCGTCTCCACAATTACTCATGCTGGTTTCAGATTGACTAAATACTCAAGAGCATAATTCTAAGTATTTGTTCTTTTTAGCTTCTCTCCAGGTAATTACTGCCTTTGGTTTTCATTCATTCTCTCATTAAAAATATTCAGTTAATTTTAACCTCTCTCTAGTTCACCTTCCAAAACAGATGCCTTCACGATAAGGACCAGAGCAGATTATGAGAGCGTTATGCTTCACGCAGCTGTTATTATTTAAGGAGTTCTTTTCACTTTTGAGATACCAGGAGCCTCACTTTTCAGGTCTCATAATGGAAAGGGTGGTCAGGTGCTGGAATGGGCTTCCCAGGGACATGGTTGAGTCACCATCCTTGAATGTGTTTAAAGATGGTTTGGATGAGGTGTTGAGGGATCTGGTTTGGGGGTGACCTTGTAAGGTAGGGATGATGGTTGGACTCGATGACACCAGGGGTCCTTTTGAACCAGAGTGTTTCACAGACCTTTTAATTGATACAGACAGCAGCTTATTTTCCTCACTGTGTCTTCAAACCCCGAGTTCTTTCGTTATCATAAACCACGAGTTCTTTTATTAAAAGAGATCTCCCCATATTTTAACATAACTTCAGTCACTTCAGATTTAAATGGAGGGCTCTTAATGTAAATGTCCTATAGCACAGACTGAGTGCAATCAGCATAAAAATGATGTGACAGCCTTCCACACTGCTGAATAAATGAGGCATAGCCTTGACTAGCAAACTTAGAGGCTGGTGATGTCTTTGGACTATATTAGAGAATTTATGATACTTCCTGTGGGAGAGGGAAACTGTTCAGGAAAGTTTATCCCGTGTCTCACAGGCACAACAATCTCTTTGTATTTATACTTGGATTGTCAGCGTGAGCACAGGTTTCTCATTCTCTGTGGGTGTCAGAATTCCAGTAACAAAAAGTTTCTGTTGAAGAAAAGGTGCTGGAAGAGTTTTCAATAACACACCTGGATTTGGGTCAATCTACTGTTTCACAGAACATTAGGGACTGGAAGGGACCTTGAAAGAGCATCTGGTCCAATCCTCCTGCCACAGCAGGATCACCTAGACTGAGTCACACAGGAACATATCTAGGCAGGCTTTAAATGTCTCCAGAGAAGGAGACTCCACAACCTTCCTGGGCAGCCTGTTCCAATGCTCCATCACTCTCACCCTGAAGAAGTTCCTTCTCATATTGATGCAGAACATCCTCTGTTCCAGCTCACACCCATTGCCCCATGTCCTATCAATAGATGACATTGAAAACCCTGGCTCCATCCTCCTGACACCCACCCTTCACCTATCTATAAACATGGATGGGGTCACCCCTCAGTCTCCTTTTTCCCAAGCTCAAGAGACCCAGCTCCCTCAGCCTTTCCTCATCAGAGAGATGCTGCAATCCATCATCCTCGTAGATCTGCACTGGACTCTCTCCAACAGTTGTGTCCTTCTGGAACTGAGTGACCCAGAGCTGGACACAGTATTCCAGATACAATCTCACCAGGGCAGAGCAGAGGAGGAGAACCTCTCGGTCTACTAACCACCCCTCTTCTGATCCACCTGGGGATGCTGTTGGCCTTCTTGGCTAGAGCCATAGAACCATTAGGGATTGGAAGGGATCTTGAAAGATCAAACAAACACTTCCTAAATTCCTAACACTGGAAAGGAAACAAAACATTTGTCTACCTCCACAAACGAAAAACAGGAAAGGACAGTGAAATGAGACGTGACTGCTCTGAGCACCGGGATTTTGAGGCAATACATTCGTTTTCTATAGTTGTCAGGGAAGCAAATGTTCCAGAAACACAGGAGTCAAAAAATTACCCATCGTGTCTCTTGGAGAAACAAGACCGAGCTAGAGGATGGGATTCAATGAAGTCCTGTTTTGACAACACGAACCAGGTCATTTTGCTTTGTGGTTTCAATGGCCAAGATGGGTGTCTTGTCCATCTTTTGCTCAATACCCTAAAGCAGTAATCACTCAGATTTGCTTCAGCTTCTCACTAGGACTGACTGATGTGCTAGAGATGACATTTAGAAGCATCACAGTTGTAAGCTTTGTTGATTTACAGCATACTTCCTCTTTCCTCCAGGGCAGTATAAATTCCTACCTAACTGAAAGAGGACTGGAACACTAGAGTGTTCTGGACCTCAAGTACTTGGGGTACCCAGGAACTTCTAAATACACAGCAATAGAGCCCTACTCATTGACTGCATTTTGAACACGTGTCCTACTCACATCTCCACACTGCAAGAGGGTTGGACCACATGAGGAGACTGAGGGGTGACCTCATTCATGTCTATAAATATGTGAAGGGTGGGTGTCAGGAGGATGGAGCCAGGCTCTGCTCAGTGGCATCTAGTGATGGGACAAGGGGCAATGGGTGTGAGCATGTTCCACATATTTATATGGAACCTCCTGTGTTCCAGCTCACAACCATTGCTTCTTGTCCTATCATTAGATGGCTCTGAGCAGAGCCTGGCTCCATCCTCCTGACATCCACCCTTGGAAGATAACATGTGGTCACTGGTCTGAGCAAATCACAGAAGTCCTGGAGCATGGGGATGGAGGAGAAAGTGAGCCTGTGGAGAGTCACAAAAGCAGTGGAGAAGAGTCCTGCAAAACTATGCTAAAGTGGCTCTTTAGTCACCAGCATCATAAAACACCTCATGGCAGTGATTGTTGAAAAGTTCAGAGTCAACTAAGCCTCACAATAAGAGTTAGGCAGAAAGTTCTGTGAAAGCTGCAGGTGGCAAAGTTATCTAATTCACCCAGTCTTCACTTTAATGGGAAACCTGAAAGGCAGCTTTCCTTGTTTCCCGGGGCTTCTTAACATAAACACTTCTCCACTGGTGTGATTCTTTTCATCCACCTTATATCTCGTAGACACTATCAACCTCAACTAATCTCGAAAATCTTCATTAAGTCCCACAATTATTCCTACCTTAGACTTCTCCCCATTCGGTGTTTTTAATCATTGGTTCCACAGAGACTAGCTTTGAGGATTTTTTTTCTCTCTCTCATTTTGGGTCACACCAGGGCTACTTCTCTGAAATTCAATTAGAGCCTTATAACAGTTCTCTATAAATTTCACCGCTTCAAAAAAACAAACAGCAAGATCTTGAAAGAAGCACTCTGTGACTGCCAGAAGGGGCTTATTAGCACTTTGTCAGAAAAGTGTATTTGTTTTCGGCAGATCAATCAAACCTACTTCAAATGACAAGTCCTTGAGCTCCAAATACCATGGACCTAATATTCAGATGGTATTTTCCCCCCCCACACTGCTGGCACTCCATCTTCTCATGAAAGACTGTAGAATGAGCTGCCTCTTCACGGCTAAATTACTGCTTCAGAACATTTGCCTTCAACTCCAGGTAAAGGCCTGTTCTTCAAACGTTTGTTCTGTCACCTTGATCTGGGCCACCAGAAAAGCCATTAAGGCAAAGGACTGCTTCTCCTTTTTCATGCCTTCATTTCACAAGAAGGTCTTTTCACCCTGCAGAAAACACTGATTTGATGAATTTAAGGGAGTCTGCACTAGGAGAAACCACAACAGAATAATTATATCCATTGAGCTTAAGATTAAGTCAACAAAACCCACCTGGACATGTTCTACATGAATATGAGAAGACACTTCTTCCCAGTGAGGGTGACGGAGCACGGGAAGAGGTTGTAGAGTCTCCTTCTCTGGAGACATGTCCCTGTGCAATGCCCACCCTTCAAATATTTATAGACATTAATGAAGTCACCCCTCAGTCTCCTCTTCTCCAAGCTGAAGAGACCCAGCTCCCTCAACCTCTCCTCATAAGGGAGGTGCTCCACTTCCTTCATCATCCTCATTGCTCTACGCTGGACTCCCTCCAGCAGCTCTACATCCCCCTTGAACTGAGTGATTTAATTTTATCAGATTGAAATAAAATGAATGAATGGAAACAGAAATAACTAGATAAATAAGCCAAGGGAATCCCTCCCAAACCAATCGCTTTCAATAAGTTTCTGTATCAAGAGATGTCAGGAAATCCCCAAGAAATGTTATCATCTGAAGTGTTTCACACCAGTATAATCCTGCCAGCTCACATCTTTTGATGCTTGTGTGGTTGTTCTAGACTGGGGGAAAGGGACTGCTAACTGTCCCCTGCAAGGAGCATTGTGATAGCTCCCCCCAGCTCATGCTCAGACCCACCTCTGGCCAAGCTGAGCCAATCAGAACCTCTGTGATAACATCTTAAGGGAACTCCATAGAATGACTGTTTGTTGGCTCTGCTTGGGAGCTCACCTTTGGGCAACAGAAGGGGTGCCACTTGGCCTCTGGGGGAAGATATGCCTAAGCAACCATTGCCATTTGGATCACCGTGAGAGGACCACCTAATGGCCTTTGGAGACCTCATGGATCAGAAAAGGAGAAAAGTACCTTCTTAACCACAGAGCAGAGAACATGTAAGCAGAGGATGGAGCCTTAAAGAGACCACAACTCTAAGGAACGGACCAAGGCTGGAGTGGTCACATGCTGGGACAGCCCATAGTCCACAGAAGACCTACACACAGGCCAAAGACAGCTCATGGAGGACCTGTCTTCTGTAGGGTAGGATGCCATGTTGCCAGAGGACAAGAGGACCGCAAGGAGATATCCCTCTGAGGGAAGGTGGTAGCAAAGCTGGGTGCATGAAGATGTAGAAACTTCATGAATATCTCATTTTTCAGTGACAGAGTTTTCCTGTTGTAGAAGTCAAACATGCTTTTGCTTTCCCCAAACGGAGCCTGTCCCTTTTCTCCCCCCTGCCATGTCTTGTAAATTGCAAGTGAACACTTCCTGTCCTTTGGTACTTTCAATAATTAGTTAGCTTGTCCTGGACCTGGTCAGGATAGCCAGCCTACAACTACTTGGTCACGTTAGAAGTCCACTGGAACATCCCCTGCTGTCTCCTCACGTACTCCAGCGCCCAAGTACAGGAGGCAGTTGCAGCCTTGTATTCCCCATCCAGGAGCAATGACTCCACGTAAATATCACACAGTTAGGAAAATAAAGGTAGAGGAAGGAGAAACACCCAGCATCACCACCCAATGTAGGTTTAGTGTTTGGAGCAGTAGTCTAAGAATCTGTCTTTTCCAGTCAAGTGTTTCCCTAGATGTCCTCTGTCCCACCCACTTGAGTACCCAAAGCTCATGGAAAACCAACAGGACCTTATAGCTGGTACTGCTTAAGACTCAGCACCTCCACACTTCAGTTTATATTCCATCACGGTTCTCACTGGAAAGGAGCAAACCAGTAGCAGAGAATGATTAAATTCAAGAAGTCTGTCTCCTGGGACCACTCTTAGAATCATTCCTCTACACATTTTCACCTTAAAATGGTCACACTCCTTGTTGCATGGAAATCTGTGATGAAGAAATCTGTATAGATCTGTATAAAATAAAGGCAGCTGTTCTGGAGAGCTACACTGAAAGAAAAGGACGTTTTTCTCCACTGAAGATGGAACTAGAGTCTTTCTGTTCACACATCTCTGCGCCAGCATTCATTCTCTCTCTGCTGAAGCACAGCTGACTTCATTATTTGCTTTTGTTTGCATTTTTATCACTGATTACATTAAATTTATATTGATTCCCTAAGTGCAGTGCGTGCAAAGCAAACATGCAGTTACTGTTCAGATTATTGCTGCTTCCTTCTCCCCTTAATGTCATCGCAAGCATCACACCTTCCTCGCTAACCTGAGGCTGATTGCTCACAACAGTAACTCTCCTTATCTTCCAAGCTGCTTAATGTGTTTAGGAATAGCTGAGGTGTCAAGTGACTGTGCAAACAAATTCGAGTCCCCACAAACCTTTTTGTGGTAGAAGATGACTACAAGATCCTCAACACAAAATTATTCACAGCTCACAGAACATTAGGGATTGGAAGGGATCTCAACAGATCCTCCAGTCCAACACACGATGAGCATCTATGACTCTCAACCAGACTGGGTTGCTCAAAGCCTCATTCAGCCTGGCCTTGAGCACCTCCAGGGAGGGAAAAGCCACAGCCTCTCCAGGAATTAATTCTAGAGCCTCTCCACCCTTGTACTGAAGTAGGGAGGGAACAGCCACAGCCTCTCCAGGAATTAATTCTAGAGCCTCTCCACCCTTGTACTGAAGTAGGGAGGGAACAGCCACAGCCTCTCCAGGAATTGATTCTAGAGTCTCTCCACCCTTGTACTGAAATAGGGAGGGAACAGCCACAGCCTCTCCAGGAATTGATTCTAGAGTCTCTCCACCCTTGTACTGAAGTAGGGAGGGAACAGCCACAGCCTCTTCAGGAAATTGATTCTAGAGCCTCTCCACCCTTGTACTGAAGCAGACCAAATACCTAAGAAGACTAACAAGGTTACAAGTCCAAGTACTACTACTGGAAGGCAATTTGCTAGCAGAATCAGGCAGTGAGTTCAGTCCACAGCCCTGTGGCAGAGTCCCATGGAAATCATGCACAGATATGGAAACAGTCTCTTTGGTGCATGTGTACTGGCCAGTCTTGAAATACTCCAAGCACACTGCAGAGTTTGATCCCACCCAAAGCTACAGCTCATGCAGAAGTGTTTAATGCAGCCAAAAGTATATTCCAAACACATCTTGTTTACGCAAACTCTAAAACTTGTGTTTGGGAAACATGTATTTTTCTACCCAGGATATGATGACAAGACCCTTCCATCGTTTCATGAGAGCTTAGCCACAGAAGTACATATTTCCACATGGTGTATCCCACTGACACTACAATTGACTGTTGAAGTAGAATCTTAGCTCCTTTCACAGAGTCTTAACACCACACAAATGGCCACAAGTGTCAGGTTAGAAAAGCCCCCTGGGATCACTGAGTCCAACCATCAACCCTACTCTACAAGGTCACCCCTAAACCACGTTCCCCAACACTACATCTAAGCATCTATTAAATTCATTCAGGGATGGTGACTCAACCACCAGCTTGGGCAGCCCATTCCATTGCCTCACCACTCTCTCCACCAAGGACACACAAATTTTATGGCAACACATTGAATTTCACCATAGTCATGTTCTGGACTACACACTGAAGCCTTCTGGTCTTTCCCTTTTTAGTTTCAATATTAAATCCTTGATCCTAAATTCAAAGAGCATAGTTCTGCAAACACTGGATCATTTCCTCCCTCTCCCATTAAATACAACAACATCAAACAGGCACCATCAAAACTCACAGCAGACGGCCACTGAATAAACCGATATTAAACGATCACCGTCAAAACCTACATTAGATGGCCACTAAATCAACCAATATTAGGCAACCACCATCAAAACTCACAGCAGAAGGCCACTAAATTGACCAGTATTAAACCAGCACCATCAAAACTCACAGCAGATGGCCACTAAATAAAGCAATATTAAACACCCACCACCAAAACTTACAGCAAGCAACCACTAAATCAACCAGTGTTAAGCAACCACCATCAAAACCCACAACAGACAGCCACTAAATTGACCAACATTAAGCAACCACCATCAAAACCTACAGCAGATGGCTACTAAATAGACCAATATTAAACAAGCACCATCAAAACTTAGAGCAGACAACTACTAAATAAACCAATATTTAAAAAAGCACCATCAAAACTCACAGTTTTGCTGTGTCCTCTGCAGAAGGAGCCGAAGGCAGACTTGTGAATCTGTAGCAGACTTGAGCCCACCCTCAGGTGCAGCACTTTTAACTTCTGCTAATTGACCATTGATGCCAGTCAGCTGCTGAAAGGACGTTCTGGAGGCACGCCCTCTCATTACAGTCAAGATGTTTAGCTCTTCAAATCACAGGAGGCACTTTCAAGTTTAGATCTTCTGTTTCAAGGGAGAAAACACCAAAAGAAATCCATATTAGACCAAGTAGATGACCATAAAGCTGATTCCATCGCAGCATAAAAGCCTGGAAATAATAAAAGCAAAACTAAGGGTTCTTCAGGTGGAGCTCCTCTGATTGCTGAGAAACATACATGCTTCAGGTGGAGCTCCTGTGCTTGCTGAGCAATATATGTTCTTTAGGTGGACCTCCTGTGCTTGCTGAGCAATATACATTCTTCAGGAGGACCTCCTGTGCTTGCTGAGCAATATAAATGGCAGCCAAGCTTCTGATGTAATTAGTGCGGTCCTCAGTATTTGCCTCGTCCTAGTTGAAATAATTGTGAGGGCATCACCACCGCTGGGGTGAAGCCGTGTTTGGACTTGAATGTGGTGGTCGCCGTGGCTTCAGCAGTAGAGCAGCCTTCCCAGGGGAGGTTACCTTGTTGAGCACCATGATTAAACAGCCTACAACGCAGCTATTCCAGCTGGAATATGTCCAGAACAATAACAACTCCCACACTTTCCTTGTCAAGAGCGCCCTGGGAGACTTAATGACCCGAAGCAGCTTTCTCCTTGGCTCTGTTCAGCAAAAGCCCTTCAGGTCTTCCGTTCGAGTCCTGAACCTAGACATCCTGCCGCAGCGAAGAGCGGAAGGAAAAGGGCGAAGTGTCAATGGCGCACGTTGCTCGGTGCAAAGAATCCCCAAGAGCTCAGGAAACGTGCCTGCTTAGTGAGAAATAACAGTTTGTGGCCAGCTGTTCCACATCATTATGAACATGTTGGCTCCAGCACGAGGCACAAACGGGGGCTATAAACACAGCACATCGAGGCGAGGGCCGCATGGATAATCATGCTTGTTAAACCAGCGGCACTGGGAAGAGGTAGACGGGGCTCAACTGCTGATTGAATATTTAGAGCAGAGCGCACGGTTTTAATTCAGCTTCTCAATAAGGACCTGGATGTAACGTGGGTCCGACAACAAGTGAGGCCCCTTCATGTATTTACTGAACTGGGAATTGAAATTCTCAGTGGAAACACAGTGCTGCACGTGAATGTGACGGGCACTTCTGAAAACTAACCTCGAGAAAGGACAGGGTTCTGGCCACCAGTGTTACTGGTCCTGGCTGCCTTGCTAACATGGACCACATCTGGCAGATTGTGTCCAGTTCTGGGCCCCTCAGTTCCAGAAGAACATGGCACTCCTGGAGAGAGTCCAGCACAGAGCCAGGAAGACCATGAAGGGAGTGGAGCATCTCCATGATGAGGAAAAGCTGAGAGAGCTGGGTCCCTTGAACTTGGAAGAAAGGACATGGAGGGGAGACCTCGTTAATGTTTATGATTCTATGATTCTATGAAATATAGAAAGGGCAGGAGTCAGGAGGATGGAGCCAGGCTCTGCTCAGTGGCATCCAATGATAGGACAATGGTGTGAGCTGGAACAGAGGAGGTTCCACATCAATATGAGAAGGAACTTCTTCACAGTGAAGGTGACAGAGCCCTGGAAGGGGCTGCCCAGGGGGGTTGTGGAGTCTCCTTCTCTGGAGATGCTTCAAACCCACCTGGACATGTTCCTGTGTGACTGGATCTAGGTGATCCTGCTGTGGCAGGGGGATTGGACTAGATGATCTTTTGAGGTCCCCCCAAATCCCTAATGTTCCATAATGCTGTGATTCTGTAATAGGAGGTTCCGCATAAGTATGAGAAGGAATTTCTTCACAGCGAGGGTAGTGGAGCACTGGAACACGGTGCCCAGGGAGGTTGTGGAGTCTCCTTCTCTGAAGATGTTTCAAACCCACCCGGACATGTTCCTGTGCGACTCAATTTAGGTGATCCTGCTGTGGCAGGGGGATTGGACTGGATGATCTTTTGCAGTCCCTTCCAACTCCTAATGCTGTGTGATGCTGTGATCCTTTGAGTTCTTTCACACCCTTAAGCTGGACACACAGCAGAATCATTCACCTACAGAGCAGCTGAGGATCTACACAGCTTTGGCAAAGGCTCTTCTGAAAAACACACAAGTGCAAGCAAACAGCTAAGTTGGTCACAACCCACAGAACATTTTCTTCCTTGATAATAACAGGGGGGTAGCCAGTGAAGATGCCGTTCCAGCAGGTGTCTGTCTCGTGATTAAATAACGTCTCCTGAAGACACACTCCTGTCTGCATCTTTAGAATTCATCTGGCAGCAGAACTACTGAAGAGAAAGTCAAGATCCTGATGGATGAGTTTTGTACAGCAATTTGCTCGGCTGGGTTTCCTTTTGTTTTAAATACGGCCACAATAAACCGGGGAACACGAAAAGATCTCAAGTTCACTCGGAGCCGTTTTGCCATCGAGGTGCATTAATGCAAATGAGACACAATGACTTTTCCCAGTTCTAATCGGGCTGAAATGAGGTGGAAGGAGCAGAAAGACAATTAACTTCAGGGGTTTTTCTTTTCTTCTTTTCCTTTTCTTTTGTTGTTTTTCAATCTCCAGAAGTTTGGAGTGGGTTTAATGCCTGATGGTAGCAGGCTGCCAGTGCTGCCAGGGAACATTATGCTGAGACCTTCAAGGGGCTTTATTTATCACATTTTTCAATTAACCTCTGCTTTTTAACTTCATCACAACGTCTCTACCAATTCACACCAAAGAACAAACAAACGTCCCCGATTCCTGTTATTATTTCCTCGCTTCATAAAATCAGCGGTCTCAGGGTTTGTTTTTTGCCCCCCTTTCTTTGTCTTATTGAGCACAGGAAGGAAAATGAAGAAAATTTCAAATAACGAGAGACCACCACGAGGGGCTAAGGGTTTCATATAAATCACGTTCCTACAATAACCTTGCTTCTCTCTCCTCTTATGTTTACGAAGTGAAGAGAATGTCTTCCATCCAGAAAGTGTGTTCTTGTGAGTTTTAAAATCTGGCACAAGGAACTTAAACCGGATGAGTTCCTGTGTGACTTGGTCCAGGTGATCTTGCTGTGGCAGGGGAATTGGACTGGATGATCTTTTGAGGTCCCTTCCAATCCCTGATGATTCTATGACTCTGTGAATGTAGATACTCAAGGTCCAATATTAAATTAAACTCAAGTTTTAAAACCCTCCTGCTTGGAGGACACAGTCAGACCTTTGCATTCAAGTGCCCCCGAATACATACATTAATAGGACCTGCACTAATAGGCTACTCTAGGACTAAGCAACCAGTTACAATTAGTATCTGTGCAGCAGATGCATCCTGTGAGTTTGTAGAAGCATCTTCAAACACAAGACACAGCTGTTGGGACAACCTCATCTGAACAAAAGCTGCACAAACACAACTCATCAGGCAGAAGTCAAAAAGTAGAGGAAAGAAGCACTTCCACCAGCCAGACAGAGAAGTTGGCACAAAAACCTCTGCCCTTGGATGAGAACATCACAGCAAATTGGACAGTTTCTCCAAGCTGATGGAAAACTACCTCAAGGCCCAGTCAGTACTTCACAACAATAAATCCATGGCCATTAGTAAGTCAAGGAAAGAGACTGGATTTTTTTCCCCTGGGCTGAAAGGAGCAGCTCTGTGTAATTTCCTCTGACTTTACCTTTAGTTTAACACTTTGGAACTGGTGCACTGGATCTTCCATAAATGTTATAGGCTGGGAGCCAGGCAGTTGCCCTTGAATTTGAACAGAGCAGTGTGGCCTCAGTTTACCACAGTCACTGAGTCCTGTCTCTCCCTGTAGCCGTTACAGCACAGCACAGTGCTGTTCATGGTGAGCAGAGCCATCATCTCTCCTGCTACAGGCTGAATGTTCCTACATATTTTCTATCAATGGTTGCAACCTGCTTTTGTGGCCGAGAGGGCCAACAGCATCCTGGGGTGGCTCAGAAAGGAGGTGGTTAGTGGATCGAGAGAGGTTCTTCTCCCCCTCAGCTCTGCTTCTAGTGAGACCACATCTGGAGTGTTGGGTCCAGTTCTGGGCCACTCAGATCCAGAAGGACATGGAGCTACTGGAGGGAGTCCAGCACAGGGACATGAGGATGATGAGCTGGAGCATCTCCCTTATGAGGAAGGACTGACAGAGCTGCATCTCTTGAGCTTGCAGAAAAGGAAACTGAGGGGTGACCTCATTAATGTCTAAAAATACATGAAGGGTGGGTGTCAGGAGGAAGGAGCCAGGCTCTGCTCAGTGTCAGCTAATGATAGGACAAGGGGCAGTGGGTGTGAGCTGGAACATAGCAGGTTCCACATCAGTATGAGAAGGACCTTCTTCACAGTGAGGGTAACAGAGCACTGGAAGGGGCTATCTGGAGGGGCTGTGTAGTCTCCTTCTCTGGAGACATTTAAAACCCACCTGGACATGTTCCTGAGGTACTTGGTCTAGGTGATCCTGCTGTGGCAGGGGGATTGGACTGGATGATCTGTTGAGGTCTTTTCCAATCCCTAATGTTCTGTGATTCTTGATAAGTGGCTTGGGTAAGTTATTTACAGCCTCTTGAGCTCCTGTCATGGGTGATGTCAGTGATTAGCTAAGACGATCCCTTGGCACTGCAGCAACAGGTCTGACTGCCTAATAGGAAAGCACTCAGACCAAAGTCATGGGCATTGATTCTGTCACTTCAGAACAGGCTCACGCAGCTTAGAGTATCCCCCATGGCCAGAGCACTGCCACTTTCTCCAGAAAATTGGCTATCTCATGATTCACTCCTCTCAATAATGATCAGTCCCCTCGAGTCTGGCCTTGTGCTGCCATGTGTATGTGAAGAATATTCAAGATCATGTTGTGGAGAAATAAGTAACTGGATGGACAATTTACCAAGTTCCTTTTAGTATGCAACAGGGATCCCGTGCTGGGCAGCTGGAAACCTCTGCAACACAGTTTTCAAAGACCTGAGACCCAGCCTTACTCTCTCACACCACATTTTAATCCCTAATGATCACAGAATCACAGAATCACAGAGCATTAAGGATTGGAAGGGACCTCAAAAGACCATCCAGTCCAATCCTTCTTCCAGAGTCATGTACGTTTCATTTTCTACTGTGATATTGTGTGCACCTGAATGCCAGGCATTGCATCTCTTTTACTACTAACTTATAAACTAGTCCTTATTTTCCTTCTTCTCAGTGAGGGTGACAGAGCCCTGGAAGGGGCTGCCCAGGGAGGTTGTGGAGTCTCCTCTGGAGACATTTGAAACCCACCTGGATGTGTTCCTGTGTGACTTGGTCTAAGTGATCCTGCTGTGGCAGAGGAATTGGACGTGATGATCTTTTGCGGCCCCTTCCAATCCCTAATGATTCTATGATTTCCTTGCACATTTATGCAAATATTTACGAAGTCATCAATAGCTATCAATCCAGTCACAGAGGAACATGGCCAGGTGGGCTTTAAACATCTCCAGAAAGAAGACTCCACAACCCCCCTAGGCAGCCCATTCTAGTGCTTTGTCACACTCACCATGAAGAAGTTGGACATGGAACCTCCTCTGTTCCAGCTCACACCCACTGCCCCTTGTCTGACCATTAAATGCCCCTGAGAAGCGCCTGGCTCCATCTGCCTCCACGTTGCACCTAGTCCGTAACTGGGGAATATTGCACTGAAGGAAATTTCCCAAGGTGTTTAGTCTGTGGAATTCCACTGCCTCATCCCTAAATTAAAAATCAGAAAATCAAATGATGTGACCTAGAAATACTTCCATTCCTGGAGAAGGCAAAGGAAGACAGGCAACAGAGCACACGAAGGAAACAGACTGCCAGGAAGGCGGAAAATCCAGCAGCGTGTGCTCTCGAAGGACCTTGAGCTGCCGAGCTTCTTGTCGATGTAAAGCAATTCCGGTGCCAAGGCTCCACAGACTAGTCGTGTTTTGGACAGGTTCCATCTGGCTCCGAGCAAAATGGCATGAAACATCTGCAGGCATGAGAAACATCGTCTGGCACTGCCCAGGATGTGCCCAGGGCAACAGCCAACACCCCCGACTGCCGAACAGGTCGGTGAGAATCTGTGCGTGAACTAGAAGACCGAAGAGGTGGATGTGCCTTGCCATCGGTAACAGATACCAAGGTCCGACAGCCTGACCAAGAGAAAAGCCTCTGGAATTGGTAGCAAAGCTCCCTTTGTCTCCTCTCTGAGCATAAAAGCACTGTCTGAAACATCCCTAACCTCTGACTCTGGGGGGGCAGTCCAATGCAAAAGACCCTGGGGAAATAAAGAAGCAGCATCTCTTTCAGTAAGCGCCAGATGAAGATGGCCTTTTGGTACCCAGGCAATCAAAACCTCGGTTTGTTGCGGAACTGTTGACTTGTTCCTGGTTTCTGTGCAGTGGATGAATGAGAAATACCTGATACCCTGCAGCACTTCAGCTGCTACAGCTGAGAAGGAGCTGCCAACATGCCATGACCCCTGCAGCTTCCTAGGTATCACAGTGAGGGTGACAGAGCCCTGGAACAGGCTGCCCAGGGGGGTTGTGGAGTCTCCTTCACTGAAGATGTTTAAGACCTGCCTGGATTTGTTCCTGTGTGATTTGTTCTGGGTGATCCTGGCCACAGCAGGATCACCTAGATCCAGTCACAGAGTATTTAGTCAGGAAGATATTTAGTGGTGCTGAGACATAAGCACTCCACTTGGCTACAGTCCCTACAGTGTTAACTCTTGTTTCTTGAAGCAAAAGAGTTTCTGTTAGAAAAGAAAAAACCAATAAAAAAAAGTCGCACTACTTTTGATTAGAACAGTTTAATCCTAATCCCTTTTCTCTGATCTTGGCAGCGGATTTTTAGCAAGTAACTATATTTAAATCACTACCCAGAATTAATCCTTTCGGTTGCTCAAGGCATGAATGGGAAGTAGTCACAAACAAAGAATTCAGGAAAGTGCTGCAGCTGTTTCATAGAATTCACTATTTATAATTGAAAAGATCTCTTCTCTTCTTTTTTCCTTTTCTTTTCTTTTCTTTTCTTTTCTTTTCTTTTCTTTTCTTTTCTTTTCTTTTCTTTTCTTTTCTTTTCTTTTCTTTTCTTTTCTTTTCTTTTCTTTTCTTTTCTTTTTTCTTTTTTCTTCCCCTTCCTTTCCCTTCCCTTCCCTTCCCTTCCCTTCCCTT
>VXBP01008716.1:0-15542 GCA_013400115.1 Rhinopomastus cyanomelas
ATTTCCAAACTGCAACAATAACTATTCATTATTAAAAAAGAATTCTGTTCATCAGTTCTGTGGGTTTCGAAATTTAACTTCATGTAGTCTGGGGTTACAAGCGGGTGCTGCCTGGCGCAGCGATCTGGCAGGATCATTTCCTAGCAGGCAGCTCAAACATTTCAAATGGTTTGACCAAACCAAGCAGTGAGTACTTAAGAATGAAAAATATGGTCTCAGAAACTAGGGAAAACCACCCAAGAAGAGAAGGAAGGCTCTGGTTTTCTGGACAATATGTTCATAGGATGTCATTTGACTATAACAAAGAGAAGTTTGCAGGACATACATGTGAAATTCAATAGACCTGAATAGCAGGTTGATAGATGTTATTTTTAAACCTTCAGTGGCAGACTGGTGCCTGGGCTCAACTGGTGCAATAGTTTTGGAGACAGCATTACTAAGCCATCCCACCACGAGGTGAAGTTCATCTCTGTGCTGGGATATTTTTGAATGGCTTTGGTACCACAGGCTCTATGTGCTGTACATTTCCCCCTGGAGCCTCCTCAGATAAGAAGAGGAATAATTTAGTGCCATAGCAAAGCTCCTGAGGTGAGGCTGAGCTGACCAGGGGCCTCATCAACAAGAAGTTCCATAGGAGGGTTTGTTCCTGCCTTGTTCCTCCTGCAAATGCCACAGCAATTGGTTTCTGTTACCTGGGAGCTTGCAGGGTAGTAATTGTTGGGAAAACAGTTTGTCAGTTGGATGGGAAACTTTGAGAGTGTGGATTTAAAATAAATAAATTATCTACTCAGAAGTTCTGTACTAGATAATTGATTAATATATATCATGGAAGTATTTTGTTATTATCTGCAGAAGTGTTAACTTTTATGGCATGTTCAGTCTTGCTACCTAATTTAAATTAAGTCTCTGAGCATGTGTCTTGGAGCTGCTAAGAAGGTCTCTGACTCCAAACGCTGTAGCATGGGACGCCAGTGCTGCCAAAACCTTTTCTTTCTCTTGGTTCTCCATCCCAGTCAAGACTGTCCTCTGGAAAAATTTCCTGAAGGCTCTGAGGTGAGCCGTGGAGTAAAAAATACAGGTGCACACACGCTCCAAATACTCCTTCTGACAAATGGCATCATTTCACAGGGAGAATTAGAGCTCTAATCCTGGTGTTTTTCAAACACATCTGTCTGGCAGGAAGCTGCCCATCTCTGGTCAGTGAAAGACAATGTTTCTAAACTGGTGCTAAGTTAAGCTCTTGCTTGGTATGATTTTAAAGGAGTGTGAATGTTATGTTACAAGTGTGAGTATTTCCAGTTACTTACAGAAGCAGAGGCTAGCTAAGCATTAGGCATGAGTGATAAATAAATGGCTTCCCAGATACTTTTAGATTTCTTTTACCTTGCGGCTCTAATCCTACCACTGCAATTGCATGAAAATGTATTGATCACTCATTTGAAGAATGCCATATAATAAATATAGATTTCTTCCTGGTGAGCTCTAAAAATACTCTTCAGTCTTATGTGGTTGAGTGACTGATAGAGCTTGGAAATGAAATTCTTGCCTGGGGTTTGTTGCAAGATAAGTTTACAACATGGGAGTAAAATTCCTATGAGTTATGCGGGGGCAGCGCAAGGAGGGTGTTGCTTTAGGATGCTAAGGAAGGCTTCTGGCAGAAAGTAAGAACCAGTATAATGTAAGTATTCAAGTACCTGGGCTTCGTTACCTTTTGAGAAAGGATCCGTTTTTGTTCAGTCATCTGCAAGTATAACATTTGGAAGAAAGCTGAAAGAAGTCATGGCAGCACGAGGCTCTTTTCACCACCTTCTCATTCTATAGTATTTTCTGTGTGGTTGGTATCAGTGGTGAGCATGGCAGCACGTGCTGAATCGTGCAAATAAAATAACCCACTTTTTAATATAAACCAGACCACTATGCAGTTGTAATTGTTGAGTAAGTATCTTGGTTTACAAACAGAAACCTTTCAGCCCACTGCAAACAGATAAACCAAGCACTGATGTGCACAGAAGAGCTCACGGGTACCTACTGCATTTTACAACAAACCAGACTTGCTGTTTGCCTCTCGGCTCCTGCTTTCACTGCTAATGTGTTTCTGCACTGCTGGCTGCCTTGTTTTGTTCTTTGGAAATCCTGATGGTGTCCTCTGGCCTATAGAATACAGGGCAGGCTTGCTAGCCTGACTGATCCCTGCTAGGATTAAAAACCATGCTCACGTGAAGTCCCAAGGACTCTGCACTGGATCTGAAATGCCAGCCCCTTCCAGAATGCAACCTGCCCCCGCAGTCCCACAGCAGCAGTGATGTCATGTGGGAAACAGGCTTTTGCCTGCTGCTGGTGAGCGGGGATGGAGGAGGAGAAACGTTGTGCAGCTTTTCTGGATTGTGTAACTCTTTAATCATGTGGTGTTGCGTGTACTTCCAGGGTGCTGGGCTCTTGGCAGAGAAGTTATCTGTTGGAACATGAAAATTGCAGAAGCACTTCAAGGAAGTGAAAACTGGCCTCCCATAAAATGTCCCTTCTTTTGGAAAAAGAGCAAAGCACATCAATTATAGATGATGCGTAGCTTCTTATTTTTCAAAAGCAGCTTTGAATGGGAAGCTTCTCTTCACCCTGAAATAAATCACTCCTCCCAACCTACAGTTTCAGGACGAGATTGGTTTTCTCTGTCTGGGCTGTTTCGTAGCCCTTACGGCTGCTGTATCAAAGTTCTTCTCTAGTTTTGATAAATCCCCAAGAGATAAGAAAGCAATATGTAGTTGCAAGCCAGTTTTTCAAAGACTTCTGGATAACCATATTAAAGGCACAAAAGCTTAGCTGCAGGAATTGATCATTTGACTCAGAACATGAAGCATGGTTGTTTGTAGCCTGGAAAATGGCCTGATTTAGCCAAGGTAGCCTGCAGTTGTTGTAGCTGTGTGAAACTTAATAATGCAGGAGTCTTTAAAATTGTATGAGTGTATGATTTTTGTTTGCTTTATTCATTCATAATTTCTACTCCTTGATGTTTATTGCAGTCAATGATTATTGGATCCATTAAATCTATCTCTGAAGTGAGTGGAAATGGCAGGTTGTTGTGACTTTTCCTTGCACTAAACTCTACTGTTGCAAAAGAAAGCTGAACCTTCCCTCTGTTGTCAGTTTAGGAAGGTTTATGTGAGAGTGCACGGGCCTCACATTTTGTACCTCTGTCACAAGATGCCCTCCATGGACTAAACTGTATGACCAACAGAAGCAGGTAGGTGCTGAAGGTAAGGTGCAAGGCAAGTGAAAATACCAGAACATCTACCACTGCTACCTACTGCAGAACAGAACTGCAAAACCACCTTAACCTTTAGAAGAGGACACCATCCAAGAAGCCATGCGGCTGCTAGAAACCTTGGTACTTCAGTGTATAGTTCTGCCAGCACCTCAGCACACAGCCTTGAGCAAGGGACTGTGGCTGTGGACACCCTTCCTTGCCCAGCATCCTTGCCACTGCTGGAGTTGCTGTCCTCATAGCTCTGATCAAACAAGAGACTGCATAAGTGTCCCTTGATGTACAGAAGAAAGTCAACAGCAGGATTAACTAAATCTACCTATTTAAAGTGATCAAGTGATCCAGGTGACCTTGCCTTGACTAACTAAGGAAGAGGTTATGAGAGCCACTCTGCCAGCAGAGAAAAGATGAGAAAAGATAGCCAAAGATGAGTCCATGACCTCCTCCCACTGGTCTAGCTGAAGCTCTTGCCAGGTCTTTTGGAGTCCTAACAACAAGGTTTGGAAACTAGCACTTCCTAGTGTTCTAAAAGACCACAGTGAAGTGCAAGATGAAGTTCAGATATAAGACCTATGATGACTTAGGAATTAAATGATGCAAATTGATATCATTATTTTTCTGCTTACAAAAAAAGTATCATCCTTTTTAACAGACAGGGGCAGAGGGAAGCTGATGAAGTACTAAGCAACTCAGCAGTGGTCTTGTGTTACCTGAGATTCAGGCACAAGAAGTGAAATCCCAGCCCTATGAAATCAGCAGAACTCTTGCAAGCAACTTGAGCGTGGCGCAGATCTGAGTGAGCAGAGGGAGGCCGTGCTGTACTGCCAGAGGCACAGCTTACATAGCGTTACCTACCCTTCAGAAACCTCAGGCACTACAGAGGAATGGAAAGTAGGTGGAGGCAACTGGGATGGGCGATGGTTGTTAGTGCACAGTATGAAATACTGCAAGGAGTGGGACAGAAGGAGGGAAGAAAAGTACAACAGGGTAGTTGGAAACCTCCTTTGATCCCTGTAGGAAGGGTGACAGGTCCCCAAAGTGCTCTGCCATCACAGCAGCTCTGGGCACTTCGGTGCTGATCTGCAAACCCACAGAGCTCAGCCTGGAGCGCAGCAACATCTGAGGGACATTAAAGACACCAAAAGGGTGGTACAGCCAGCAGAAAAAACTCAGGCTGAATAACCTCTAAGCCGGGACAAGGGCTATGACCAGATGTGAAACGGCAATTTCTCCTATCTCTCTTCTCCTGACAGCGTAACTCAGGGACCTGAAGTCTCTGCAGGAAGGCTGGGCAGGGTCACTGGACATCTTTGCAGAGCTTGCTCTTGGCAAAGCCAGAGGCAACTGATCTTTGTGCCTGGCACAGTAAATACTGATTTCCCTTAGCCCTGTGTCTGTTGTACTTGTGCGTGTCATGATAAGAACCGCAAGGCTCCACAGCAGTGGAGCCTTCAGCAATTAATCGGAGGAGTGCTCTGGCTGCTTGAACTCAATGGTTGAGCTGGGTCAGGTAACCGTCTGTTGGGTCTTGCCTATCTCCACATGTTTTCCTTCTTGACCTGCCCCACCCTCCTTGCTGTCAGTCCTGAAAATCATGCAACAGTTGCCAGCATTCCCAGGCAGTTGCCTACAGAGCCACACGGCACTGCAGTTTCTCAAGCAGCTCAGTCCCAGAGCACTTGGACACAATGCCAGAAACTCTTGCAGTATGGGGCAGCATGAGCTCAGCTAGTGGAGGTGAGCAACTAAAATTACTCCTCTGGTCACAGAGAAAGTCTAAACATATGATCTAAAGGTGCTAAAAGCCACATGGACTCGAGACTTTTTATGAACCACATCAAGCTATCACAAAACATATGAACTGGGAGGGGGCTGACTTGACTTTGCTGTATCTTTGTGTTGCTTTTCTTGAGATGTAACAGCTCCTTACTCGTCCATACTGCTGCCACAACATGAAGATGTAGCCTGCCTGAAAATCCGGGGCTCTGTGTCTGTGCCAGAGTAAAAAAAATGGGCTATTACAGTTGTCATAACTCTTAATTCTAGAAAGGGCTGTGACTATGGGGCTTTGTCTCCAGTGCGATACTTTGAAAGGCATTTGGGATGCGTTTCAAAAGCCATGTTTAGAGCAAAGAGGTGTCTTTTTACTTACATTAGCCAAGATGTGGCTAATGGCAAAAGCTTCCTGTGGGGACAAGTTATTTTAGAAAGTTCATAAAAACTAGCACAGAAGTTCCTTTATTTGGAAACCAAAACCTGCATACCCGTAAAGTGCATAAGAGACTCTTTTAAATGGAGAAAGCTGTGCAATGGTTCTGCCATGGTTGGTTCCTTCAGCACAAACTGTTTCTTCTCTCCTTGTCCAGGTCCTGCTGATCAAACTGCATGTTGTGTGTGTGGACCTACCAATGCAGTCTTTCCATCTGGTTTAGACTGGTTTATTATCAGTCAGCTGGTAGTAGGTGCTCATGTTCACACCACTCATGCCAGAAATGTCACGGCAAGTCTTGCAACTTAAATACCAGCACTCACTTGAAACTGTTAGCAAAGAAATCCAAGAAAACAAAGAGGTTTCTGGTATTTCCTTTTTTTACTATTTTTTTTTTAAGTCCTACCCTCTCCTGACAGAGCACTTTGATCGCTATGAAATTGGGTCAGCACTTGGGAAATACATTTTATTTTCTGCATCTGTGATGTGAATACTGGGTGGAAGATCCTAAATGTAAATCCTCACTGGCCCTACAGTAAAGTTTTCTGTCAAAAAAAAGAAAAAGTCCTTCACGAGCAGAGTGATCAACGTAGTCAAAAGCAGAAGAGACATCGCTGGGCCAGACCTTCAGTTAATTAAAACAGCAGAGGCCCAAAGAAATTGCCGTCTCCCATTTCTTACTGGCTACAAAAGCTGTTCCTCACAGCTTTGTGAGCTTTGCCTACACAGGGACAAGCTTCAGCAAAAGAAGTTTTACTAGCCTGAATTAGTCTGAATGTTCCTGCAGGCAGCCGAGCGATCTGAAACCCTTTGCTGGCGTGTAAGGCAGCCTTTCCTGGACCCTGCAGGCTGCTAATGAGTTGTTCAGGATCTGACCACAGGCAGTTGTGGTCTCCCGAGAGCTTCTGAGAAGGGCAATGCCAGATGACCTGTGCCACTGGTTCCTGAATAGGTACAGCTAGCAGCAGGTATTGGCTAGGGCTCCCTTCTGCCTCACTGAGGGGTGTCTGCAGTAGGGGAGGCTCCATGGTGTGAGCTCTGACTTCCAAAATGTCCTTCCTCAGCACAGCCTGGCAGCATAAAGAAAACTTTCAGTGCTGGGCAGCAACATGAAGGGTCTTGTTATTTGTCATGGTTGTACACCGACACTCTCAGAGCTCTGGGCTGAGTGTGAGCAAGCAGAGGGGCTGCCTGGCTGAGGAGACCTCAGAGCAGCTTCAGAGAAACTGCAGACTGAGGATTAACGAGGAGAGGGATGGAGAAGCTGGAGGAGGAAGGAGGCACAGTATGGGAAAGCAGTGAAATTGCTTTGCTGCTCCTACACGTCATAGATAGGGTCACAGCAGAAGATGGGGTTGGCCTTTCTCTTGGAACTCTGTAGGCAATGAGGTTACACCCTGATGTCTGAGCCTGCATGTTCAGTCATTCCCAAGAAGTGTGAAGTTACACCTGTGAGGGCAGAGACTCCTGGGTAGCAGAGCTCACGCAGCTAGGGGTGTAAGCCAGTCTGCCTGATGGCACTCCTCAGTTTGCATCTCAAAAGAACAGGGCAGGTACCCTAGCAGACTGCTTATGGCCATCCCCTCAGTAGGACACTTGCCTCGAGCTGTCCCAGGTGAGCTCTGCAGGTTGCTCTCAGCCCTGTATCCCCACAGAAATGATGACAGTGTGGTTCGGAGAGACAGGCCCAACCTGACAGACAAATCTCTGACCTTACTGTTTCTTATGAATCCCACAGCAGGCACGAATCCAAAAAAACCTCCTCAGGTTGTTTTTTTTTAATCTGGAAGAAGTTAAAGAAGCAAACATATTCTTCCATCTTAGATCACTCTCCAAGCTTCTCCTCTCCCTTGTTCATCCCTATGTTCTCTTCCCAAGGTGAGTCCAGCCCTCTGTGCCTTGGTGAGACCTTCTCACCATTACTCCTTGGCCTGCCTTCCTTCAGGGACTGGGGTCTTTCACAGCCACCAGAGCAGGCTCTTTCCCCTGGAAAAAGGAAAAATTTTCTTCTGCACAACAAAATGCAACACAGTCAGTGTTATAACACATTTCCTAGAGCATCCCTGCCTCCCTCACGTGCTGCTGAACTACAACAATCTCACAGTCTTGTGCATTTAGATTCTAGTGTAGATACAACCCACAGGTTTGCAGCAAAAATTACCTTTCAGGCGTAAGTGGCTTTCTATGAAGGTTTTCATTGTCTTCTGATACTCATCTTCAGTCATGTGGAGCTGGGCTACCTCCATGCTTGAAGAGAACTCTTCTTCTGTAGCTGTCCCCTCCTCACGAGGAGGCCAGTGTGCAGTAGACACTCTGAAACCTGCTTTATCTAGGTTCCTGGCAAGCATCCTTCCAATGGAGCTGTTGGACACGAGAATTACGATCGCCCTCCCTTTCACATCAATATTCCTCTCCACAACGCCAAAGGAGAAGATGATAAAGAAGCAGGTCAAAAACGCAATGGCAATGCACACAACGACATAAAAGAAGCAGGAAAGGACCACAGCAAGTAATAAGTCTATGGCCGGCAAGAAGAAACGCTGCAAGAGGAAAATCATCATCAGAAGGATTAGCTGACGCTTCCTCACTTGCCAGCCCAAACTTCTGCTGGGAGGCCCCGCGTGCGACCGTGCTGTTATAAAGCCAGGCAACGTTGCGAAATGTGCGGAGGCAAGTCAAAGCCCCGTAGGGAGGATGAATCATTTCTGAGACAAAGCAACAATGGAGATTTTCCAGCCACATAGGTTTTCGGGGAGAGCTGTGCTGTGTCTTGGCTTCGCTGTGCGCTTGGATGCCGTGCTGGGCTGAAATGTGAGGGTTCACTTTGTAGGGGCCTTTCGTGTGTGGTTGTCTTTAGGACTGAAGTGCGCAGGCTGTTTTGAAGCAGCCATTTTGAAGGGATTTCTGAAAGTGCCTGTGTGTGGCTTTGGGAAGCCACAGAGTAGAAACAATCCTCATATCTGCTTGGCATGCTATGACTCTTCAATTTTCTACTTCTGCTACTGCTGTAAAAGCAGGCAGCTTCGCTGCACACAGGAAAGGACCTCAGAACTGGGAATACACACATAACCACCTATTGTTGCGCTGCAAAATACACGATGCTGGGAGCCCTGTGCTGCCTGGCTGTTAGCGCTGTGTCAGTGGGAAGGAGTTCATTCATATCAGAGACAAGAGAAGCAGTCTCGGTGCTGGAGGGAGTCTGTCAGTTGAGGACAGAGATTTGAGGGAGGGGTCTCTCTGTCCCACAGAGCGGCTGGCAAAGCGGTGCCATGGGAATGGGTGTCTTCATCCCTTGTTGCAGCAATGCCCTTTGCACACAGAGCACAGCAGGGCTTTGTGCTACAGCTGCTGAAGAACTGCCAAGCGCTGGGCACACTAGGGAATGGGACTAGCAAAAATAAATGTTGCAGCGTTGAGGCTCAGCTAACGTCCTGCAAGTGGGTCTGGAGGGAAGCTCACATGTAAGGTCACAGTTCCTTGGCTGTCAGCTCTCTCACTGCCTTCTCTGAAGCAGGCTCTGAGGTTGCAGGCAAGACTTTTTCTTTCTTGGTCACAATGGAGGTGCTGCTGATCACCACCAAAACCTTAATTTCAGAACCCGCTCTGGTTTGTTTTTCATTTTCAGCTGGACTGAAGGAGAGGGCTCCCCCAGGAATGTGTGTGCTGACAGATGCATTGTACTGCAGGTGGGTGTTTATTTCCTGCTCTGACTGGAAAGGTACTGAAAGTATGGCACAGCCTGTCAGGATGAGCCACACACGTTTTACTGGTCCTTCTTGTTTGTCTTCTGTGTGAACGTGCAGGTGCCATCTTATATATCAGTAGCTTTCACAGCAGTTCAGCTCTGGGTGCTTTCGGGCTGGAGTTGCTGCTGGTTGTGCCCCAAAACCTCCCTGTGCTCCCCATCCAGCATGTGTACAAAGAGGCAGAGCTTCATTTGAAGAGGATGAAGAGATGCAAGCATCCAGCTTGCCTTTAAATTGCTCATTAGCAATTTAAATGAGGCAGCAAGGCTGTGTGTATTGAGGGAGCCACCTTACTCACAAAGTACTTTTAAAAACCTTTAAGCCCTTCATGCCATAAGACTGGACCAGCACATGGCCTGCAAAGAGTCTGTGGAAGAGGAGTTACCTGCACAGCTAGGAAGGCTCAGAAAGCAGGTACCAATACCATTTGTGGCACAGGAGCCATGTGTGTCCCGCTAGCTTGAGGCACAAGCAGGGCAAGCTGCTGTCTGCAGTCTGGTGGGGCAGTATCTGCAAGGCTTCAAGCTGGCAGCCCAAGCTCCCCTGCAGTCTTGGCCAGGAACCCCAAAATAATGCCTCCGTAAGGTGAATTTGCACCCCTTCCTTGCTAGGTGTGCAGGGTGAGCATGAAATGCTTCCATGCTGCCCTACAGTTTGGAGTCCTAAGATCACCCCAAAAGGAAGGACGGGAGCTCAGTGCTGCTGGGGAGATGGAATTTAATCACCTATTGCTCGGGTATTTTAATATTCACCTGTGTGTGACACCTGTTGGGGATCTTCTCACTGCCCTTTGAGACCGATTCATTTGGGAGGTTCAGGTCTGTGTGTGTGTGCCAGATGATGGTCTGCAAGCAGAATTGCGACAGGCAGTGAGGATTTCCTTTGGAGCCAGGCAAAACATGCTACAGTCCAGCACTGCTCTGGGTGATTCCTCTAAAGAAATACTTGTTAGAGTAGACTCACAGTATCATAGAACACTTTGGGTTGGAAGGGTCCTTCAGAGCTTGTCTTGTCCAACCCCCTGCCATAACAGGGACATCTCCAACTAGATCAGGTTGCTCAGAGCCCCATCCAGCCTGACCTGGGATGTTTCCAGAGAGGAGGCATCTGCTGCATCTCTGGACAACTTGAAACCGTGCCTCACCCCTCTAACTATAAAAATACTCTCCTTATGTCGAGTTTTCGTATCAAACAATCACCCTTCGTCCTGTCACAACATCCCCTGCTAAAAGGCCTGTTCCTGTCGCTCTCACAGGCCTCGTTAAGCTCTGACAGGGTGCACTGTCTGCGGAACCTTCTCTTCCCCGGGCTCAACAGTCCCAGCCTGCTCTCACAGCAGGGGTTCCACCATCGGGTTGGATTTGTGGCCCTTTTCACTACTTGGTTTTTTTAATTAAAAAATGGGGGGTTTGGTAAATTTGTTTTCGTAGTCAGCGCCACTGCTGAGGGCTCCTCAACGGCCGGGAAAGGGTTGAACTGCCTCCCCAGCTCCTCCCCTGGGCCGAAACCCCGCCCCCGGCCGAACCTCCACCGCGGCGCAATGGCGCCACCTTTGGGTCGCCCTCGGCGCTGCTCAGCGAGGCCGGGGCGATGGAAGCCGGGGCCGGGACGCCCCTTCAGGCTGCTCTGCTGCCTGTGCTGCCGGGGTCCGCGGTGGCGCTCGCTGGATGCTTCCACGGCGACAGAGCAGCACTTGAAATCGGGAGTGCCAGGGTTTCTGTCCTTCTGCCAAGCTCACCCTCCTGATATTTAAATTCAATTCTTTGGTATCAAAACAGAGAGACACCAGAACCACTGCAAAAATTATAGAATCATAGAATGTATTGGGCTGGAAGGGACCTCCAAAGGCCATCTAGTCCAACTGCACTACGACAAGCAGGGACATCTCGAACTAGAACAGACTGCTCAAAGCCCCATCAAGCCTGACCTTGAATGTCTCCAGGGATGGCACCTCCACCACCTCTCTAGGCAACCTGTTCCAGTGATCCAGCACCCTCAGATTCAAGAACTTTTTCCTCATGTCCAGCCTCAATCTACCCTCTTTTAGATGAAAACCATTCCACTTTGTCCTATCCTTCCATGCCATTGTGAACAGTTCTTCCCCAACCTTCTGATAGGGCCCTTTCAGGGATTGGAGGGTTCCTTTAAGGTCCCCCCAGAGTCTTCTCCTCTTCAGGCTCAAGAGCCATTCCTTTTTTTTCCCCCCAATGAATGATTTTTCTGTTCAGTGGTTTTTCATCAAAGAAGAAAAATTAAAATGAGAGGCTTCAATGTGGATCAAGAAAACACTTCAAAAACAGAGAGAATTTATTTTTGAACAGTGCTGTAATGTTGGGGAACAGTGAAGACCTAAGGCCTGCCCTGGGTTGTGTCTCCTGTATTCATAAGCATGAAGATATTTTGCCAGTAGGTGACCTGAGAGGCAGTAGTGACACTTCTGTGAGCAGTGTGTCTGGCTGTTACCCAGCTTGAGGCTTGCACTATATTGACTAAGTTAACTTCTCCCCAAAGTCCACTGCATCCCTTCCTAAAGACATTAACCCATGAGATGCTGTGGTGTTTCACTCGTCAGATTGTTCTTCTCGTGCTTGTTTTCATTCTTGTTTTCAGGAAATTACTGATTAATGCTGCACTTCTGCATGGGACCTAACACTGACCCAGTCTGTCCAGATCTCTCTGCAGTATCTTCCTCCCCTCCAGCAGACCGACACTCTCCCTCAACTTGGTGTCATCCATGAATTTACTAAGGGTAGATTGGATGCCCTCATCCAGGTCATTGATAAAGGTGTTGAATAGAAATGGGTCCAGTACTGATCCCTGGGAGACGTCACTGGGCATCAACTGGATGCAGCACCATTCACAGCCACTCTCTGTGCCCCGTCATCCAGGAAGTTTTTAACCCAGAGGAGGATGTGCCCATTCAAGCCATGGGCTGCCAGCTTTTCCAGGAGGATGATGTAGTAGACTGTGTCGAAGGCTCTCCTGAATTCTCAGTAGACCACATCCACAGCCTTCCTCTCATCCACTTGGTGGGTCATAGAATCATAGAATCATTAGGGATTGGAAGGGACCTCTAAAGAGCATCCAGTCCAATCCCCCTACCACAGCAGGATCACCTAGATCAAGTCGCACAGGAACACATCCAGGTGCGTCTTAAACATCTCCAGTGAAGGAGACTCCACAACCTCCCCGGGCAGCCTGTTCCAGTGCTCTGTCACCCTCACTGTGAAGAAGTTCTTTCTCATATTGATGTGGAACCTCCTATGTTCCAGCTTACACCCATTGCCCCTTGTCCTATCATTGGGTGCCCCAAGCAGAGCCTGGCTCCATCCTCCTGACACCCACCCTTCACATATTTATAGACAATAATGATGTCACCCCTCCATCTTCTCTTCTTCAAGCTCAAGAGACCTAGCTCCCTCAGCCTCTCCTCATAAGGAAGGTGCTCCACTTCCTTCATCATCATCATGAAACTGAAGGAGAAAACTACCAGTTTGGGTGGACCCTAATGTCCTAGCTGTTCTGCAGCGATTCACCACAATACTGACCTCTTGATTTCTGTGTCACATTAGGTGCTCTGGAGCTCTTCCCATTTTTCTTTTCTAAAGCCAGATTTCCAGTCTGTTACCTGAGGCTTCTTGCTCACTGTTTAATATTGTTCAGTCACTGTCTGCTAACTGAGTTGTGGAGTCTCCTTCTCTGGAGCTGTTTAAAACCCACCTGGATGTATTCCTATGTCACTTGGTCTAGGTGACTTTGCTCTGGCAGGGGGACTGGACTGGATGATCTTTTGAAGTCCCTTCCCATCCCTAATGTTCTCTGATTCTGTGATTCTTCCAGCTGTCTAGAGAGAATCGTTCATGTTTTTCATGTCACTTGAAAACTGATAAATCTCCACTGCATGTTTCTGTTTTTCAGAGTTTTCAGTTTGTAATGCCAACTCAATGCTTCAAGACTAACTTGAGGTTCTCCCAAAAAAAAAGGAGCCCTCACAGCCTTCAAGAAGAGCAGGAGAGCTGTAGATAAAACTTGTGCTGGCTACCCAAAAGGATATCCTTACTGACCATCCAAGTGCTGGAAAGTGTATTTTCCTGCTCTAATTAATTTTCCCAAACCATAATCAGAAAGAACCTCTTTCACTGACATAGAGGGAATACTTGATAGCCATGAATGTGTCTCTTGAAGAACTATAGAATCCTCCCAACACCCGCCCTTCATATGTTTATAAACATTGGCATAGTTGTGAAAGCAGCAGCAGTGCTACGGGCAGATGTTCTTCCACACTTCTAAGGTGAGGTTACGTACCTGGCATATCTGTCTTCTGTGGAAAATCTGAGGAGTAATTCCCTGCCAGAAGAATTTTCAAAATTTCATGTAGCCCTGTCAGCAATTGCCATTAACTACAACTATTATCAGTAAAATAAATCCTTTCCCCTCCCATAAATCCTACTTGAGTCAGTATAATCCTGCTTCTGCAGCTGAGAAAATTAGGTCAGACAGGAGAAATTACTTGATGGAGGCCACCAGGGAACTCTGTCAGGGAGACAGTTAGGGTGACAGAGCCCTGGGAGAACCAGCCAGGTCCCAGTGTTTGCTGCAGCCTTCTCACACTGGAAAAAGCCAGTAGCATCACTTCTTTTTGTCCTTTGAAACTGTTGGATGATGACAATAATGGGGTCTCTCTTGGGTTAAGCACAGCTTTAAAAACATGTATTTGAAGTGCCAAATAGTCTGACTCCCAAGTTCTTTTCAACATTAATATTAATGCAGATTTTCTGACTTAAACATGTGGATTTTTCTTTAGTGTTCAGATATCACATTAGCTCTGATTAAGTTCATCAATTCAGAATAAAAACTGTATTTGGGAAACCCTGAAAACCTTCTTTAAATGGAAGCTTAGTAAGTGCAAAAAATACAAACAGCTCATTTTCAAAATGGATGTGATCTGTTCTTTTGGCTTCCCACTTTTTCCCTGCACGGTGACAGATGTGCTTTCTGTGCTCACACAGACAAGCTTCTCTCGAAGGTCAGGGGCTGAGGATTTAAAAATGAAACCTGACTGGAATTAAATTGCTTCTGCCTGTCAACACACTCTCTAGTTATAGTGTGCCAGTGTATATCGGAAACATTTAATGGTCCCTCTTACAGAGGCTTGTCTGTGACAGAAAGCAAAGGAAGCATCCTGCGGTGAACGCAGCAGGCAAAATAACTGCTCTGCTCTGGATATGCTGCTGCAGAGGATTCCCCCGTACCAAGCCCCTTCCTCCCTCGAAGAGCCGCGCGCGTGTGTGTGATAGGGGTGCTTTTCACCTGCCATCAGCCAGCATCTCTTCTCCCACACAGGAGGAAAGTTACTGAACAGCACTGAAGCTGCAATCTTATGTGACTGATCTGGCAGCACCAGGCCAGAGGTTTGCTGAAGATGGTGTCTACGTGGACGCTTGGTTGTAGTTTTAATTCTTTTTGTTAGAATCTCAAGAATGGAGATTGTCCCATCTCTGTGGGCTCCTGCCCCAGCGTACCAGGTCAGCGGCTCAACCATCCTGTTTGCCCTTGTTGGTATCACCTCAGCTTCTCGATGCAAAGGAAAGATGGAGGAGCCTTCTCCTCCTGCTCCAGAAGGCATCAGATCACTGATTTAACTTGGAAAATCCTAATTGCTCCTGTGTGCATGACTTGTGATCTTTCAGCAGTGTTTTTCAGAGTGCCAAGTGTTCTGCCCTAGCTCCACTTGGGGCTTGGCACCTCCAGAGGGACTCATCCAAGCTGCCTTCCTGAATCATAGAACCATAAAATCATAGACTTATTAGGGATTGGAAGGGACCTCAAAAGAGCATCCAGTCCAATCCCCCCTGACACAGCAGGATCACCCAGACCAAGTCACACAGGAACACATCCAGGCGGGTTTTAAACATCTTCAGTGAAGGAGACTCCACAACCACCCTGGGCAGCCTGTTCCAGAGCTCTGTCGTCCTCACTGGGAAGAAGATCCTTCTCAGGTTGATGTGGAACCTCCCATGTTCCAGCTTACAACCATTGCCCCTCGTCCTATCACTACATGACACTGAGAAGAGCCTGGCTCCATCCTCCTGACACCCACCCTTCAAACATTTATAGACATTAATGAGGTCACCCCTCAATCTCCTCTTCTCCAAACTCAAGAGACATAGCTCCCTCAGCTTCTCCTCACAGGGGAGGTGTTCTACGTTCTTCATCATCCTCATTGCCCTACGCTGGACTCTCTCCAGAAGTTCCACATCCCTCTTGAACTGAGGAGCCCAGAACTGGACACAATACTCCAGGTGTGGTCTCACCAGTGCAGAGTAGA
>VXBP01008716.1:22333-60230 GCA_013400115.1 Rhinopomastus cyanomelas
GGACAGCGAGAGGTCATCTGTTCTTCCTTAAGATCAGAGTTCTGCCCCACTGGTGCTCGCCCATCAACTATCCCACCCCCACTCAAATCTAGTTTAAAGTCCTCTGAATGAGCCTTGCTAGCTCCTGCCCCAGAGCCCTTTTTCCCCTCTGAGTTAAACCCCTCCCGTTTGTATCTGCTAAGCCTGGTGTCTGAAAGAACCCAAAGCCCTGCCTGTAACACCAGTCTTGTATCCAGGCGTTGATGTACTTAATCCTTCAATTCTGACCCGTGTAGTCACAGTGTGGAAACTCTTCTGTAACCCTCTTCACACTCATGCCTCTCAACTGCTGAGGTTCAGGTTGCTGTGCTGAACACCTTGGCATGTGGCAGAAGGGAGAAGCACTTGCTGTAGAAGCTATTACTTATGTTTTCTCCACAGTGGGGAGGAAAAAGTCACAGCAAATAGCCTCTTAGTCTTGGTAGTCAGAAATGTTATAGAATCATAGAATTATAGAGTCACTAGGGATGGGAAGAGACCTGAAAAGATCATCCAGTCCAATCCCCCTGCCACAGCAGGATCACCCAGACTAGGTCATAGAATCATAGAATCACAGAATCACTATGGATTGGAAGGGACCTCGAAAGATCATCTAGTCCAATTTGCCTGCAACAGCAGGATCACCTAAACCAAGTCACACAGGAACGTATCCAGGCGGGTCTTAAACATCTCCAGTGAGGGAGACTCCACAACCTCCCTGAGCAGACTGTTCCAGTGCTCCGTCACCCTCATTGTGAAGAAGTTAGAAGTTCCTCCTCAGGTTGATGTGGAACCTCCTATGTTCCACCTTACACCCATTGCCCCTCGTCCTATCACCAGATGACACTGAGAAGAGCCTGGCTCCATCCTCCTGACACCCACCCCTCAAATATTTGTAGATGTTAATGAGGTCACCCGTCAGTCTCCTCCAAGCTCAAGAGACCCAGCTCCCTCAGCTTCTCCTCATAAGGGAGGTGCTCCACCTCCTTTATCATCCTCATTGCCCTATGCTTAACCCTCTCCAGAAGCTCCACATCCCTCTTGAACTGAGGAGCCCAGAACTGGACACAGTACTCCAGGTGTGGTCTCACCAGGGCAGAGTTGAGGGGGAGAAGAACCTCTCTCGATCTGCTAAAAAGCTCCCATCTGATCCACCCCAGGATGCTGTTGGCCCTCTTGGCCACAAGAGCATATTGCTGGCTCATAGTCATCCCACTGTCCACCAGGACCCCTAGGTCCCTTTCTGCTAAACTAGTCTCCAACAGGTCAGTCCCCAGCTTATACTGGTACCTAGGGTTGTTCTTGCCCAGATGCAAGACTCTGCACTTACTCTTGTTATACCTCATTTGATTTTTCTCTGCCCAGCTCTCCAGCCTGTCCAGGTCTCGCTGAATGGCAGCACAGTCTGCAGGGGTGTCGGCGACACCACCCAGCTTTGTGTCATCAGCAAACTTGCTGACAGTGCATGCCAATCCCTCATCCAAGTCATCAATGAATAGATTGAACAGGACTGGTCCTAGCACTGATCCCTGGGGCACTGTACAGGCCTCCAACTAGACTCTGTCCCATTGACCACCACTCTCTGACTTCTACCCTGTAGCCAGTTTACAATCCACCTCACTACCTGAAAATCCAGGCCACACTGCCTCAGTTTGTCTGCAAGGATGCTGTGAGGTCATACAGTCAGTTAAATTTAGAAGGGACCACAGGATCATCCAGTTTCCACTCCCCTACCATGGGCAGGGACACCCCACCCTAGATCAGGCTGGGCAAAGCCCCATCCAGCCTGGCCTTAAACACCTCCAAAGATGGGGCCTCCACCACCTCCCTGGGCAACCCATTCCAGGCTCTCGCCACTCTCATGGTGAGGAGCTTCCTCCTCACATCCACTCTAAATCTACCCATCTCCAGCTTTGCTCCATTGCCCCTAGTCCTGTCACTACCTGACATCCTAAAAAGCCCCTCCCCAGCACTTTTGTAGGCCCCCTTCAGATACTGGAAGGCCACAAGAAGGTCACCTGGGAGCCTCCTCTTCTCCAGACTGAACAGCCCCAACTCTCTCAGTCTGGCCTCAGAGGAGAGCTGCTCCAGCCCTCTGAGCCCTGCCTTGGTTCTCCAGTGTTGACTGGAAAAGAAAATCTTTTCACTTTATTGCACTGTTACAATCTCCTTTCACAAGGTTTACCCTGGGCCAGAGGGTGCAAGTGATGCAGTGTCACTGTGCCTGAGCAGCACAGGCTAGATGGAAATGTAATTCACAGAAAAACATTGCTGATTAAAGTAACTCTTTAAGTCAGCAGACATTATCTGGCATTGTCCGAATTTATAGCTGCCATCGTGCTCCCCTTGCTACATCCTGATGTCAGCACTAGCAAAACTTCAGCAATCCTGATCTCTTCTCCAGGTCTGTGGTGCAATGTGAGCTGTTCTCCAGCAAACTGGCTTCTCCTGTTAGCCTCAGCGTGCATCAAACCGCAGGCTGCTGCCACATCTGCCCTCAGTGGGGCCAGATCCCCCGGGACAAGGCACGCTGCATGTTGCCTCTCTGGCAGTGGTACCCTTACAAGAGGGGGATCTCTGGTTGCCATGACGATGAGCCTGTCGGGATGAATATTTCTTTCTACGGATGGCAATTCAAAGCTTAAAGTAATGCTGTTGCCTCCCAATGCTTATTAGGGCCACGTGCAACCAGCGAGCAGAGCAAATCCTTGAGAAGATAAATGCGTGGGGGCAGGGGGAAAGCTGGCTGGTGCTGAGGACCCTTCCATGCTTCAGCTTCAATGGGGAGAGCGATTGCTTTCTGCCTGGTTGTTCCCAGCTCCGGCACAAACCAAATGAAGCCTTCCTTCCCCCCGCAAAGCTTGTGCTAAGCTGGAGCTCACCAGAGCAAAAAGGGATTAAAGAGAAAAATCATCCTTGCAGCAGCAGATGAAGAGGGTATAAATCAGCGAGATGGAGGATGCTCTGCTCCAGGCCCAGTGCTCATCGCTGCTAACAACAGGCTTAGACCAACACGGTTGGGGGGGACCTGGAGTATCCTCCAAACTCTCCTCTGCCTTCTGCACCTGAAACACCGACAGGCTGAGAAAAGCAGCGGCCAAATCTGCGCAAGTCTGAGTCCAGGAGTGCAGGCCAAGCCAGAGCCGTCTCTAGCCACACTGGAGGGAGCTCCTGAGACAGTGAAAATGATGCGGTGTCTAGCCCTTACAAGTCAGACTGCAAATTTATGGAAGTAGGTTGTATTTCAGGCTGCTTCTAATAGCTGATTCTGGAAGACAAATTATTTCTTGTTAGTTTTAAATATATGAAGAGTTAGGATTTTTTTCCTTGTATAAATAAATAGCTTGGAAACAATCTTACACAGGTAGAAATATTTTTTACCTTTTTGTGTGCCAAGTCTGACTTTCTTGGAGTGACATGACCCTGAGAGCTGGGAGAGTGACTTCCCATGTTATGAGTGACACAGTTTTAGACTGTCAGTGATCCTTTCCTCGTCAGCCATCCCACAAACTGGGGCTGGCACAAGCACAGCACAGAGGACCCTTTCAGCCAGCCCTGTGACCCAAAAGTAGAGTGAAAAGTTGGGATGAGTGAGCCAGTGGATGAGCCACGGTGGCAACTGGGGGCCAGGATGTGGTTCCTTCCTTGCTGTGAATGGTGCTCAGAGTGTGGCTGGTGTCAGCACCCACAGGTCTCTTGGCAAAAGCCACTACAGGAAGAAGATAGTAGAAAACCTCTTGGAGGTGAAAGTAGAATAAGGACAAATCAGGTAATACCTTATTTGTATCTTATTTGTGCTGTGTCACTTGTTGACAGGCTGGTCAAGTCTGGGACAAATAGGCTTAATTAGCAAAGGGTTAATAAGCCAAAAAGCAGGCAGGGCTTCGCAGCACTAAACACTTTAAGTGATGAAAAAGAGGGAGCTGGACTTTCAAGGAGACACATTCACTTTTAACAACAAAGACCCCATATCCCACTACATTCCCCAACACCCAAAGCAAATTGGCAGCCATGGAAAAATAAAGGGGAGAGATAACAAGTCCTTACAGAAGTCTCAGCTCTGTCAACACACTCCTGGGTGAACAGATCCTGGACACTACCCTTGCAAATGGCAACAGTGGTGACAGCCCCATGCTGGCTCTGCTCCATGCCAGCTCTTTCTTGTATTTGGACTCCTCCTCCTTCTCCTTCTCCTCCCCCTTATTCTTATCATCTTTTTTCTTCTCCTAATCATAGAATCATGAATGTTGGAAGAGACCTCCAAGATCGTCAAGTCCAACCATCAAGCCAACACCACCACTAAAACATGTTTCCAGCTGCCATATCTACAAGTGTTTTTGAACCTCTCCAGGGACAGTGACTCCACCACCTCTCTGGGCAGCCTGTTCCAATACCTGACCAGTCTTTCAGTGAAGACATTTTTTTGTGATCATCTTTTCTGGGGCTGTGGCACAGCAATCTTCTCCTCCATTGCCAACCAAATCCAGGAGGTTCCAAAAGAAAACAGAAATCACAACTGCCGAAGCGAACTAAACCCACGTTTCCCTGCTCAGTTACGTCCATTCATGGAGGTGCAGATTGGCAGAGGCCATGCGGGCTTCTGCCTGGAGCTGCAGAGAGTTTTCTTCTGATTTCTTGGAACTTCTCACAGGTCTTCTTTCAGCTCCTATCCCCATTTACCAGACTCCTCCCTGTCTCAAACCACGTCATGCTGGTTAAAGACTAATCGTATTTTATCACCTTTCCTCAGTACTTGTTTCTGTTTCCTTCAAGTGCTGGCCACTGAGCAGTGACGATAAACGCCACAAAGGCTCCATCTTTTGTGGAGAGGGTGTCTCCAGAGTTCAGAAAGGCTTGTGGTGCTCATAACTGGTGTGGGAGACACCAGACAATCCCTGACATCTTCAAGCAGAGGATGGAAGGAGTTTTGGCTGTAAGGTGCGTTCTGTAACTAGTTTGACATGACGCTGAAGGGCTCTAAAGCCATGGATAGTTGGATGTGGTACTCTCAAAAGGTCTTGAAGTACAAAGAGCCAGGACCATGCTCCCCAGAAAATGATGGATTTCCCTGTTTTTTGTGTGTCAGCAGGAATGGGTTAAGGCAGGGTTCCCTTGTTTGGGAAGGAGGGATTCTTTAATCCCCAAAGCCTGGAATTACAGATCCTGGAGAGAGTAATCACAACAGCCAGATTAGCATCTGCTAGGCAGCGTGGCACTGCCAACCCTGAGGTAGGACCTCACTCTTGTTTGCAGCTCCTTTCTTTAGGCCTGTGTCTCAAACATGTGCAGACATTTGAAAACACAAAGTGCACAGAAAAGAAGACATTAAAAGTATCGCTTCCGTGCTCCAATCCCAAGTGGTTTCTCATGAGCGAGAAATGTGTGAAACACCACTGATGGAAAGGGAAGGACAGGGGGGTTGTTGCTTGGATTGTTACAAGGATCTTTAACATTGCTCTTGCAGTACCCCTGCCATAACAAACGGAGCCATCCTTTAGCCAAAATAATAGGAGGGGATGGTCGTTACCAGACAGTAGCTAGTGTGTGGCCACCCCCATGGTGCACACTGGACTTCTGCTACGGGAGGAAACCCAGAGTTACTGGTTTGGTTGTACAAGAAGCCTCGAAACCAGAGCTTGCATTGGTCGCTCGTTTGTTGCTCACTGTGGCGCATGTTGTCAGGGGGAAGGATCTTGCTCTGCTTTTCCCTGAGCCTTTTTTAGCAAGGACCATCTTCTTGCTTGTTTATTTATTTGAAACCCAGTTCATAAGTGATGTGGTTTCTGTACAGACACAGTGCAAGGGCAGCATTTATCCCAGCTGAGGCATATTCCTGCAGGAGAAGTGGACCACACTGGCTTTTGCAAGGGGCCTCAAATAGCAGCCCATGACCTCAGAGGCATGTGCATTTATCTGGCATGAGGCAGTCACCTCACACCAGGTGAGGATCAGCTCCCCAACAGGTTCACCATTTCAAATTTAAGTCTGCATTATTTACTCAGACAGGATTTATTTACTCAGCTGGAACATAGGAGGTTCCACATCAACCTGAGAAGGAACTACTTCACAGTGAGGGTGACGGAGCACTGGAACAGGCTGCCCAGGGGGGTTGTGGAGTCTCCCTCATTGGAGATGTTCAAGACCCACCTGGATGTGTTCCTGTGTGACTTGGTCCAGGTGGTCCTGCTGTTGCAGGCGGATTGGACTGGATGATCTTTCGATGTCCCTTCCTATCCGTAGTGATTCTATGATTCTATGATTTTCTGACAGCAAAACTTACATCCTTTATTGCATCCTCTGATCAGTCCTCTTTGTATAAGTCACTGCTTTAAGTTTTCAGACCACATAGATCCACTTCTTGCAGGTTTTTGTTGTCCCTGTGATGCTCTTCTGGCTGGACATGGTTCAAGTTCAAGCCCTCTCCCACTTCTATATGAACTCATCCTTGGAGAGTGACATTGCTGATGCAGTACATAGAAACACTGTGGTGGGAAGCAAAGAGGTATAATATCAGAGCTACCAAGACTTAGTCACCAAAACAGACTGCAAAATGGTAGGGAGTTACCTTGGTTTTGTAGTAATTTCTAGTAACTTTACACTGGGCAAAGTCTTTCAGCCTAGATCCTCTTTACAGCATTCATTGCCTGATTTCCTAGTATCCTAGAATGCATTGGGCTGGAAGAGAACTTTAAAGGTCATCTATGCCAACTGCCCTGGAGTGAGCAGGGACATCTTCAGCTATATCATGTTGCTCAGAGCCCCATCCAGCCTGACCTTGAATGTCTCCAGGGATAGGGCCTCTATCACCTCTTTGGGTAACCAGTGTTTTACCATCCTCCTTGTAAAAACTTTCTTCCTTATATGCAGTCTAAGTCTACTCTCTTTGAGTTTAAAACCATCATCCCTTGTCCTATCACAAAAAGAATTAAATGAATAGCTCTGAAGACCTGATCCTTGAACTCTCCCTTTGCCAGTTCTTGCTAAATTAAGGTTTTGTGTTTTCTTCTCTCCCTCCACTGCACCTGCTTAGCAATGCTGGTGCAGAGGATGATTTCTGTTGGCGTGCCATCAACACCTAGTCTCAGAGGACTCTGTTCTACCAAAGCAGTATGGGCATGTCCACCTATGGAGCACAGCAGAGGAACAACCCAGGCAATGGGTTCTTCATCAGCAGGACACCTACTTCCATGCTTGGATGCTGCTGGGCCAAATTGCTGCATGCTCTGTTGGCAGACCTGCACCACTGTGGGGCTGTCGGCCTTTCTTTCCTCCTTCCTGAAGGAATTGAACTGGATTTGGAAAGTGTCTTTTTTGCCATTGGTCTGGGATGCCTGCTCCTACTTATCCCATCCACGTAAATACTGCCAAGGAACCGTGTTAACCCCAGCCTCTCAAAGGGGGAAAATTCTTTCTGTTGTTGAAAATCCACTGTGTGCAAATCTCTGAGGGCCAGCGCTGTTTGTGCTACACACCAAATGGAGCAGTGGTTGCAGTCTGGTGTCTAAATCAGGTTGGTTGATGTTACCAAGGCATGAGCAGCAAACAGTCTGGTGCTATTCTCCGCCTGTGCTCAGAGGAGACCCAGAACAGTACCAGCAGAAGGGCTGCGGGGAGGCAACAAGGTGTCTTGGCAAACCTGTGTGGATCTACTTAATGGGCAAGAGAAATCCCTGCTTGCAGCAGGTTGTTCTCCACCTTGTGCACGTTACTGTCAGTGTAAGTGTCACATCCGGCGTGCTCAGAGGGGACCATGCCCAAGACTAACAGCTAACAGGGAAGAGTGCTAAAGAAAAGAACAACTTTCTGTTTTCTCAGCTTTCTCACAGTAGTTGTTTTAGACTGGAGATGTTGGTGCTTTAAAAGATCCACAGTAGCAGTGCCAAGGAAGTCACCGCCTGCCTGTCCCTGGCGTGTTCTCCTGCTCTTGCTGCACTTGAGATCTCAGCAGTGCACTCTGCCGACTGCAGGCACCTTCCTGGTTTTTCCATCTTGATCAAATCAGTGTCGCCTCCCAGAGAGTGGACTATCCCTCACTTTGAAAGCACACCACCAAGGTAAGAGCAAGAGGTGTTCCTTGGGTCCCAACGGGTGCCTGGTCTGCTGGGGAGCAGCGCACTGAGAGACGGAAGATCGACCACAGCCCATGTGGAGGAGGATCTCTCCAAACCTGCTGCGCTTTTCTGAACATGCTGCAGTCCCCCAGCCCGGGTCACCAGAGGGTGAAGCTGATTGTTAAGTGGGCGCACTACTGGGGAAGGAGAGGAGGGGAGGGCAGTCAGTCTTGGCAAAGCCGCAATCCTGTTTACTCTGATCACCAGAGGTCACGAGTTGGCTCCGTCTGGCAGACTAAAGAAATGAATGCTGATATCTTCAGCAAACTAATTGCAGGATTGGACCAATTTCCTTTTCAGTTTAATGTAATAGTCTTTGGTGTCTGATTCTGCAAACATGGCTTTGAACTGCTAAACCGTTGCTGCTTATTAGCAGACAGGCAGCTGGAATTTAAATTTGATTTTGACTCTACTGAGAAACCTTCTATTTAGCACTTGGCAAATCTCTTGAATGCAGCAGCATATCAGTATATAAATGCAGGTTGCTTTGATCAGTACAAATTTGGAGACTTAGGTATGAGAGAGAGAGAACACAGGCCGTGTCCTGATACTAGCAGGCAGCTATATATAAAGATACTCTCCCCGGTGATTGCGTTCCATTGCTCTGCAGTATCAGCCCACCTAGAATTTGCTGCAGAGAATTGCTTGTAATGAACAAAGTGTTACCAAGTGTTTTTGTGGAGTCTTTTGTAGCCTGCAACGTAAGGGTCAAGTGCAGAAACACATTGTCTCAGATGAAGGGACTGGTGAAGCCCAAGAATGGCAAGAGCTGGACTTGTCAGTGAGATGTGATGGTGGCCAGGAAAGGCAGAGCAAGCTGAGGTGGCAGCAGGATAAACTGCCCACTTTCACCCCTCTTCTCCATAGGGCAGAACTCACGCTGGCTTCTTTGCTGCATAGGATGCCAAAGTAATAGTCACACTTGGCATCAGAACACACGTCGGACTCCGGATTTGGCCATATGCTCTACCAGAAGGAAGTACTTTCAGTTGCAGCACTGCGCTGAAGCTGGAGGCATTCCCAGCAACCGCCTGACCACTTGGGTCCCTTTGAATCCTGGCCAGTTTGGAAGGAGCCGCCTCTGTCCGTGCTGACCTTTCAGCGTCACACACAGATGCGTGAGCCCAAATGCACTTCCTTGGTCATCCCTGGTATCTGGTTTTCTTTTGGAATTGCTGGTAGAGGTACTTAGTAACTGCTACGTGGGAGCTAAGGCTTCTGGCAGCTGGGGGCCTGCCTGTGGGCTTAGTGCTTCACAAGAAGGACTTTGATTCTTACAGGGAAGGTCCACTTCATATAGCAAAAGCAATTGCTGCCAGAACTTAGGAGTATGCGGTTTCACGAAGGAGCTTAGGTTGTGCCCTCAACAGAAGGAGGTAAAAACTAAGGCAATAACGGTGACTTTGCTCTTCAAATTTGCATGGACAGAGTAGAAAGTGGAGCTTGGATGAGATTATTATCATCAGTGTTGTGGGCATTGTAACTGAGTGTTTGCTACCTTCAGAGAAGCAGCAAGATGAAGAGCTGACGATGGGAACATCACCTCTGCTGGCTTCTGGTTTCCAAGGAATACCCTGAGCACTTTGATTTATTGACGTGCTGGGAAAAGGCAGTTAAGTTGTACTGTCAGCCATCCCCACAAGTCCACATCTTCCAAAACAGAAATTAAAAGGGAGCCTCCCCATCTTGTGTGTGAGAGGGGACCAATATTTTAAAAGTGCTGCTTGTGATGGTTCTGTGATTCTGGGACTTCAGACCTGATGGGTTGCTCATTTTCTGTTTTGGGGTTGTGGCTACATCTGGCAAAAGGACTGGAGCAGATGTAACTCCTTGAGGAGGTTCAAGGAGATCTCCACAATTGCAGGGTTTAGTCCTCAAACCCACTGTCCAGGGCATAGCCCAGAGGCCCCAAACTAAAAAGCTTGAGAACACAGCCCTCTCCCACAGCCTCAAGAGGTTATTTCCTGCTGTCAGAGGCTATAGCTCCTTTGAGCTTGTGATGCCTTTCTAACCCAGCACTGCCAGCAAGTGATCAAGTGAACATCAGCAATGGTTTTTGTACCATGGCTACAGTGAGAGAGCTTGTGAGATTCAATTCCTTGCAGCATGTTTCTCTTTGGGCCTGGAGATGAAGTGTAGTGGGAGATGGCTTGTCTGGGAGCAAACAGCTGACTACAAGCCAGCGGGCAGCCCCTGCACAGAAAGGAGTGTGTTCATAGCAGGGCTGGGCTTGACGCATGGCATCACTAAAGCATAGTGACACATCTGCAGGGAGCAACTTTCATCCATCCCATATGTTGCTTGACTTCCCCTGGGTAGCTTGAAAAGAAAAACAGATCTTTTGCTGGAAGAGAGGACGAGTATTTGTACACTTGGCTATTTTTAAACATCTATTTCCCCCCGTTTACCTCCACCTGATATGGTCTAAAAAGAAAAAAGGGTATTGAGGAATCATTTTAGCAGCTTTCACAAAATCTAGTTTCCTGTGACCCTAACAGCAGGCACAGGGAAGTTCCCAGAAAAACAGCACAGTTACGCTCTCTAAGAATTGCAGCCCTCGCTCTGATTGTCACAGACCTAAACAGCCACTAAACAGCATGGTGACCGCTGGGGCACTGTGACTGACACCTGAAGGATTTGGCTCATGGCAGAACTTCCCAGGAAGTGTGAACTTTAACCCTGAGGTCACAAAAGAACTTGCTGGAGCAATGCTTGGTTTGATTTAGGCAAATCCGCGCAGTAGAAAGCGTTGGAACTGATGAAATGCCACTGTTTACAACTGAAAAAAAATGCACATTTGCTCTAATTTGCATTTCCTGAAAACTGTGCTGTTGATTTAACAATACATTTTTCCTCAGAAAAAGAAAATCTGCAGTTATTTTTTCATTCTTGCCCCTTGGAGAGCTCGCTACCATCT
Source organism: Rhinopomastus cyanomelas (assembly GCA_013400115.1). Lineage (NCBI taxonomy): Eukaryota > Metazoa > Chordata > Aves > Bucerotiformes > Rhinopomastidae > Rhinopomastus > Rhinopomastus cyanomelas. The sequence continues at coordinate 33,380 of VXBP01008716.1, forward strand.
GTTTGTCTTGGCTTTGCATCACCTTTATTTTTTTCCCTCGTTCTTCTCCCACTGTGCCCCAGTGAAGGACTACACCACACATTATCTCATAGCCAGATTATGCAGGGCATTGTAAACACGTTGTAAACTTTGCCAGCTACAGAGTCAAGGGCTCTGAATGATCCTGCTAAGCGCTGGAAATGCTCTTTGAAGAAACGAGGCAGCGTTTTGGAAGCAGATTTGCAGGGCAGTATGGCATGGGGCTATATTACTGCTTTTGCAAAATGCAGGGGGAAGAAAAGGAGCAAATAAATGTCTTGTGGATCTCTTGTAACTTTATCACAAAGACCCAGAAGTCCTTGAAATAGTATTTGCCCAGCACCCACTTGATAAGAAGTGGTGTGGCTCCTACGTGCAGGTGTAGAGAGCTGTAGGCTTTGTGCCCCAGAGGGTGGTAACAGGGATTGGAGCCCGATAACAGCTTTGGCACCACCAGTATTTTGGTAAGGATCGCACCTGATCCAGGGACGTCACAGTGCCAATACTCCTGCATGTCCCAGGGTCATCCCTGGACTTGGAGCATCAATGCCTAGCACCCAAAGTTCTGGGAAGACGCAACCCACAGGGTGTCTCATGCTCTGTGCTGTGGGGTCCGGGCCAGTTTCTGCCCTCAGAAATATGAGATGAAAGAGACGAACCCTAGATGTATGAGGACAAAACTCTGTAAATCTACAACAAATGTCCCTAGTTACAGATCTTTGCATATCTTTTGGCAGATTAACAATAAGAGTGTTGGCAGAAGTGATACCATGAACTCCAGAAATCAGGCTTCAGAAGGACACAGTAAGTTCAAAACTATCTTAATAAGGTTTAATATCTGCTCTCTGTGTCTTCTGGTGACTGATCTCAGTGCACTGAAGGTCAGACCTTCAGGCCTTTGTCCCATGGTATGCTTCCAGAAAGGGCAGATAGCTCCATCTGGGAGGCACTCAACTTGGGCCCAGGAGCTGGAAGGCAGGAGGGGCACTGGGCAGCATGGAAATGAGATTACTGCCACCTCACAAATAGAGAAGCCTTGGGGCTGCATGGATAAATCCAGCGGAGAGCAATCCCAGATTCCTTGAAGTCAAGAGTAAAAGGAAGCACTGTGGATTACAGGACCACAGGGAAGAGCTGGCTTCAACGGATGGAGAATGTGTAAATGCCTGTAGGGCCTGATGACTCGCGTACAGCCCTCAGCAAAGTGCAGTTTTCTGCATTCACTGTAAGGCTTTTGTGTTTGGATTTTGACTGATATGGGGGAAAAAAGACACCTTAGATTTAGAAGAGATCTGAGGTGGAGCTGAGAGAAACTGTTCTGGTAGCCAAGACGTGGCCATCAAACAGCATTCTGGAAAGAGTCCTGTATGGCAGTAGCACGGTGCTTGGAGTGGCACAGTGCCACTTTACCCTTCGGCCATTCTTTCCAAGCAGTCTCTGACAGGCTGCTCGTCACCAAAAATAATCACTGGTCAAGATGTTTGTATGCAATTTAGGGAATGTAGACCCTTTTAAATTATTCCAGAAGTACTAATTCTCCCTCTCCAAGAGTTAGCAAAAAGGATCACAGAGCCACTTGTGCTAATACAATGTGACAACGCAAACCCCATGATTTACTGCCCTACTCCTAATTCACACCGTTAAGAGATTAAGGTAGAGAAGTTGCCAATGTGCAGATGAAGAGGGAGTTGAGAGTTTGTGGGTGCGTATTAAGGGGCAGGCTGGCATGGGTGACACTGTTGTGGGTGTCTATTACAGGCCCCCTGATCGGAGTGAGGAAGTTGATGACGTCTTCTACAGACAGCTGGCAGCAGCCTCACACCTACAGGCCCTGGTTCTCAAGGGGGTTTTTAACTACCCAGATATCTGCTGGAAGACCCACTCAGCCAGCCAACCACAGTCCAGGAGGTTCCTCAACTGCATTGCTGACAATTTCCTAATGCAGATGGTGCAAGAGCCCACTAGGAGAGGAGCATTGCTGGATCTTGTCCTCACCAACAAGGCGGGTCTGGTTGAAACAGTGAAAGTTGAGGGTTACCTTGGTTGCAGCGACCACGAGATGGTGGAGTTCAGGGTCTCGTGTGGNTACTCAACACCTTCTTTGCCTCTGTCTATACTTCTGGGGGCTGTCTTGATATCAAGACCCAGATTGCTGAGACTTCAGAAGTAGAAGCAAGAGAGGATCCTGCCTTGGTTGATGAGGACTGGGTTAGGGATAAGTTGAGCAAACTGGATGTATACAAATCCATGGGCCCAGATGGGATGCACCTGCGTGTATTAAGGGAAACAGCAGAAGTCATTGTCATTGCTAAGCCACTCTCCATCATCTTTGCTAAGTCATGGGGGTCAGGAGTGATGCTTAGAGTCTTCAGAAAGGGAAAGAAGGAGGACCCAGGTAACTATAGACCAGTCAGCCTCACCTCCATCCCAGGAAAGGTGATGGAACAATTTGTTCTAGAGGCTGTCTCCAGGCACATCAAGGACAAGAGGGTCATTAGGGACANTCTAATGAAGTATAACAGGGGTAAGTGTAGAGTCTTGCATCTGAGTAAGAACAACCCTAGGTACCAGTACAGGCTGGGGACTGACCTGTTGGAGACGTAGTTTAGCAGAAAGGGACCTAGGGGTCCTGGTGGACTATGAGCCAGCAGTGTGCTCTTGTGGCCAAGAGGGCCAACAGCATCCTGGGGTAGATCAGAAGGGGGTGGTTAGCAGATCAAGAGGGGTTCTTCTCCCCCTCTACTCTGCACTGGTGAGACCACATCTGGAGTGTTGTGTCCAGTTCTGGGCCCCTCAGTTAAAGAGGGATGTGGAGCTGCTGGAGAGAGTTCAGCGTAGGGCAACAAAGATGATGGAGCTGGAGCACCTCCCTTATGAGGAGAGGCTGAGGGAGCTGGGTCTCTTTAGCTTGGAGAAGAGGAGACTGAGGGGTGACCTCATAAATGTCTATAAATATGTGAAGGGTGGGTGTCAGGAGGATGGAGCCAGGCTCTTCTCAATGTCATCTAGTGATAGGACGAGGGGCAGTGGGTGTAAGCTGGAACATAGGAGGTTCCACATCAATATGAGAAGGAACTTCTTCCCAGTGAGGGTGACAGAGCCCTGGAACAGGCTGCCCAGGGAGGTTGTGGGGTCTCCTTCACTGAAGATGTTTAAGACCCACCTGGATGTGTTCCTGTGTGACTTGGTCTGGGTGATCCTGCTGTGTCAGGGCGATTGGACTGGATGATCTTTCGAGGCGCCTTCCAATCCCTAATGACTCTATGACTCTATTTATTATAACATTAGTGTCAAACATAGGCCATAATATTCAGTGCTATAAATTCAGTTTTGACTGAAAATAATTAATTTTTAAACAAATAATGGCAATATATGTAAAAAAAATTACTACTAATCATAGGTTGTTATTTTGTGGGTAAAATAACCTTTTGCATTTTTCATCCTCCTTTCATTTAGCTCAGTATCAGCTCAGCATTGAGCTGGGGGGACAGACTTTTGGTTTGTGCCATTGTGAGGGAGAACAAGCCAAAAGCAAAATGCACCTTTTTTTGAAAAGCTCTGGACTTTGAGTCTGCATGTATGCTGCTTGCTTCCAGATTTAAGGGATTAAACAGCCCAGTTCAGTTGACTTCAGAGGAGACAGTGGTGTCCAAGCCAGATACCTGGTTTCACATTGGCTTCAAATGTCACCGAGCCCAGAGCTCTCTGAGGATAAACAGGATGGCTCCATCTCTCCTCAGTGGGAGTCTCAGCATGCTCACGCTGGTTGAACCTCTGTGCCACCCACCCTTTCTACCAGCACCACATGGGCTGTGGGAGGATTATTGCTCCCTCAGAACTCCTGCAGTGCTGTGGTGCCGCCCTCCCAGCACTGCAGTCGTCATTCTGTTTTGCCAAGTCATGGAGACAATTTCCTCCAAATCACACTTGAGACTAAACACAAACCAGCAGAGTCCAGATGTACACTTTTTCCTCTGCTAGAAGGCACAGGTACCACGCTGAGCTGTGGCACAAGACCTTGCTTTACAGATACACTTCCTTCGTGTTGACTCTGCGTGGGGAAACCTTTGCTGCCTTGGCCCAAATTATTATAGTCTGATGCACCAGGGAAAGGCTTCAGCTTTGCAGTGAGGTCTAAACCCTCCTAGCAATGGTTTTTCTTTTTAAGCTTTAGCCTGCTCTGGGTGGTTTTGGGGGGGGGGGAGGCTGTTCCGGTTCTTTTTCCAGAAGCCTGAGCATCTTTCAGTGGCTACTTATTTTAAATGATGTGTACTGTGTGCAGTTCTGGAGCCCCCAACATAGGACAGACATCAAACTGTTGGAGCAAATCTAGAGGGCTCCAGCCCTGGGGGGGACAACGAACCTCTCCTATAAAGACAGGCTGCAAGATTTTGGGCTAGTAAGCTTAGAGAAGAGAACGTTCTGGGGAGACCAGAGGCCTTTCTGTACCTGAAGGGGCTATAAGACAGCTGGGGAAAGGGCTTTTTACAAGAGTTTGTAGTGATGGGACAAGGGGAAATGGCTTTAAGCTAGAGAAGCACAGATTTTCCTTAGATATTAGGAGGAACTTCTTTACAGTGAGGGTGGTGAGCCACTGGAACGGGTTGCCCAGGGAGGTTATAGATGTCCCCTCCTTGGAGGTGTGCAAAGCCAGATTGGATGGGGCTCTGGGCAACCTGGTCTAGTGAGAGGTGTCCCTGCCCATTGCAGGGGAGTTGGATCTAGATGATCTTTAGGTTTCCTTTCCAACCCAAACCAGTCTATGTTTCTATGTTTCTGGCTGCAAACCCCACTGTAAACCAGAAGCAGCAGAGGAACTTCAACAGTGGCACTCGTGCAGGTTGGCCCTAACCAGCCTGTGTCTGAATTGCTGGTTTAAGGGTTCGCAATTATGGTCTAGGACTTCTGAATAATTTCATGCTGTATTTTGACTGTGTTTGTGTGTGCCCATTCCCCTTCTCTTCCCAGCAAGGAAAGTGACTCTTCTTTTGCTGGTGCTACCACTGCCAATGTGTCAAGGTTTGGGCTGGAGCAGGCATCTGCCATCCCAGCAAACACCGCACACCATGTGCTGTTAAGATCAAAGGGAGCTTATTTTGTTTCGCAGTAGAGCAGTGGCTAAGGTGAAGATAAGGTAGAAGCCACATGGTGGGTAATGGAAGAGCACACTTCAGATGGGCTTTTTGTTGGATCATAGAATGCTTTGGGTTGGAAGGGACTTTCAAAGGTCATCCAGTCCAACTCTTCTGCAATAAGCAGGGACATCTTTGACTAAATCACATTTCCCAGAGCCCTGTCTGGCCTGACCTTGCAATTTCTTATCCATCAGACAATCCACCCATCAAATCCATATCCATTTTAGAGAAGAATGTTGTGTGGGACAGTGTCAAAAGTTGTACAGAAGTCCAACATCTTTAGCTCTTCTCTTGTCTATTGACATAGTCATTTCATGCCAGGAGGCCACTAGGCTAGTCAGGACTTGCCCTTAGTAAAGTCTACTTGAATGCTGGCTGTCCGGAGTCACGTCTTTGACCTCTGTGTACCTTAGGAATCCTGCTCCTTGATCTTCCTGGGCACAAAGGTGACATGCAGAAACCTGTAAGTGTCTGAGTGCCATGAGAGCCTCAGCTTTTGCTCCTCCTGCTACACATCCCAGCATGGCTGCCCCACACAGCTCCAGTGCAGAACCTCACTCTCAAGTCATTCCTGTTGCACCCTCTCTTCTCCCACCATAAGGTGCGCATGTGAACGCAAACATGCACCAAAGAAACTAGAAACGGTGTACAGTTTGACATCGTGAAGTTGAGACTTCTCCTCTTCCAGGCAAGACTTGAGCAATCAAGCTGCCTTCAAGTCTTCTCGGGTGTTCTCAGGTGCTTCCAAAAAGCAGGGATGGTTTATGGTCCTCCATGACCACTGCGGCCCAAATCAATAAGGAAGCGTGTGGGTGGTTGGACAGAGAGATGAGTGGTTGCGTGGGTGTGTGCCTGCTAGGCTGGGGTGTGGAGGGATCCATGTGGAGGCTGGGTGCACACACCCACACAGACACCCCCCTACACACCCGCACACCCCATATACTGGGGTAGGGGCGCAGGCCTGGCCGGACACACGAACCAAGCCCGGCTCAGCCGCTCCCGCCCTGCCGGCCACGCGACCACCACGCGCCGCACCGCGCCCGGCGGCTCGCGCTGGGAGGGGCCCCGCTGCGGGGGCGNGGATGTAGCCGGCACGGGAACATGGCGCAGAGAGCGGCGTGACGGCGCGGCCGAGGTAGGGGCGGCGGAGTGGGCGCGGGGCCGCGGCGCTGCCGGTGCTGCTGCCCGGTGCTTCGGCGGGGCCGGCAGCGTCGGTGAGACAAAGACACGGCCCGGACGTCGCCGTTCTCGCCGGTGCGGAGCCGCAGAGCCTCTGGCACGGAGGGGGCGGGGAGCCGCCGAGGGCTCTGGGCTCCGCTCCGGAAGGTGCCCCCGGAGCGGAGCGGCGCCCCACAGTAGCAGCCCGGGGCGGGGGATTTAAAGGCGATTTTGTTTTTGCCAGGGCTTTTCCAGCAGAAGTTACTCCCAACTTTGGGCGGATATCAGGTGCTTTGGGACTGGCCCAGAGCAGGTGCCCGGCGACACGTCAGGCCGCCCAGGCGATGCTCGTCGCAGCTCCCGGGCACAGCTGTGCGCGCTCCGTTTCCCTGTTCGCGGTGTGTATGTCGGTTAGAAACACTCGCAGTCGGCTCCATTCGCTTCTCCACGATCGCCGGCCTCGCATCATCGCAGCTGTAGGAAATGCGCTGCGCAGCGCTGGCCGTGCGCAGGGAACGCTGGAGCCCGGCGCGGCTTTCTCCCCGCTGTCGATCAGCCCTTGAGCCTGCCTTGCCAGCCCGCCCGCAGCACGCACAGGCTGCCTTTCCTCCTCTTTGTTACACACCGGCCCTCCGCTAGTAGAAGGAGACAATAGAATATTGGTTTTTTACTCCCGAATACTCAGTGTTAGACCAAAAGGGACTGGCGTTGCCATTAAGGACAAAATTCTCACCAGCTTGAGAGGGTCCAGCAGTGAGACCGCCCTACTGGGAGCCTTTCCCTTCATTTGAGAATTCTTGATGTGCTTCAGCATTTGCAAAATGAAGGAAGAGGGTTGGTAGCTGTGCTGAGATGCATCTCTGTGGTCCCTCCTACCCAGATAGCGCTTTGGGATTCTGCACTCCTCGTTTATTGCCTTTATTGCACCGTGAAACTTTGAGTAACCCTCCTTAGGACTGAAGCAGGGAACCATGCTCCCAAGCCCTGCATGGAAGCTGGGGTTGAGGCTGCGTGCCTTGCTGCCGCTGGACCTCTTGTGTGGAGTGTGCATCTGGCAGCGCTGGGGAATTGCTCTGCCTGGCTGCTGAGGTTGGTATTTCCAGCCTGGAGAGCAGGTTGAGCATCACTTAGGGGGCTCCCTAGCTATCGGCACTGCCAGGAGAAAGGCTGAGGAGAAGCTGTAGAAGCTTTTCTGTTTCAGTTTGAGGTTCACAAAATGGCCCTTTGCATTTCATTGCTCGTTTCTGCCTGTGGTTGCTGTTTGTGCTGTGTGGTGGTTACCAACACAGTGATGCCCCATGGTGAGCAGGTGCTTTCCCAATTTGCAGGTGGGGATGGAAGGGCCCCGGCAGCGTGGCCAGAGCACCAGATTTGGAGTGGCTGTACCGGGCAGAGCTTTGGGAGTTACTCACTGTGATTTACATCACTGCTGTTTCTGTAGTTTATTCACAGTGGTTTTGGTTGTAGCTTGTTTTGGGTTGACAGTCTTTGTTCAGCATGGAATTGGTTTTGTGCTAAGAAACATATTATTTGGAGATAAACTGAGTAAAAATGTGGTTTGAATTGAGGGAAAGACTCACTTTTATGCAGAGGGTGCTGAGTCAAAACTTTCTTCTTTCTGCTGCTTCAAACATTTTAACAAAAGGTTTTGATCCAGATGAAGCAGTGCTCTCTAGCCAAGATCAATTTGCAACAGCAGATTTTAGACCAGTCTGCCTTTTCTTTGTGCAGAAACTCTGGGTGCATTTAGTTGCTTTTGCTATTTTTAACCTTATTCTAAGGAAACGAGGGCTATCCCGGGTTGTGTCTGTGTGTGTTGCTCAGCTGTAGCCACTGCTGGACTGTACTTAATGGAGGAGCTCATGGTAGTCATTTCTGCATGGAGAGATGGTGGCATAGAGAGGAGACCAAAACCACAACAGTCCTGTTGTGGAGAACCCTGCTACAAGTCATCAGCAAATACCCTTGGCAACCTCTGCAGACCTAAGACCTACAAAATCCCTTTCCTCCTTCGATTCCTTTGTTGGTTTGGCCCTCCTGTTTGCTTTGTCTGGACATCCTCATCAGCTGCAAATACTCACAGCAGGTGCACATTTCACTTCAGTGGAATCTCAGCATCATGGTGGCTGATCCTAAAATGAAAACGTGTAACAAGCAAGTTTATTGCCAAGTGTGTTATTTCCCAAGCATTAGTCAGGAAATAAAACGCTTTCCATGAGACTTGCTCACTGGTATCAGCTCCTGTTGTCAGTCAGCCAAGAACCAACTTCTCGTGGTAGGAGTTAACAACCGTTAGGGTTTTGCTTTACCATCAGCATCATCCTGGCCTCCAGACACTTCAGGTAGTGAAATAAAGGAGACAATTTTTTTTCTTTACGTGGGGCATGTCATTTGGGTTTAAAGCCAAGTTCAAGGAGGACTCTGGTTCATGTGGCTGAAGCCCAAGAGATGATGCTGGCACAGATGTGTCACAGCTTCTGTGTGCTTTCAGGGAGGTACGGCAAAAAGAGGAGGCCAAATAGAGCAGAAGAGCACCTGCATTTCTCTTCCTTCTCTCTGATCACCCTAACATTTGACACTGAAATGCAATTACCACTTTGAAGCTGCTCCAATTAAGAATCTGAAGTGTTTGGCATCTCCTTGTTAAAATACATAAATAAATACATGAAGTCACTCTGGTTTTACCGGTTTACATTTACCAACAGGTGTTTGTGGGTACCAACAACAACCAACAACAGTTGAAGCTTCTGACATGTGCATAAACCTCCGAAACCCCACAACCTTCTTGCTAAACACCTGCTGGGGATATCCTGACATTAGCACCTCTGATTCATGGTGCTGTTTGGACACTCTGGAGGCCATTATGGAACTGTCTCTGCTTTACTTCTCAGTGAAGTCGATGGAGTTGGTCTCTTGGGTCTGCTGGAGGGTTTGGCCAGGTTTCTCCAGGTTTTGATGAAAACAAAGCTCACTTTTTACTCTGCCCTGGTGAGACCACATCAGGAGTATTGTGTCCAGTTCTGGGCTCCTCAGTTCAAGAGGGATGTGGAGCTGCTGGAGAGGGTCCAGCGAAGGGCAGTGAGGATGATGAAGGAAGTGGAACACCTCCCTTCTGAGGAGAGGCTGAGGGAGCTGGGTCTCTTGAGGTTGGAGAAGAGGAGACTGAGGGGTGACCTCATTAATGTCTATAAATATTTGAGGGGTGGGTGTCAGGAGAATGGAGCCAGGCTCTTCTCAGTGTCATGTAGTGATAGGACAAGGGGCAATGGTTGTAAGCTGGAGCAGAGAAGGTTCCACATCAACCTGAGAAGAACTTCTTCCCAGTGAGGGTGACAGAGCACTGGAACAGGCTGCCCAGGGTGATTGTGGAGTCTCCATCACTGGAGGTGTTCAAGACCCACCTGGATGTGTTCCTGTGTGACTTGTTGTAGGTGATGCTGCTGTGTCAGGGGGATTGGACTGGATGATCTTTAGAGGTCCCTTCCAATCCCTAATGATTCTATGATTCTAAAAAGTCCTCCCCATTTAATTCAGCTTTGGCGGGTGGTGACGTGTTGGAGTGGTACCTGACACACAGCACATCGCTACCTGCTTGGTTCTCAAGGGAAAAGAGCTTAAAATGAGACAGTTTCAAAAACCTCAACAGCGGTGCACCAAAAGCCAGTTAGTTATTAGGCCATTTAAAGGGAAAAAAACCTGCAGCCTACTTACAGCACATTTTGGTGCCATCTGATATTTAATGCTCAGGTAACTCTAATTAAGCCTTTAATCCACTAGGCCTTCCAGATTCATAGGGGACTTGCTTTTAGTCCTGGTGCTTCAGCCTGCCTCACGTTGTGTTTGGAAGAATCAAGAAAATGTCTTTCAAATTTTCTTTTCTTTTTTTTTTTTGTTGATGTTGTTGTGTTTGCTTGGGGTTTTTTATGTCTTCTGGGGAGAAACAACTTGAGGACAGGATTACGGACCTGCTGCAGAGTTTGGATCTTGTGTGGTTCCCCTGTGCTGGCTGAAAGCAGCTGCCTTGTAGCCCTGGCACAAACTGTTGGCTTTGACTCGAGGCTTGCATCTGGAGGGTTCCGGTAGCGTCTTTGGGTGCAGCGCCGCGAGAAGCGTGTGCTCTTACTGCATCGTGCAGGGCCAGCCGCGGCGTATGAAGTTAGGCGTTTTGCCTCCTTCCCAATGATTTGTTTTCTGGGCTGCAGAGTAGTGCTGCCACTTTTGGAGGGTGCATCTGTGCAAGTACGATGGTTTCAGAGCACACAGAGCTCCAACAGTTTCTAAAACAATCCTGCAAAAAACAGCTGATTAGGTTGAACACTTCACCTTGTGCAGGCTGGGCTGCTGTTTTCTCTTTCTGACCTTTCTTGTTTTCTAATCAGAGTTTTCATTAAACCATGAGCCGTGTATACCAGCCAGTATTTGTAACTAGTGAACCACCAGAACTGGGGTCCTAGGAGTGCTGGAGGCCCTGCCGGGACATGTAGTGAGATGCGTTTTCACCCTGAGGGGCTCACAGCATAAGGTGCACCCATCCTGGTTGTGCGTGCCAGGGTGAGGACAGCCAGAGCATGCAAGAGGTGAGTGGTGTGACTCGCTTAGGAGCATGAAGTGATGGCAAGCAAAACTGAAATCCTGGCTCTCATTGTTTTCTTTCTGAGCCATCCCGGCTTTGCTCCTGTGCAGAGGCTCTTCCATTTGAGTTTGTTGCTAGCAAGCAGCTCTGCAGGCAGCAGAACACACGGTGCTGGGGTCACGGAGGTGGGAGCTTTGATTTTGCTGAACAAAGATGCTCTTCCAAAAATAGGTTAAGCCAAAGAGCTTGGATGCCAAAAATAGCAATAGAGATTTTCCTTCTTCCAGCTGCGTTTTAGGTTTATTGTTCCCTACTGGAGGCAACTGAAAAAGGAAAAGTGATACTGCAGTGATAGACAAGGGAATAGTGGAACTGACATACAAGTCACTTCTGATGGAGGAACATCACATGGGTCAGATACCAGGGTAGGCATACCCAGTAATGCAGAATGACAAGGTAGATAAAATCATGCAACGTTGTGAAACCCTGTCCTTAGCCAAAGTTTCGCTGTTCTCCTAGCAGTACCCTGGAAAGGGGTGGAAAGATGCAGCAAAGGACAGGACAGAAGAAATGCCAACAAATGAAAACTGGCACAAATAAATGCCAGGAGAATGATCCTAGTGATAGCCCCTATAAACGTTTTATAGTGACATGCTTTGCTGGGTGCAGATAACTCACTCTTCCCAAACTGGTACTTCCAAATCCACACAGTGGCTCTCCCTTCCACCTTCAGACAGGTTGGTTTAGGTGATAGTTGTTAAAACTTCTCTCCTGGGTTTCTCCATAGACAGTTTTATACAGTGAAGTTAAACTCCAGCTTTGCCATTCCCAGAGTCAGGAGTATGCGCGGAGATAATTGCTTGCACTGCAGCTATTTAAGGCACTGGGCTGCGCATGGACTGGGAGTCAGGAGGCACCACGGCTCTAATCCAGGCTGTGCTGCCCAGTGAGCCACCTCAAAGCAGTTATTTAACCTTTGTGTGCCACTGCTTCCCTCTGGGTAATAGGAGGGATTATGATAATAATTGCTCTTGAAAAGCACTTTCAGGTGTTTTGTTTTATCCTGAAGTGCAGAACTAGCTGGTCCTGAGCTGAAGAGGCTCAATCCGTACCAGCGGGCTTTTGGTGCTTTACAAGATGATGGAAGCAATGCTTGATGCTTCATTGGGCTGTGTAAATAATTACATTTGAAAGGTTTTTCAGAAACCTGTGTGCTACTCAGAGAAGTGCTCCTAAGATACAGCTGAAGGACATAGAAATGAGTTATGGTTCAGAAGGGTTATCACAGAGTTATTCAGGTTGGAAAAGACCCTTGACATCATCATGTCCAACTGATAACCCTGCTCTACCAAGTTCACCACTAAACCTTATCTCTAAGCACCACATCTGAGCGACTTCTAAACACATCCAGGGATGGTGACTCAACCACCTCTCTGGGCAGTCTGTTCCAATCCCTGAGTACTCTTTCAGTAAAAGAAAAATTTCCTGCCTAAACCTTCTCTGGTGCAGCTTGAGGCTGTTCCCTCTTGTTCTGTGACCTGTGAGACGAGACCAGCACCCACCTCTCTACAATGTGTGCCTTCAGGTAGCTGTAGAAGTACAACAGCCCAATAGCTTGTTACTGAACTTCTTGTGAAATGTTAGAATGCCTCAATGTTTTCTCTTTTTTTCAACCAAATCCTGCCTTCACTCGAGCTTGCATCTATTCAGCTTGTCTCTACCTTGAGCATCAAGACCCCAAAGACTATAGGTTTGCTGCATTTCTGCTGCAGTTTGTGCTCTACAGAAAGGAGTGATGGTCTAGGCTGAAGAAGAAGGTTTCCTTGAGAGCAAGGCAAGCACAAAGTAAATGTGCTCTGAGCCGTGTCGCTAGCCCAGATTTTGAAGTGTGCAGGAAAGACTTAACGATACACAAATTGCTGTTATCTCTCACTCTGTTCCAGAGAGTAAAACTTCTTCCTATTTGTGTTTTGTGTCACAGGGGAGGAAATAGTCAACCCCCCCCCCCCGGCTGAAGTACAGCAGAGACTAAAGCATGAACACAGAAGTTGTTTGTGGAGTGTGGTTGCACCGGCAGCAACATGGGGAAGGAACATTACTGGGGATTTTATGTTGGGAAGGGTGTTTAGCTACTGGAAAGTGCTCCAGTGCCAAGCTAATAGCTGTGATCTAAACCATCGTTTGCTCTAGGAAATCCCTGGATGCTCCCATGTTTTATGCAGGAACTTGAAATGATGCTCCCTAAAGCTGGAATATGAGTTGCATCTTCCCAGCCCAAGAGATATAGGTCCTATAAGCATATGTTGAGAAAGGCCTGGCTGCCAAAATAGCTCAGGGTTGCTGCCACAGTTGCAGGTGGTGATTGCCTTTTAAGTTCTTGCTCTCAGTTCTGACATTTTTAGGACAGAAATGAAGGATGAGAAGTAGAAAAAGCACACAAGTTAGAAGAATCCTGTGCCTGGATGTCTGTAACTGTATTTGTGTGGCTTGATGGGAAAAGCTGCATCCCAGTGAAAGCTGGGGATGGGCTGGTAACGAGTAAAAGTTGTAATTGAAGCTGTCCTGCCAAAACTGAGTATTGATGGTCTGGATCGGTGTAAAGGAGATGGTGTAATGTATATCATAAAGACCTCTCTGGGAAAACATACTCAAAACTGCCTGCCTGGTATGTCATCACTATTTGTTCCTAGGGGTGACACAGAAGAAACCCTCAGCAGGATGGAGGTTAGAGCTGAGTCCAGGCCTTGGAAAGCAAGAAGAGTGCTCCGCTGCAGCAGAGCTTTTATTTGGGGTACAGGCAGGCCCCTCATTGTTGGTTATATTAGAGGTGCAGCCAAAAGCACCACATCCATCTTACATCTGTGCTTTCCCTAGCTGGTACTGGTCTTTGAGGACCAACTCTTAGCACAGGCAGAACTCACAGGGAGAGTAAGTAGGGCTTTTTCAAGTGCATAGGAAGTACAAGGCATGAGGTAAATAAAGACCAGTGCAGAGCACTGGCAGCTGGAAAGGGACTTGTAGTTATCTTAGCAGACTGACAATAAGTAGATATTTTTCCTATTTTGTGGAGAGGTGTGTGGATTGTCCCACCCATGAGCAGGGCTGTTTCCTTCCAAGGGATAGGTTTGCTGTGATTAAGCCAAGTTAAAGCCAAGGCTTGCTGCTTCTTGGGTAATCCAGTCTGAATTTGGACATCACCAGTGTAACAGAGCCCTGGGATTGTGCGTAAGGTGAGAAACTCCATGCCTCTGTGACTTGAAACCTCTGCTTGAAGAATCCTTTTGACGTCATCCATCGTATCTGGTAGGACTTGGTTCTACCAGATTTCATTGTTGTTGCAGTTTGGGTGTAGTAACCTGCTGCTGCTTGGGAGAGACCTGTAACTGAGGGTTTCTGCGTGTTTTCGTCCCATTATTTCTGCCATTTTTATTCTAACCCAATTTCTTTTCTTCTTTACTTTGCTCTTTGGTTTTCTCTTACTGATCTGACATCTTCTTGCTATTTCTGTGCGATTTTGAATTCTGTGAAAGAAAAAAAGTTACCAGTCCTGATTTAGTTAGAAATTAAGCTGCAACTATTTTTCTATGTTCTTAATGGGGAAATTGGTGATAATTGCTAACTAATGCTTTATAAAGACTTTTTATAAAATGAGTGAGAGACTGTCAAGCTGTCTGTCATTCAGGACAAAGCCTGGATAACACGCCATTCGCCCAACAAGTTCCCATTATTACGTCAGGCATCTGCTTTGCTCTGTAAGTTTGAGCTACTTGAAATTTGTCTTTTAATGTTTACTTTCTCCGTAGAATTCTTCAGTAGAATTTGTGTTACCGAAGTTGTATTAATCTGCCTGTGCAACGCCTCTGTACTCGTGTGTGCTCTGGTTGGCTGTAATAAACTTTGAAGATGATAACTGAGGTGTCATTACCTTTGTAATATTGTGCTGTTGTGGAATACTTTTCCAGTCTCTTGCCTTGTTGCTCTGTGATGCACCCTGCTTGTCCCCTGCTGAAACCAGGAACCAGCCTTGGGTCAGGCTCTAGAAGGTGCAGAGTCTGGCTTTGATGAGTGTGTGTCCAAGGATGCCTCAAGAGGAGTGTGGGCAGAAGAGCAAGAGAGGTAGTTTCCCCCCTTTTTACACTGCTCTTGTGAGGCCCCGTCATGAATACTGTGTCCAGTTCTGGTGTCTCCAATATAAGGTAGACATAAAGCTGTTGGAATGACTCATAGAATCATAGAATCATGAGGGATTGGAAGGGACCTTGAAAGATCATCTAGTCCAATCCCCCTGACACAGCAGGATCACCCAGACCAAGTCACACAGGAACACATCCAGGCAGGTCTTAAACGTCTCCAGTGAAGGAAACTCCACAACCCCCCTGGGCAGCCTGTTCCAGTGCTCCGTCACCCTCACTGTGAATAAGTTCTTCTCAGGTTGATGTGGAACCTTCTCTGTTCCAGCTTACAATCATTGCCCCTCGTCCTATCACTAGATGACACTGAGAAGAGCCTGGCTCCATCCTCCTGACACCCACCCTTCACATATTTGTAGACATTAATGAGGTCACCCCTTATTCTCCTCCAAGCTCAAGAGACCCAGCTCCCTCAGCCTCCAGCTCCATCATTTTCGTTGCCCTACGCTGAACTCTCTCCAGCAGCTCCACATCCCTCTTGAACTGAGGAGCCCAGAACTGGACACGATACTCCAGGTGTGGTCTCACCAGTGCAGAGCAGAGGGGGAGAAGAACCTCTTTCGATCTGCTAACCACCCCCCTTCTCATCCACCCAGTACAGAAGAGGCCACAGGGATGATCCAAGGACTGGAGTACCTTTGCTATGAGGATAGGCTGAGGGAACTGGGGTTGTTCAGCCTAGAAAAGAGAAGACTCTAGAGGGACCTTAGAGCTGCTGTCTAATACTTGAAGGGAACCTACAGGAAGACTGGAGAGAGACTTTGTACAAGGGGGTCTAGCGATAGGACAAGGGGAAATGGTTTTAAACTGAAGAAGAGTAGGTCCGGACTAGATCTTAGGAAGAAGTTCTTCAGTACAAGGGTGGATATTGGATTAGATTGCCTGGAGAGGCTGTGGCTGCCCCCTCCATGGAGGTGTTCAAGGCCAGGTTGGATGAGGCCTTGATCAACCAAGTCTAGTTGAGAGGCATTGCTGCCCATGTCAGGGGGGTTGGAATAGATGATCTCAAAGGTCCCTTCTGTGATTCTGTGTTTATTAAAGCCAGGCGATTGTGGAGCTTGAGTTTCACAAGCATCTGTGCTCCTTAAGGACTGTTGCTCAAGACTGTTGCCTTGAACACAGGGCATTCAATTTTCTCTTTATTTCCTTTTAAAATAAATTCGGCATTTTCTTGCAGTCCCCTGATTCCAGAGGCAGGAGGTTTTCAGAGGACTTGTTAAAACAGCAAGACACACAATGAAAGCAAATACTGGCCGATGCAGTAGTGTCTCTCTGCAGTATCAGCTGCTCTTTTCACGGTTTCGGATTTAAAGCACCGTGAAACAGAGTTCTTATCCCAACACAGACATTGCTGGCTTTGCGTGTAAAGCACCAGAAATCTACAGAACTGGTGTGAAGCAGAGCAGCCTTCTGCCCTGGTGATAACCCAGGTGGGGTCTCACCAGAGCNTAGGGTGGGGTGTCCCTGCCCATGGCAGGGGAGTTGGAACTGGATGATCAAGCGGTCCCTTCTAACCTTGAGTGATTCTGATTCCATAACTTCTGCGGTGAAGAGATCCTCCTGTGGCAGGGGGATAGGACTAGATGATCTTTTGAGGTCCCTTCCAATCCCTAATGATGCTGTGATAACCCTTTAACATATAACCCAGCACAGGGCTGAAAACCATCGCCTTCCATGCTGCCAGGAAAATGTGAAGTTAGCATGTCTGTAGCAGGAGCTGCTGGGCAGGGGGTGGAAAACTGCTCTGCCAATGTTCCTGTCCTGCTGGGAGAGGAAACACCAGTGCCAGCAGCGGGAACTGACCAAGTGCAGCAGTGATTTTGACATAAATAACGTAAAAATTGCCATGATGTCATAGCAAAGCATTGCAGTTGTCGTGGCAAATGATGAGAAAAATAAGAATATAGAAATCACTGTCTCCTGTGGCCCGCAGATAAACCGTGGCTTGGCCCTTGATCTCTCATTGCTCACTAGTCCAGAGCATAAATCCAAGGGTTTATCATTAAGCTTAACGGTTCATAAAATCTGGGCTATTTTGGAGGTAGTTGCAGAGATTTGCAGTCCAGGCAGAGGGTGGCCTCTGAGCCACTGGGTCTTGTGTAACTGGGTAAATAGCAAGCTTCAAATAATGCTATAAAGCTATCAGATGTAATAACTAATGCAGTCAGGCAGGCGCTGGAGGAGAGGAGCCTTGCCTGCCCATACAAACACGGGAGGCCCCAGATTAGAACCTTTCCATGACTGGTTCAAGGCCCTTTTGCTCTAATGGAAATCAGGTATGTGTGTCCGCTTTGCTGGGCTTTTATTTTGTGGCCAGCAGTGCTGTGCTCACTGCGGGCCCAGGAGAGCACGTGTCAGAACACAGGAGCACAGACATGACCGACAGCTCGCTTACTTGTCGTTGCAGCCTAAACAGTTAGGACAGTGCTCCACAGCGTGCCGGGAAATGCGTGACAGCACCTTCTGTAATAGCTGTGTAATGTTAGGAGGCTCCACCGCTGCCCTGCGGTAGTCAACCTTTGCTGCTGTCCGCAGCGAGGCTGTGCAACTGCGTCCTCTTCCCCAGGTATTCCAGGAGAGGTAGGAATTGGCTGTTTACTGGCATTTGTTGTTGTGTTTTTGAAAATTGCACTCCCTCTCACACACAGAAAACAGAAAGCTACTGTAGAGTTGACTTTGGCACAGACAAAAGACTTGACTTGGAGACAAGTGAAAAGGTAGCCCATCAAAGGTAGGAGCCTGTCTGGGGAACATGATGTATTTGGCTGCCGCCAGGGCCCCTGTTGCTCTGATTTGGGCAACAGGCTATGGCGGGACTGGGCAGAGCCTGCCCTGCCCTGGACAGCCAGTGGGGATTGGTGCTGTTCATAGCTAACATTGGCCAAGAGAGGTCTGGGGCTTGGTTGGCAGAGCAATATGCTAGTTTTCCAATTGTAGGTTTCCAGGTTTCCATTCAAGGACTAATGAGGTCATTGATTCCTTGAGCTGTTTCAGCATAAATAGTCCAGCTGGGTTAAGTTGGGCTTCTACACTTAGAGGTGTGTGTGTTAGTTCCTGGATGAATCGGAGAGAGATTCCCCCACCTCCTTAAGGCAAGCATTGGGAATCTGTAGTCAGTTATATTTCCAAATGGAAGAAAACAAGTCTAGAGTAAGAGAAGAAGTAAGTTAGAGATGATTTGTACTTGGCAGAAGAGCACTGTTATTTGTCCTGATGGCTTTCCTAGAAGTACCGTATGTGCCCAGGAAGCCACTTTGGGGGTTTGTGCCAGTGAAACCCAGCCTTGGAAGCACATTGTGCAAATGGAAGAGAAAACAAGCCACTAGCATGAACGGTGAGCCAGCATGTAGCAGACTCAGGGTGGGTAGGATGCAGGGGTTGAGGGCTGTCCAGGACTTGGGTAAATTCTTCACGCAGTCACGGAGAGATTAAATGCACAGCAGGTTCTGGAGTATTTATCTGATGAGCACGTATGCGTGTTTACAAGAAACAGTTGCTCGGTGATCAAGACTGTTATCTTAGTCTTTACTAGAGACGTTGTAAGGATGCCAAGTGGGAAAGTGAGACCTGCCAAACTCAAGAAGTAAAAGTTGCTGACTTTTAATTTTGAGCTTTGGCATATACAGGCAGCGCTAATTACGTGTGCAGTTTGGTACACCAGATCAAGCACGGTGCAGTGATTGTTTCTTCATTTAGTATCTGTTGCTGGTGGAAGTTTCCAGCACCTTGGCTGTGTGAGGCAGCAGTCCCCAGAACCACAGCAGAGCAACACAGGGGATCAGACTCACAGCTGGGTGGACTCTGGGGCCATCATCTGCCTGAGTTCAACCGTTCAGTAATTTCACATTTCTCAAGACTATGCTGGAAGATCTGGTGAGGTTGTAGTTCATTGGGATGGCTTGACAAGCAGAAGCTGGAGTGGGACATGTTGTTTTGCTGGGAACTACAGGTGAGTTACCTTTATTGACCCCAGTTACCTTTATTGCCCAGTAGAGCTTTGATCTTAGTGCAGTAATTCTGCAAAGACTTCTCTAGAATTTAAGACCTCTAGAGGCCACTGGCCTACTGCCTTTTGCCGTAGCGTGGAATTAGTGCTTGAAAATGACCCTGTGTGTTTGAGAAAGGTGGTGGAGTGGACATACCTTGGGTTTGAGTTTGATTCATGGGACGGGTGGTGTTGCAAGATGGAGTTGGGTTTCAGCTCACTTTTATCTGACAGTTCCAAAACTCCCTGAACTTTGCTCTGCCCCATAAGACTTAAAAGTTTCTGAATTTTGTTTCTTTATATAGGTTCCTTTTCCTCCTTTCACCACTCACTGCCTGTTCTCCTCCATCCCAGTTACTAAAATCTCCTCTCCCCTAAGTGTCAGCTTTGTCAGCAGTGCTCTTTATCATCTGCAGCTGAAAGCAGAGAAGAGCATGCTCAGGGAAGAAGAAAAGACCCCAAAACCTTTAGTATTCGATGTCTGGAAGTTGATTGCAAATCAAAGGTGGTTCACAGGAGCCTCTTCTACTCTTTGCTTCCTCTGTCCTTTCTGCAGTGGTGCTTTCTGCCTGCTCCTGGCTGGCAGAGCTCACTGCATGAGCTCTGTGCTGAACCAGGAGTGGCTTTGCATTTTCAGATAAGTATTGACTGCAGAATTCCTGTGGGGAGGGTGGTAGGTGCCCTCACGAATATGGGAAGCTCGTTGTTTGGGAGAAAAGAAAGAGGAGATCAAGAAATTTTGGAAAGACAAGTGAAACAGAGGAGAAGTGCCTGGTGGCACAGTTCAGCTGAATCAGCTTGTGGATGAGAATTATGCATTTTGATGGCTGCAGCCATCAAGAAATTGTTTTCTGGATGTGTTTCAAGATTGTTTGGATGTGGAGCTTAGACATCCGATTCAGTGGTGAACTTGACAGGTAGGGTTATTGGTTGGACTTGATGATACCAAGGCTCTCTTCCAACCTGAATGATTCTATGGTTCTGTGTACAGAGTTTGCAGGTTGGGGGTCAGCTGATCCCTTCTCTTGTCCTAGAGGTTTTCAGGATACAGCTGCACCGAGTCCCGAGCAACCTGCCCCAGTCCTGCTGCGAATGAGGGACCCTCCAGCTAGGGCGAGTCTGTCAGTGGTTGGTGTTTGGAGAGAGGATAAACCCAGACAAAAATGTTTGGGTCAGTGCCAAATAGAAGTATTAGAAGTGACATGGCAGAGTTGTTTTAATGTGCTTAATCCCTGGTATTGACTGTACTGAAGGCTTCCCTGTCCAGAAAGGGAGTTGATCTAGATAAAAGTGTCTGTTTTCCTGGCTTTAGTTTCCCCTGGATGTACGTACTGGTGTAGCTTCAGCACACAGCAAGGAAGAAACAAGAGAAGGGGGACTAAGTGACTGCTGCCAGATTAATTATTCCATCACATTTCAATTCATTTTTAAACCTACACGTTTGAACAGGAATGTTCAGAGTAGTCTTTGCAATGACCATGTTTCCATCTGAGTTAAAATAATTGTACTTTCCAAGAGGCAATTATGCTCTGTACTAACAAATGAAAAGACACGGTGACATCAGAAAAAGTGATTATTTGAGCAGTCTTTCTTACATAAAACAGCTAACTAATCTCCTGGCTTCAGTCCTTGAGTGCTGGTGCAAATATGCTCCTCAAAGACAGCTTCGTTCTTGGTATGCTGGCAGCTCCTGCCTCTCGTCACTGATCATGCTCTGTGTTGTCACAGTGATGGTTTGGGGGTTCAGAAGTGATTTTCTGTTGTGTCTCTGTAGCTCTTCACGCACTCAACAGCTGTTTTTATCCTCTTCAGTGGCCAGTGAAAGTGAGGTGCAGGGAATGGGCTTGGTGTCCTGCTTAGAAGAATAAGCAGATCTCCAGACTTGCTGCTGTTTTGCCTCTCTCACCATCATCCTCGAGGTTCTAGAGGAATCTAATTGTTCATGGGCTCTGTTGCCACAGAGGGTTGTCCATCTGCGGGTACCTTGGTGTATTGGCATGGGGGGTATTTGATGTGTCCTGCACTGAGAACTGAGGAAGGAGGGGATAGAATCTGCCAGAATACAGGAAATTTGTAAAAAACCCCACCCCAAACTCCCAAACAATAAACCCTCAAAAAAACTCCAACAGCAAACAGATTCTCAGAGTTTACACTTCTGAGTTCTGCAAGTCACGTAACTGGTGCAGTGTTGCGCTTGAATTCTTGTTATCAGCAAAAGGAAACACATCCCATTTGCTGTTAGTGTAATTTAAATCTGAACCCTCTAATTAAATGGTTATTACGAATCCAATTCTACTTATTACAGCAAAAGAAAATGAAAATTAAAAATCCCACAGCAGAGAAGTCTCTAATCTTGCTGTACATGTATTTCCTAACATCTGTGCCTTTCTATGCTCACTCTTCTACTCGTTCCACTTCACTTCCCCTGCTCCGTGGGGAAAAAGTGGGGTGGCACGGGGGTAACATTTTGCTTTAATTTGTCTTATTTCTTGGCTCTCCTGCAGACACATCTGGCTCTCTGTACTGTGCATCGAAGCCTGCCCCAGAATGGAGATTTGTTACTTTGAGAAATTAAATGAAAATTCAACCAAACAGTCCAATTTTGCAGGTGGAAGTTGCTGTCGTGTTAGAACCTTCATTTCCCTTTCGCGTTACCAGCCGTCCTGTTAATTCAAAATGCCTCTTCCCCTAAAAAGCATTTCTGCTTCTAGTCCTGACTGCTCATAATATGAAAGAAAAAAGGCAGTGAGTCATTAGTGTCCATGTTGCTGCCGGGAGGAGCATGATGCTGAGCGATGGCGTTTATTCTTCCTTGCTGAGAGAGCAGAAGGTGGGGGTTGGTGGTTTCTCCCACTGGTCTCTAGGATCCACTTGGATTAACACATGTATTTGTTTTCCGGTGTGCTTTCACATGCTCTTGCTTACAGTCTGCAGCTCCACGTTATATCCGTGACAGCTGTATCTGGAGCATCTTCAACACTTCAAATACTTTTTCTTTATTCTCTTTGCAGCCCCCAAACCTGATTTTGTCAACGTCTGTGTTTCTCTGACTGTTGGTGAGATATATATGGGCCTTGTGCTGTGTAGTGTTCTGCAGTCCAGTACCATCCTGTCTTCCCAAGCTTACACCCCTCTGCATGGCATCCTGTGCCCCTCTTGGGAGTCCCCTAAAAGAATCATAACTTGCCACTAGGACCCCCAGATCCCTTTCCCCTACACTACTCTCCAACAGGTCAGTCCCCAGCCTATACTGGTACCTGGGGTTGTTCTTGCCCACATGCCAGATTCTACACTTACCCTTGTCATACTTCATTACATTTCTCTCTGCCCAGCTCTCCAACCTGTCCAGGTCTCACTGAATGGCAGCACAGTCTGCAGGGGTGTCGGCGACACCACCCAGCTCTGTGTCATCAGCAAACTTGCTGACAGTGCATGCCAATCCCTCATCCAAGTCATCAGTGAATAGATTGAACAGGACTGGTCCCAGCACCGATCCCTGGGGCACTCCACTAGATACAGGCCTCCAACTAGACTCTATCCCACTGACCACCTGCAGCCAGTTCACGATCCACCTCACTACCCAATCATCTAGACTACACTGCCTCACTGCCTCACTGTCACTTGTGATGTCAGAAAGTTGTCTCTGCAGCCATAGGCCATCAAGATGAGTGCACAGACAACATGGAAGTAATTGAGGTTTTCCATTTCTTACTGTCTGTGAAGGAAGAGCAGCAGAGCCAGAGTTTCATCTCGCATTCACTGATCAGGTGTCCGTGCTGATGGGTCTGTGCTGTGCTGTCTAGAGGTGACACGCTGTTGCAGCTCACTGGGGTGATGCCCATACCATTGGCATACTACCTCTGTGGCTTTCAGCTTCCTTTGACATCCAGTGTGGGCCCTCCCCTGTCCTTCCTACGTAAAATTTCTTGTATCACAAGAGGATCTAGTGATAAGACAAGGGGAAATGGTTTTAAACTGGAGAAGAGTTGGTTCAGACTATATCTTAGGAAGAAGTTATTCAGTTTGAGGGTAGAGAGACTCTGGAATGGATTGCCTGAAGAGGCTGTGGCTGCCCACTCCCTAGAGGTCTTCAATGCCAAATTGGGTAAGGCCTTCAGCAACCAAGTCCAGTTGAGAGGCATCACTGCCCATGCAGGGAGGTTGGAGTAGATCATAGAATCATCAGGGACTGGAAGGGACCTTGAAAGATCATCTAGTCCAATCCCCCTGCCAGAGCAGGATCACCTCACTGGAAAAGCCATGGAGTAGATGATCTCTAAGGTCATGTGAGTCTATGGTTCTTTGACAATGTGCACCATGTTGTTAATAATTTTTTCTGCAAATGTATGCAGTATCTTGTCATCCACAGCTGCTTGTGCCAATAAGCTGCTTTTCAGCATTCCTGGTAATCACTTGGGCTTTGGATGCTCTGTCATTTGCCTGAAAATACACATCTGTTCACCTCTGCTTGGTTACTGGTTTTGTGTATCTTCCTGCAGTGGGATTTGCTGAGGACTCTCTGTCTCTTCACAAGTGTTACCAGTTTCTGACCTTTCTCGAGGTTGGATAATTTTGTGGGTTTCACTCCTAGAGGAAGTGTGGCCTTGACAAGGGCTTTTCCATTTTCCCTCGTTTACAGCCATAACACTTTCCTGTAATCTTGTCAGCTTTCCAAACCAGAAGCTTGGCCATGGTTTGCTTAGCTGACACTGCCCATCCTCAGCAAGGCTTGACCTGCTTCAGAAGTCTGCTTGGCTCTCTGTTGTTCAAACCTCTTGCAAACCTGCTAGTTGTCAGTGCTTTGGAGGACTTCTTCTGTGATGTTTTAGCCAGAAACACAGAAAAAACAGCCCAGATGGGCCCTTGATTCTGCCTGCAGGCTCCTCTCACTCCTTACACTGGTGGTGCCGGGGTGGGGTGCAGCTATGGAGTCCCTCCACATCATTTCCCAAATGTGATGCATCTGAAAGGATGCAGAAGGTTGTTCCACATTGAGGTTGTGGTTTTTTGAGGCTCCTCTGTTCCAGGTATGTTAAAGCAATCAGAGTGGTCCTAATTCTAGATAAAATGAAGGGAGAACAGGTAGTGGTTTTGCGCTTTGAATGCAAACATTTAAAACAAACCTGGTGGGAAGGCTCATGTTAAATTGCATGGCTTTTTAAAAGACAAGAACATCCATTTTCCTCAAGTCCACAATATGAAAGACTAGGAGTTGTTTTGGTGCAGATGCTGCTTTCTCTCTTTGGAAAGTCTTGTGCTTTGAGCGGTATGAAGATGTGGGCTGGATGCTAACTCAGTTTAAGGTGCCAAACCTCATTTCCACTCGAGGCTCTCCTACCATCACCTCCTGTCTAAATGTAGGACTGTCTTATGTCAGTACACCACTGCTTTGGGGAGATCTGCTGGAGACTCACCATCTTAGAATTACTTGTGCACAGGAAAATGAGAATGTGAAGGTTTAATGTTATTTTAAAATAGGCATATTGATGGAAGATAGTGTGAAATCAGCTGGGGAGGTTTTTTGCTTCAATATAAATATCTTGTAGTGCCTATATTTAAAAAAAAATAAACCAAACTGAACTAGGACCTGTGGAAGAGGTAGTGTCGGGGGTAGTGTTGATGGAGTAGCCAGGAGCCATGGTGGGATGCTTCTGTGGGCTGCTTGCCACGGATAGGTGTTTTTGGAGTTACTGCTACAGCTACTGCTTACTTGGGGCTGGAAAATAATATTGCAGAATGGGTTAAACTGGAGATGCTGATGGAGCTGGGTATGCCAGATTCGTGTGGAGTGGAGTGCAGTGCTGTCTGAGCTTTGCTACTCATCCATTGATCACAGGGAGATTGCTGAGGGTTCACAAAAGCAGGTATTGGCACCAGGAAAGTTTGGCTTGAATAGCTGCAGGATTTTACTGGCTGATCCCCTCTGTTGTCCTGATCTGAGCTGCCCCCAGGACTTCCCTCTCCTAATTCTTGCTGCTTCTTTTGAGGAAAGTGCCTTTTTGAAGAAAGCCTTGGACAGAGCCTCGTCCTTTTCTGTTCCTCTTCACTTCCTGCATGCCAGTAGATTTTGCAGATTGAGCTTGCTGGTGCTGAGCTCATTAATGCTGTTGTACTGCTCAGAATACATCAGCCATGTCCATAACATGCAATCTGAAGCCATTATTCTCTGCTCTCTAGAAGTGGTCTTCCTTTTTTTAATTATTAGTTTCATACAGCCAGCACTGCAGTCTGAGTGGTTTTCCAATAGCAACTTGTATTTAGTGACTTATTAAGGTTTATCCAAGTCGCAGATTCCCAGCGGATGTTCTGAGCTTGTTTCTTATTTAAAAACATCATCTGAATCCCAATCAGGAATTAACACAGTTCTGCAAATGACATTCACCCCCTCCTGCAGAAGGACTAGCATTAATCCTGTGCGCTGCAGCAACGACATTTCGAGCCTTGTTCGAGGGCTTTACTGGGGCTTCAGTGAGCCTGAGGCAAAGCAGAGATCTCTGCGATGGTTAGGTAGGACCAACAGTCAACTTTGGGCTGAAAGATGTGTCAGAAGGCTGTCCCCTTTGTAGCCAGGGATGGATGAGGACACGGTCCACAAAACCTGCCTGCATCACTAGGTACTGCAGTTAGTAGCTGTGGACAAAATCTTGTTCTTGAGCCACTGCTGGAATCTCCACCTTTGCTAGTAGAGGGATCAGGTCTTTGTTTCACAGCTCTAAGGGAACTGATGTGGTGCTGGCAGAAACAACTGGATCTTTAGGCTGGGGCTTTCAGCTCCTATTGAAATTTGCTTCAGGTTGATCAGGTTCCCACAGGGCTTGCTGGGAATTCCTACCTTAATATATTAATTAATTATTTTTGGCTCCTTACTGGTTGTCACCAGTTGCTAGAGTTCCCTCAAAACCTGTTGTGCTAAGGCCTATGAGTCAGTTGGAGTGCATCCATCCCTCCCCCTCATGCCTCTGTAGGTTACCGCATGTCCCTGGCATGGGAATTGCCAAATGGGGCTCAGAGAAAAGGAAGGTGATATGCTGCTTCTGCAGCACCCCACTGTCAGAAAAATACAAACCTAAATCACATGTGTCATGACATCATTTTGAATCATTACCAGTGGTGCAGGAGTTCAGTACAAGCTTCCGTAGCTTTAAGCCACCTCTGCAAAGTGCTCTGTATCTCTGTTGCAAAATTCAGGTGAGCTACACTGGGTAAACTGTTTCAGTGTTGGTAGCCACCTACCTTGTAAAGTTGATTGTCTGGGGAAAGACAGACACACATTCCAATGCATTGACAGAGCGCTCCAGAAGTCTTGTGATGTCTTGGTCCTTGTAAAGCTGCTGCCCAACATGGGAAAACATCTTGCTTTAATTCAGAGACTAGACAGAAGAAGGTGTCTAGTATCTGAGATTAAGGTATGTGATTATTTAATCACTAGTTATCAGTGATAATGAGTAAGTGGTTTGCAAAATGGCCTCTTCAAATGAGAATGAATCTCTACACAGGCAACATACGGTGAAGTGTAGTCCCTCAAGAACTCATCAGATCAGTGTCCAAGGCTTTGATCTCAGTCTGATGGTGGCATCAAACCCACAGAAGTCACAGAATGTTAGAGGCTGGAAGGGACCTTGAAAGATCATCTAAGTGCAACCCCCCTGCTGGAGCAGGTTAAGCCTACAGTACTGTCTCAAGATGTCCTACATGGAGCTTGAACCCATGACCCCAGGAATAGAGAGTCATATGCTCTAACCACTGAGCCAGCCAGGTGCCCCACTCGCTAAATCACCAAATAACATTCAGC
>VXBP01008716.1:60348-123098 GCA_013400115.1 Rhinopomastus cyanomelas
TGAGAAGGAACTTCTTCACGGTGAGGGTGACGGAGCCCTGGAACAGGCTGCCCAGGGGGGTTGTGGAGTGAATATCTCACTGGAGATATTCAAGACCCAACTGGATAGGTTCCTGTGTGACTTGTTGTAGGTGATCCTGCTGTGTCAGGTGGATAGGACTAGATGATCTTTCGAGGTCCCTTCCAATCCCTAATGATTCTATGATTCTATGATGATTCTATGAAATAACACATTTACTGAGGTCAGAGGAGGATGTGCTAGCTCTAAGAGTTAACTCATAACGGTTATTCTTCATGCTTTGCTGAGCTATTCTAACATGGGTACGCTCTCCTGTAATTGTTGGACTTCTGAGGAAGGCTTGACAGAAGAGAGCAGCCAAACAGTCTTGTGTTCCTGTGTTAGCTATTTTTATTTTACCTGGTTCATTACTTATCAAAGAGCTCTCCTGTCACTTGGAGTCAACATGCTTAAACATTAATAAGTTGCATAAAGGATGCTCTTTTTGATGCTGTGTGGGCAAAACTTTGCTGGAGAGGAAAAGAGTGCAAATGTTTTTTGGTTCATCTGGGCTAGTAGCCCTTTATTACTTTGTGAGTGGGAAAGCGGAGAAGGGAAATAGCTGCAGTCAGCTGCCCGTGACATTGCCTTGACAATACCCCAACCCAGCCAACCAAGCACAGGCTGCTTCCTGAAGTTTGGAGGGTGCGCCCGGGGCTGACCAGAAGGGTGCTGAGGGCTGCCAGGAGTCTGGTGGCGCCCAACGCAGTGCCCTAGTCAGCACTGTGCTAAGACAATTAAGAGCACGTTCTTCATTGTCTGTTACAATTTTGGCTTAATTGAAAGTCTCAGATCAGAATGTAATGATGTCCTTGTCAAATTTCTTACAAATGGACTTCTAAAAGGAAGGTTTATTCCATATTTGTGTGCCTGGGAGTGTTACAGCATGTATTGTGCGGTTTCCTCTCCATGCAACCTGCTCTGGGTTCGTCACACAGATTCAGCAAGTCACTCCAGAAGGGTCTGTTGAATCATAGAATCATTAGGGATTGGAAGGGACTTCAAAAGATCATCTAGTCCAATCCCCTTGCCAGAGCAGCATCACCTAGAGCAAGTCACACAGGAACACATCCAGGCGGGTCTTAAACATTGTGAAGGAGACTCCACAACCACCCTGTTCTAGTGCTCCATCACCTTCACCGTGAAGTAGTTCCTTCTCAGGTTGATGTGGAACCTCCCCCGTTCCAGTTTACAACCATTGCCCCTCATCATCTTTGTCCTTGCTCTGGCATTTCGTAAGCTGCTCGGTTTCCACCCCAGTGTGTCTGACTATGCTTCCCTGCACAGGAAGATGCTTGGACTCCACATGGCATCTCTAAGAAATTAAATGTTTGCTGCTCTTGCTTCACACTTGACAGTCTGTTTGAGGGTTTAATGATTTATAGTATAGAAATGCTTTCCTTGTTGGCTGGCTCTTCCTTGCCTTCAGCTTCCAGCCAGTGGTGCCTTTTATTCTTTATTGTGGAGATAACAGAGGCCGGTTTTCCTTTGTGAAGATGTTTTTATGCTCCAGTTAGGTTACTCCTCAGTCTTCTTCAGACAAGCCGAGCAGATTGAGCATCATGCTTCTCAGTGTAAAACATTGTTCTCCTATCCAGTAATTTTTACAGTTCTCTCCTGTGTAGTTTCCACTTGTTCGACATTGTCTTGCCCCAGTTGACCCCAAGGCTGTTCCAGAATCCATCTGGTCAAGTGGCATTGAATGTGTTGCATTTCCATGTTATGTGAAGGTAGTTGAAGCAGATATCCCCCGCAAATCGGGGAGGTTGTACTATGGTCTCCTGAATATTTTTGCAGAGGTGTTTTCTTACTGTTTTTGTGGCCAGTTTTTTAGTTGCCTCCACAGTCTTTGTGGTGGCCAATAGTTTTCACTTTTCATCGCTTTTTCAGCAGTGGAAAGAAGAAAAAGTCTGGTGGTGCAGAGCTGCTCCTGCAGAAAGATGAGTTACTAACCCAGTAAACGGGGTATTCCCAGCGCTTTATTATTTGCTGGGTTTTGGCTTTGGCAGCTGAGCTGAAGTTCAGTTAAGTGTCTCTGACTTTGCTGCAGGGAAAGCTGTGGAACTATTTGTTATTTTAAATCTCTTTACTCCTCAATTGTCAAATTCAATTGAGAGTTTATGCTTTCATTGGAAAAGCACAGCAGCTATAGAAAACCCAATGGCCTGAACTGTTCCAGGATCTGAGGAGGATTTCACACTTTGAGTTCAGTATCATCCTCAGAGGCTTTGGCAGTAACTGCAAATAGGTGTTTGCTTGTCTTGCCGTATGGGGAGCCACACAGGCGTGAGCTTGTGCTGTGCAGCCAAGCTGCAGCCCCGCAGGACAGAGCTCAGCAACGTCCACCTGAGCAGTGCTGGGAACTTGCTTCTAGCCAGTTAACAGGAGGCTGAGTTTGCAGAGTCTGTGCCTAAAGCCTCTGAACGCTAAAGCAACATTTCCAGGGAGCCCAAACACACATGTGGGGCTTTGGGGGTTGTTGTCTTAGTTTCATTTACATCCTAGAAACAACGTTCCTTCAAAATCTCCTTCATGCTGGTTTTCCTGTACGCGGACAGGGGAGTTGTACTCATACATAAGAGGACGTTATGTGCAAAGATTGTGGGGTGCTTTAGTCCAGGAGGCCTGTACAAGACAGGTGTTGTCATGAGCTTTCTCACTCAGTTGCAATGCAAAAAACAAATGTTGCTTGAATCCATCTGGAGCCACTTCCTACCCAGGGGCTTGGGTCTTTGACCCGCAGCACATCCTGTGCCGGTGCACTATAACGCGGTTAGGTTTCTTTACAGCCCTTGCAGTAAACTCTGAGGTTTTCAGTGGTCTCAGAGCAGATCCTTTTTCTTATTTCGATGTCTTGTCCACTCTTGCCACTCCAGCTAATGGCAAGAAGTATTTTAAAGTACCATTTCGCATAAATCTTGGAGGCTGAGTGACTTAAAAGCCAGCTGGGAGGATGAATGTGTCATTGCTGGAGTAAAACATGGATTTGGAGAGTTTTCGTGTTTGGCTGGTTTATTTCAGTGTTGCCATTTCTGGTGGCCAGCAGATGGAACTACCCACGGGGCTGTATTTATCCCTGCAAAACCAGCTGCTGTAAAATGCTGGGGTGAGAGTTTTGTGGACTCCTGTGCTTTGGAGCAGCTCATTATTTTGGTAATAATGCCTCTCTGTCTGGCTTAGCAGCATTCTGCGAATTGGTAATTGTCCTTAAGGCTGTGTGTCATTCCCACTTAGAAATCTAAGGCAAAACAGTTGTAAATCCACATTTACAGCTGTCTTGTATACTCCTCTGGAAATGAAAATGGGATCAGAGCAATGTTGGGGTGAAACGTGATTTCTAAGATAGCATCTCACTACAGAACGTTGGGTGGCATCCACCAACATTCAGTATTCCAGGAGTTGAAGGATACTCCCTGCTGGTGTGGTTGTGATTCCATCCCCTGGATTCCCATAGAAGCACTCTTGTGGCCATTAAAGTGAGTGGCAATAGCCCTTCAGACATCTGCCACTGGTCCTGAGGTACTGGAAAAGCTACAGGGATGAGAGCACCTCAAGCTAAAAACCAGCCAGAACATCTTTAACATTTCTTCGTATTTGGGGTAAAGAAATGCACAGGGAGTGTGCTGTGGAGATGGAAGAGAAAGACAGGATAGTAATAAAGAGAATGACTCTTTTAAGCCAGGCAAGGCAGCTCCAGAGGCAGAGTACGAGGCGCCAGATGAAGCCAAAGGCGCAAGTTTGCGAGCAGCCTGCTCTGCAGACAGGCAGTGGTTGCTGCACGGTGCTTCTGTAAGTCGTCCACATGCTGGGAAGCCCTTTGGAAATAAATATTTAGTGGAGACATAAAATGATAATATGTATTTGTAAATGATGTATTTATCTCCCTGCTGCCCTATAAATGGCTGGTAGCAATCAGCCCAGGAGGGCAATAATAATTATGGCTTCACTGGCTTGACTAATAAGAAATCAATTCCATTGAGATGATCTTAATGGAAGCATTATCTGCAATGAAAAGGAACTTGCTTGGAGTCCAGCTTTTCTTGAAACTGAAAACTTCTGAAAATTCTGATTATTTTATTTTCCTAAGCTGTCACTTCCTTGGCAGCCTGTGAACACACAGCACTCATGAGCAGCAGCCACTTTCCCGGGCGCCTGCTGGACTTTTTTCCCAGCTGAACATCTTATTTGGGTTTTTGCTTTGGGGTTTTTTGCCTGTTTTTCTCAAGGACAGAAGTTTTCTGTAGAATTTGCAGGGCTTCACAATGAAAAAATTTCTCTTGGGAGTGTATGGGAGACAAGTAGAAACCAAGACTTAAGAGTGAGCCAGAATGCAGTGTTATTTGTGGATGTACTGACCCATCCTCAGTGTGGGAACTGATGCTGGGGCTGTTAACAACTGAAGTCTTCAGTGAATGCTTTTATATCAACTTTCTCTATTAGAGTTGGAGTCTTGTTTCCTGGGGCACTACATAATTTGTTCACTAACAGAGTGTCCTGTTTAGACAAATTACATCTTTTTAACACTGTTCTTATTAATTGGCTTTGACTGCACTGTGTTAATTACAGCAGGGACAGGGATGTCGTAGTAGTAGAATATTGTTATCTAATCTAGGGAAAAGAGACAACACTTGGTGCTCTGCTTCCAGCTGAGTTTATCTATCTATTTAAATGTGGTACTTAAACCTTAACTTTGTCTTGGGATGACTGTAATTATGTGAGGAGAAGTCATAACACTGTGTAAAAATAGCCCCAGGGAGCGTGAACTTGTTTTCATATATAAAAAAAGAGCAGAAGGAAGATGGAGATGGGATGCCAGTGATGCTGCATCCCATGGCCAGTGCTGATGGTTGTCACTTGTGTCACGTACAGGCGGGGCCTGGGTGCTGGCATTGCCAAGCATAGTGCAGCAGTAACCATCCTTCCTCTGGAAATGTGGGGATTTTTGCCTGTTGAAAGTCGCTGGGAGATTATCGAAGGCTTTGAGCAAGACCCACCAAGGTTCAGTGGACACCACTGCTGAGTTACATCTTGCAGGTCACAGCTTTGGTCCCCTGCGGGTAGCCTCCCTGCTCAGCAAGGTCCTCATTTAATTTTAGTGCTCTCATTTCCTTTCTCTGTGCCGTGCAGTGGAGAGCAGAAAGCCTTCTCACCTTCTGCTGAAGCTACAGAAACCCAGAGCGGAGAATGAGCCTTTGCAGAACATCTGATACCGAGCTGGCTCTGCCGCTCTTGTGCACGTACACATCAAGAGCTTGTCTGTATCGTTCTGTTCTAAAATATCTGTGGTGCTGCTAAGTCAGTTCTTCTGTGATGCAGCAAAGATGCATAATGCTGGCAGGGTAATGCAGCTCCTTCCTCCCTCGTGCAGAAATCTGGGATCTTAGCGTCTGGACAGTGTTTGTTGACCACAGTCACATTTCAAATGTTTTTTTACAAGACTCTTTTCCACCCTGACTGCCTTTAAGGCTCTTTAAATTGGAACAGAGGAGTCGTTGAGATCCTCCCAGCTCAGCGCCCTTCCCCACTGCTTACGATGCAGAGGATCTGTGTTCCTGTGCAAGCTGTCTGCAGGACACGGGTCCCAAGAGTTCATAGAATCATAGAATCATAGAATCATTACGGATCGGAAGGGACCTCGAAAGATCATCTAGTCCAATCCGCCTGCAACAGCAGGATCACCTAAACCAAGTCACACAGGAACCTGTCCAGTCGGGTCTTGAACATCTCCAGAGAAGGAGACTCCATAACCCCCCTGGGCAGCCTGTTCCAGTGCTCTGTCACCCTCACCGTGAAGAAGTTCCTTCTCAGGTTGATGTGGAACCTCCTATGTTCCAGCTTACAACCATTGCCCCTTGTCCTAGCACTACATGACACCGAGAACAGCCCAGTGCCATCGTCCTGACACCCACCCCTCAAATATTTGTAGACATGAATGAGGTCACCCCTCAGTCTCCTCTTCTCCAAGCTAAAGAGACCCAGCTCCCTCAACCTCTCCTCATAAGGGAGGTGTTCCACCTCTCTTATCATCTTTGTTGCCCTACGCTGAACTCTCTCCAGCAGCTCCACATCCCTCTTGTACTGAGGAGCCCAGAACTGGACACAATACTCCAGGTGTGGTCTCACCAGGGCAGAGTAGAGGGGGAGAAGAACCTCTCTTGATCTGCTAACCACCCCTCTTCTAATCCACCCCAGGATGCTGTTGGCCCTCTTGGCCACAAGAGCACATTGCTGGCTCATAGTCATCTTGTTGTCCACCAGGACCCCCAAGTCCCTTTCCCCTACACTACACTCCAACAGGTCAGTCCCCAGCCTATACTGGTACCTGGGGTTGTTCTTGCCCAGATGCAAGACTCTGCACTTACTCTTGTTATAGCTCATTCTCGGTTGCTGCCCGAGTAGAGGCCGTGATCCCCTTACTGCCCTGCGTGCATCTTGAAACCATCTCAGCAGGCTGTATCATGGTACTTTAGACAGTCAAATCTCTTTTTAGCCCAGCTTCTAAGAAGGCTTATGTGATCATGCTCTGTTTATATCCTCATCCCTCCCTTCAAGAACTTTTGAACCCGTGGGCCCAGATCTGCTAAATTTATCTGCTGAAGGTGTTGATGGTAGTGAGGCTGCAAGGTTGCTTTGAAGCTAGATAAAGCGGTGTTGCTGAGGAAAAGCACCAACCCCACACCAACCCATGGGAATTGCTTTTTTTTTCTTCTATTTTAGAGCCCTGGCAGAGCCAGCCCTGGTGCAGGTCCTGCTGCAGAGGTGCTGTGGCAACGCTGGGGCTCGCAGCTCCAGTAACACAGGATGCCACCAGGGCCCCCAGGCAAAAAGCCTTTCTGCAGCACTGTGAAAATTGTCAGCGTTTGGAATGAACAGAGCAAAACGTGCGTTCCCATTTTTGCTTTAGTAGCCTGCAGGAAGTTGGTGAGAATCACAGTAATTTGTTGGGTTTTTTTAAATCTGAGTCTTGAGAATAAGTGACAGGGAATTTTGGACTCTGCATTTTCCCTGCACTCCTGACAGCAGAGAAAATGTGGAAAGAAGCCAAGCCCACAGGTTCAGGCACAGGAGAATGGGTTAAGACTGTCGTGTGTGTGTGCACGTGTCTGTGAGTGCAGGTGTGGTGTGCGGTGTCCAGATGTGTTGCACAGTACCATGTGTTTGGAACCATTCTAATGGCAGAGCAAGATTCTTTCTCTCAAGTTTCAAGCTTGTCAATACAGTGATAGAAGACTCCAGTGAAGTCTTGTTCTGGGGACGGGCAGGTGATTTGGGGATACACCAGCAGCTCAACAAGACCTTACTGCAACACCAAGCACATGAGTTTGCACCTCTTCTCTGCAGACACATAAATGACTTGCCGTGTTCTCACCTGACCTGAGTGAAACAAAAACATACTCACGAGATACAACTCATGGATAAAAAGCTGGTGTAAGCTGAAGCCTGTCAGCAACAACCTCAATGAACCAACTCCTTCTTGGTGAGCCCAGACAATCATTTGAAGAGGCTTGGTGTCCCCCCACTGTACCAGTCAACCACCTGCGGAGAGCGGAAACAGCTCTTCTGCCATAACCCCTTGGGGAGAGACAGGGGGACCAGCTGGTTGGGGGATTACATCTGTAAGGAAGGAGTGGAACTAGGAACAGCTGTGTCAGCAGAACTGTTGTGGCTGGCTCACGTGCAAGTATGAGGAGGGGTGCCCCGACAGGAGTGCTCACATGTGGGTGTGAGGAGGAATGCAACAACGCTTTGATTCGGTGTCCTGGCCACATTCAGCCCTTCTGCACAGAGCTGTGAGGACAGACACAGGTACTTGGGGAAAGAGGTTGTCCTGAGGGCTGCTGAGAACACTAAATCTGTTTTGAGTCAACAAATCGTTGCATTTGAGACTGAAGGAAGAGCTGAAAATGGTTGTCCACTGATGTCAAGTAACTTCCTTTTTTCTGAAGTTTCATCTTAAGTTTATGCCTGTGAGTTATGGGAATAAGCTCTGCTTCTGTTTGAGATCAGTGTCTGGTATCAGAATGTACTTGTAAGGGAAGTACAGAAAAGAATGTTACTGAACCTATAATAAGCGGGGCTGAACATTCTTGTTCCTATTCTGTAGGACACAGCTCTGAGCCCACTGTAAAAACAGTGTTTTCTGGTAATTTAAATAATAGCTTTTCCTAGGAAGAATTAAAATATCCTAAAAGCAAAGGAAAAAAGCAACAAGCAAAACACTCAAGTGCCTCAGTGGTTCTTAACCATCTCCGTTATTTTTAGCCCTTTGTGTGTTTGGGGATATCTGAGCGAAGACTTGAGGCTTCTTCCCTGTGCTTCTCCGATCTGTTTTGTCCAGCCACTTTACGAGGAGCTCTTGTTGCAGTAGTCATTAGGGACACGTTGCATGACTCCCCCAGATGCTGATTAGGAGGAGGACTGCAGGGAAGCTTCTGCAGCAGAGCCTTTATCCACTCTTTTGTCTTTAGTGTATTCTCTGCTTCTTAAATGTTTTCTTCCTTACTGCGTGAATCTTGTTTTCAGCTTTTACTCTTCAGTCTCCATGCAACTAATAAAAAAATGTCCAGAGTTAGATATTTTACTACTTGGAAAATCTTTGAAGCTTGAATTTCCACTGCCTTAATTTTCCTGCCGATTTGTAGTAGTCTTTTGCTTGAGTAGACATGGGTCTTTCAATACCCTGTTTTTCTACCAACGTATATGCCAGGCTTGAATATTTTAAGTACCATGTTACTGACTCTTAGACCTTTTGGACTGGGTTTCTCATTCTTCTCATGTGGTTTATTATTTTTGTCCTATTAACGCTGATAGCTGGTTAAATTTAATTATACGAAGTTGATTATTTAACCTTAATTAAGCCACTCTGGGTCTTTCTTCTTCAAGTCTCCTGAGAAGGAATTACAATATTCTCTTTCCAGTGTAACCTACATTAAGGCTATCCGTTGAACTTTTAAAAACATAATGAGACGGATCTCATGGGTTTCTGTCTGACATCGTGAAGGGATGGCCCATCATAAAGTCTGGACAGTGCTTTGCCATAATAAAAGTTTGTGAATAGGTACTCTTTGGTTGGTTGTTTTTTTCTTTGAATGGTTAAGAATTCAGATGTTGGTTTTATATCTCATTCAAATCGTCTTGCACCACAAATGAGACCTACCAGCAGATTAGGTCAGATGCACTGTCTAAACTGGTGTCTTCAAATTCCAGACCAACTTTTTTTAACCAGAGACTTTGGAGATGACTGTTAATAAATCTCAACAAAAGCATAAGTGTAAAGTACAAAATATAATGTTGTCCTGGATTTATTTTGGAAGGATTGAGCAATTTTGTTGTTTAGATATTCATCTGGTTTTTATTTGATTTAGAATAGAACTTCCTACGGGACACACTGTAGTTCTGCTGCGAGAATTCAACTCTGTAGTAGTATAATCGCTTTAAGGGAATGATCTGTTGTTATTGGCTGGAACATGTCACAATTAATCTGCCTTGATTAAAGAATTAAGCTATAAATAAAGTTACGGGACATTGGGTGGTTGGGGCCCTTTAAGTTCAGAAGGGCTGTAGTTTTCACTTTGAGTATTGTGTTCACATTTGGGCACCTCAAAGACCTAGAGGTGCTAGAGTGGGTCCAAAGAAGAACAGGGCTGGTGGAGGGCCTGGAGAACAGGTTTTAAGAGGAGTGGCTGAGGGAACTGGGGTTGCTTAGCCTGGAGAAAAGAAGGTTGAAGGGAGATATTTACAACTACCTGAGAAGTAGGAGGCAATGCCTTCTCCCAAATCACTAGCAATAGGATAAGAGGAAATGGCCTCAAGTTGTCCTGAGGAGGTTTAGACTGGAAAGCAGGAAAAATTTCTTCACTGAAAAGGGATTGGAACAGGCTGCCCAGGGAGGTGATTGGGTCAGTGTCCCTGGAGGTGTTCAAAAAATGTGTAGATGTGCCATTAGGAAACCTGGTTTAAGGGGCATGGTGATGTTGGGTTGCTGGTTGGACATGATCTTGGAGGTCTCTTCCAAACGTGATGATTCTATGATTTGCTCTTAGCAGAAAAAACCCCATTGCAGGTCTTTTTGGTTGAGGCCCTCTTTTGCTCAGTGCTTGCAAATTTGTGGTTTTTGAAAGAAAATTGTAGTGATGAGTGCCTGCACTAACTAGTTGTGTCCCTTTCACGGCTCTTCTCAGAAGGGAAAAAGAAGATCCAGAAAACCACCCACATCTGCAGCCCATATCTGGGAAAACTTTTCGGGTAGACCCTAGCTGGCAGGACCAGCACTGCAAAAGATGGCTCATCTGGGGATGAGCTGGGCACCACTGGCTGTGTGTCTAGGCTGCTTTGAGGCAGGTTTATCTATGGCTATGCATAGCATGAGCTCTCTCAGTCTGGTTTGTGTTGCCACTTCTTGCACTTACCCTGCTGAATGTTTTTTCTGCAATACTTGCATAAAATTCCCTGCTGTTCAAACTGTGCAGACATAAGTTCTCAGGCTAAGGCTTCCAAAGGAAACAAGGACGAACATTAAGTAGAGCTTTTTGTGCATGGACAGATGCTGCAGAGATCTTCACTGATTGCATTCAGATTGTAAATCCCTGGTAATTCTCCAGTTTCCTCGGATGTGAGACAGCCGAGGGCTGTGGCCGTCCAGGTGACCACGCTGCGGGTGTGTATGTGTCTGAATGACACGTGTAGCACAGGTACACTGTTCCAAAACCAGCGCACCACGTTTTTGAAAATGAGTAGCCCACGTTAAAATGCATGACTGGTTGGTTTGCCAGCTGAATAAGAAGTTTCTAGAGGCCATGAGTTATTTTTAATATTAATTTAATTGGTGCTTTTTAAAGTGACTCTAGCAGTGGCATTTTGGAAAGATTCAGAATGGTCAGGACCTTCGACAAAGGGCAGCTCCAAAAAGATTAGCACCTCCCCAAGAAAACCAATGGCAGATTAAGCCCCTTTTTGCCTCGTGGAAGACAATCTGGTGGTGGTCCTCTGAGCTTTGATGCTTGGCTTCATGCACAGGAGTAGTCTCATTAACCCTTGTAACACCAAACAGCAGGAATAAAGTTACGCCTGTGTGTGGGTAGGATCAGGGCTTAAATCCCGCTCAGCATCAGCCCTGATCTCTGACTCCAAGCTTATGATTTCCCAGGGAAACACTCACGTGAGATGAGATGAATTCAAACCTAAGCTACTGGGATGATGCAGGCAAATCACTGTGCCGCTGAATGGGGCTAATCTCACTCATTTTTTCCCTGCTCTGTCTTTTCTAGGGGAAAGGGACTGCCTCTTGTGTGCAGCAGGTGTGGTTGCTTGCCCAGGAGTAGTTCCTGTGGCCTCTGTAATAACTGGCATGGGTTTGGCTCCTTGGCCTCAATTAAGCAAAGTCCCCCAGAGGAGTTCAATCAGGTTAATTCCTTGCTGGAGCTGGGGGCGTTGGTGCTACAGTGTTTGATTTAGAAATGTTTGTAAAAGCTCCCTGCTGTGCAAGCACATAACCGTGTGAAAGGTCTCCTGGGCCAGCTTGTGCAGTTACTTGTGCTTCAGTGATGTCCAAAGCCTCCTGTCAGGTCAAGATCTCTTTCCACAGTTCATTGCTTATTGAATGGCTTTGTTGCTGACAGTGACTGCAGCATCTGTGTAACTCCAGGGTGGGATGCTGTGTAAGCGGCGGGGTTCATCCTGCAGCATCCGTGGGGTTTCTGGTACCCAGTGCTGGCGAATGTGTCTTGAATCTTGTGTTTGCCAACAGTGTAGGGCCTGTTGGGTTTGATCCTGTCAGAGATCCCTCCTCTGTTGGCTTTTGCAGCTGTGAAATGTTCACCATTCCTGCATCTGTGATCCTAGGAAGGATGAACAACTTTCTTGGCAGAAACAGAAAGAAGAGCCTCCACTGTACTGCTGGCAGGTGGTTGACCTGGGTCTCTTTCTCCGTCTGTGTGCTCAGCTCAGTGTATTGAGGAGACTCTGAGAGGCACCAATACCGAAGCACGTAGGTGATGAGGGAAAAGATCCTCTGTTAAATCCGTGCTTTGAATAACATCTTGAAGAGATCTGGACCTGCTTCTCCAAACCCAGCTGAGCTGTGTAACTGCGTAGTCTTTTGCCACAAGAGCAGTGAAAAGGAAAATAAACAAACACAAAAAGGGAAAGAAAGGGAAAATACGGAGCAGCAAGTGAAACATTTGCTGGTGGAAAGCCATGGCATCTGCAGGTTGTGGTTGTGTTCATGGTAGCCGTGTCTTTGCCCTAGTAATAGTAGTTTAAACAGGTGCTGTTGACCAACGGACAAGTAGGGATTGCTGAATTTTAACATAGTCTGCTGTGAATCCCCTTCTGCTGGTTTTCCTACTATGACAGAGCAGCACTTTTAAAGTCAGTGGCAGGAGATCAACATGGAGCCAGAGATATCTTGGGGCTGGCAGCTGGCGTGGCTCCTTGGATCCATCATGCTGGAGGTGGTCACACCAGCTTTTTCTCCTCCTGCAGAGATTCCTGCATGGCAGCTGCTCCCTCCAGCAGCCTGAATTACACCCTGGAATTTATGGAGCTGAACAGATTAATATAGAGGAGCCGTGTGTTTTATTATACCTGGACCTGTTTTCACAAGTGAATGGGCAAAGCCTTTCCCTGCGTGTGCTCTGGTTGTAAAGCTGCTCTGCATCCTCTTCAGTAGTCTGAAAGCCGCAGGTTAGGGGGTTGCAGGGGCCAGAGAAGTCAACCCTCTTTGGAAGTCGGGCCCAGGACTGGAGAGAGCGTTGCTGAGGTTTGTCACCAGCTGTGGTCGTGGTGGGGGATGCAGGAGGCAAGTCCAGGAGTGCAAGTGGCAGCGAGCTTTTCAAAATGCAAATTGATGGAGAGTTTTAAAAATTTAATTTACATTTACTGGATGTTTAGTCTCAAAGCTTATTACAGGAAGGAAAATGAACACTTAACTTGATCTCCTTTTAGCTACTTTGGTAGTCCTGGAACTGCATTAGCACTGCCAGAGTTAATGAAGTGTGTGAGTTAAAAGCTTTATCTAGTTACTCCACTTTCTCGGGCATCACTGAGGCCTGATCGGCCCATTCCTTGGCAGAAGTCTTGAAATCTGACCCACAGAAACTTCCCTGGTGGTTCTGAACAAGCCAGATGAGACCTGGCTGGGCTTTGAGGTCCTGGCTTGAGGTTTCAGAACTCTGTGATCAAGAAATGACAATTTCTGTGCCTGAACTGAGCCTGTCAAGCCTGGACCATCGCCAGCACCACAGAGCTGATGTTTCCATGGAGGCAGCTGTGAAAGCAAACTCTCCCTTCTAAAGAAAGGCAGAGCAGAGGACAAAGCACATGTGCACCAAATGAGTGGAAGTTCTTTACCAGTCCCTGACAGAAGTGCCCTGGTACTGATAACTCCCAGCAGAAAGCCAGCCTGCTCTAGCAGCTCCAACATAGATGAATTTCCTAGGAACCAACTGCAAGCATGCTTTTGCAGAGAGCCAAGGATTATTCAGACTGGCTTCTGACATTCCTGGGGCCGCCGATGGAAACAGAAATGAAACTCAAAAAACTCTTTTTTTTCCAGGGAAAAGAGGGCAGGGCAAGGAGCTGAGCCCAAAGGAATTTGAAGGATCTGTGAAACCCTTCTGTTGGGGGAAGGAGCTGCCAGGCCTGAGTCTGTCTCTAATTAACTCAGTTCTGAATGATCAGGGTGCTAGAAGAAACGTGCAGGGCAGTCCCAGCAGCACCCACACCACAGCAGGCTAACTGTGCTACCTTCACCCCATCTAAACATGACTGGTAGTTCCTCCTCCCTGCCCTTTAAGAGCTTCTCGGCTGGCTCTCCTCCTCTATACTGGATCCAGTCAGAGCTGCCCTACTAACTTAGCTCCTTCTTGCCTGGCCTCCGTGCCCTTACTCAGTTTTCATTTGCATCTGTCTCCTCAGATGGCTGAGCCTCCCTCTCCTCTCCCTTGCTTGTGGTGACACCTGTGTCGCTTCCGTGTCTCAGAGAAACCACGCACGACTTCCACGTTCACGTCTGCTGCCCTGTCCTCGTCACTCCTGCGTTCCCCTCTGCAAATCCTTCTCTTCTCTGTTGACCCGTGCACAGTTCTCTTACAGGGATTGTATTTTGCATTCGTGTTGCACACACGTGTGCCAGGGCTTTTTCTGAAAAAAATAAGGGGGTGGGGAGCGCCCAGCAACCTCCAGTACAATTGGTGTTAGAGCAGGTAAATGTGACCCACTGCTTTTGCTGGTCAGTCTGGTGTTTTGTGTTGGGGCGAAAGCTCGGTGCTGGTTAGTACTGGAGAGAAGTTCTGCCTCTGGTAAGGGCTTACGGTGCTCTTGCTGTTGTCTGATTCAGCAGGGGGAGAGTTTTCATGGCACCGAAATCCTTGCTGCAAATACCATGTCCACCACCGAGCGGATGCCACATGGGGTGAGGAGGAAGGTGTCTGTGGGCGGCAGATGGGCAGCACAGTGTGTGGTTAGCCTGGCATTTGCTGCTTTGCTCAGAAATAAATTACACTGGGACCAAAGAAAGAGGAAGAAATCCTGCTGAAACCCATCAAGGCTCAGAAGGGCAGAAGAAACAAATATATTGACCTAAATGACCACTGGTGACTCAAGAGCTTAAAGGCAGTGTATGTAAATGGTGGTGGTGACGATAACAGCACGAGGGTGTGCGCGGAAGAGGGGCCATGAGGGCAGATATGGGCTGCTGACTGGTGGAGGAAAAAGTAGAGTAATGGAAATAGATTCTTTGAGGTTCCCTCTTTTCTAACCTAATCACAGCGACTGTTTTCAAACCAGACTTGCAAGTTGATATTTTAACTTATGCGCAAAGAAGTTCAAGGACTGCTGCCTTCCTTGGAGGGAGGTGTTTCATTAGGCTAGTTCAAAGACTAATTTGCTCTGGATCATCTCCATGTGATACTTGTTAGTATCTAAAGAGCCAGTGTCATGATGATGGGACCAGGCTCTTTTCAGTGGTGCCCAGTACAAGACAAGGGGCAATGGGCATAAACTGGAATGTGGGAATTTCAATTTGAATGTAAGGAAAAGCTTTTTTATGATGAGGATGACAGAGCACTGGAACGGGCCGTTCAGAGATGTTGTGGAGACACTGCAAACCTGCCTGATTGGATTCCTGTGTGACCTGCTGTAGATAATCCTGCTCTAGCAGGGCTGTTGGACTAGATGATCTCCAGAGGTCTCTTCTAACGCCCACCATCCTATGGTTTGTCCCTATGAATTGCAGATTGTTTGCAGTGTTTCTCCCAGCTGAATGCCAACTGACCTGCCTGGTTTCACTTTGGTGCATCCACAGGCAAGTTCTGCTTTGTTGACCTGTTGTCATTTTTACCTCAATTTTGATTTTTTAAAAAAATAAACAGAAAAGATTAACTTGAGTGGAATTGACCTCATTCAAACAAATCTCCTTCCTTGAAGTAAACCCCTTCTTTTATTCCTTCAGTGTAACTGACTGGTGGTATCTCAATTCATTAGGCCTTTGGAAGCCTATTTGGCCTTTGAAAGCTGATTCTGCAGAGATGCAGGATGTCTGACACCCACCCTGCCTCTGTAACAGAGCATTCACAGCCTGAGCTGGTTTGAGGCAGCTGATAGCGCTTTGGCATCTGGTTTCGCTTGTACTCTGTGCCCAGTAACTGTGTACCTGTCACACCTGGTCTCTGTAGTGCCCGAGTTTGCTGTGTGTTTGCTCATTCCAGTGCTCAGAAAGGTTGGGGAAATTCTTCTGAGCTGCTGCTGTGAGAAGCTCTCCTGCCAAGGGCAGCCCTGTGCTCTGACGCTGTTGTACAGCAAACGCTGAGAGTCAGCAAGTGCACGAGGAGGAACTTTGCTCTCAGTAAACCCGAGGTGGCAGTGAAGGCAGAGATGAGTGACAGCTGGCCATGAAGTTGCCTTTGAGATGAGGTTTGGAGAGAATTTTGAAGATTATTTTGTGTCAATAGGTAAGGAAGGAGCAGTGTGGGGAAGGATGTGTAGGACCTAATGGAATTAGTCCTTTAGGACCTAGCCCTGGCTCGGTGTGGGGGGCAGGAGCATGGCAAAATCAAGAGCCCAAAACAAAAGGGTGATGGTGGAGGAGCTCTAGGGAGTCCTGGCTCTGCTTAGAGAGTGGAAATGGAGGACGAAGCCACTACTGAGTTGCTTTCACGTGGTTTTCAGATTTAAGTATGCCTCTAGCCAAGAGGAAATAAAACCCATAGTTGCTTCTCCCCCGATCAGTAATTTCCTTGCTCTGATTATTACCAAGTGTGGTAGCATTTGCCTGCGCCCATGTGACGGATGCCAGTGGCACTGCAAGGCTGTCATCGGGGAGAAAAACTATTGTGTTTCCCGGAGCAGAGTTCAGTGGAGCATTTCAGATGCTCACATTTGGATTATTGCTCTTCTGCTTTGCCTGAAACTCGCTTTTTCCTCTGAATTAGAAAACTACCCATCAATAAGCTGATAGGCGAGTAGTGATTCTGCATGTGAAAGCAGGGGTATCGTACTCGTGCAGAGCTGGACAGCCTCTATCTATATCTAGGTAATGAAATTAGACTTGATTAAAAAATACTGGCTCAGAGTTTTCCCAAGTTGGAAAATTTCTGTTTTCTGATGAGCATAACCTGTGCTGGGTTTAGAGCAGATAATGTGGAGGTCAGCTTTTGCCCAGCTTTACAAAACATTGGCTCAGAAAACACTGACAAAGCAACCCAGTCTAAGTTGCTGAAACTTTGTTTTCCATTGAGCTGTGGGAGATAGTGAGAGCAAAACAGGGAGAGAGGGGAGAAGCAACATCTCTTCTAGCCTGTGTGGCAGAGAGAGAGAAAATAGGAAATAATCTTTCTCAAAGTCACCTGTGCTCCCCCCTCTCCTCTGCTATCACCATAGGGTGTTATTTTTTCATTCTGCTATCAACAGAGAGATAGAGAGGAAAGCTGCTATTTCTAGAGTCAGAGTCCTCCCAGTGAAGCCAACACCAGTTGAACTGGGACCTGGATGGTATTCCAGAAAGCCCAAGGCTGTGGTGCAAGCTTTTGCACCAGGGAGATGTTAAATGGCTTTTGAAGATGACTTTTGGGGCGGAACAGAGCACGCAGTGGTGGGTACCCAGCTCAGCTCTCAGAAATGAGATTTCCCCTGAGGAGTCTGATAGTGAAACGTAGCTGAAGCTCTTTGAATTTTGGCATTTCCTCTGAGTTTTGAAGACCTTCCAAGCACCTTCTTTTCTGTAGAAGAAGCAGTCCTACCCCCCCACTAAATACACTTTTCTCTGTAAGTACACAGCCATCTATTCTGGCATTTAAAAAAAAATGATAATCAATATCGTGAATTAACTGCTGGTTTGAAATGGCACCATGGGTAGCTGAAGGCTGCCTGGCAGCTCCACTGCAGAGAGAGCTCTTCCAGCCTGAGCCCCCACCAGCGAGAGGGAAGCAGCTCACGTGGATGCTGCGCTGATTTATTCATATCACATCTCGTACGTGGGCGAGATGAGCTTTTGGCGTCCTAAGCATCGGTGACTTTCAAGGACA
This sequence comes from Rhinopomastus cyanomelas, assembly GCA_013400115.1. NCBI lineage: Eukaryota > Metazoa > Chordata > Aves > Bucerotiformes > Rhinopomastidae > Rhinopomastus > Rhinopomastus cyanomelas. The sequence goes on from VXBP01008716.1 coordinate 77,928, forward strand.
CGCCACAAGTGAGAAACACGGCGGGATGAGGTGATGTCAGTTCCATTGGAAGCGTCCAGCCTATATATAATAGGGAGACACAGTCACAACGGCATGGTTGGCTACCATCACAGTACTAAAGAGGAGTTCGAGTGGAAAAGGTATCACACAGCCCTCTGTGCTTTACATAATCGTTTTTAAAGCTGTTAAGGACGTCTCCCTGCCTTCATCCTGAAGATGCTAGAAGTAATCTAGAAAACCAGGGGCGTCAGCAGGGCTGAACTTGAGGCTGAGTACTGCACACGATTGCACACGCTGGGCTGGCTGCTCAGGGCGCAGCCGAAGGCTGAGTGAGGAGCCTGCGTGGAGCTCAGTGCACATTTCTCTGAAGATGATGTTGTTACTAGTTTGTGAAGTTTCAAATCATTTGAATATCACTGCAGTCTTAAAAATCATCTTTCTGAGATCTTCAGATTTTAAATGCAATTTGCTTCTGGGGAGATTCTGACTGGACTCCAGAGGAAAAATTTTCACTGTGAGAGCAACGAGACCTTGGAACAGTCTTCCCAGGAATCATAGAAAGTGGTGGGTTCTTCAACTTCAGTTTTAAGGCTCAGCTGGACAGGGTGCTGGGCCATCTCATTCAGACTGTGTTTCTTTAGCTTAAAGTGTTGGACAGGATGATCCTTGAGGTCCCTTCCCATCTGGTGTACTGTGTGATACTTCATATTGTCCCATGAAGCACACATGTCATCTGCCGTAGCACAGACAATTTTCAGATCAGCTGAAACAAAAACTACCAGAAAATGTATTAAATCCTGTGGCCAAATATCTGAGGAAGAAAATAAGCTGACATTTGGAGAGAGTTTTATTGAGTTTTATGTTATTCCCTGTCTTAAGAACGAAAGGAAAATGGTTCATCATTAGATGAAAGGTTTGGTAGGACAATGTGTGTTGCTTGACCAGAAGCAACAATGTTGTTCCGATAAGAAAGTACTTGCGCTGGGATGTGAATTGCTTCTGCATGCTTGTTTTTTTTAATCTCAGCCAGCAAATTTTGTAGTTCCTTTTTTCAGTCAGTGCTAACTCTGCCCCCCCGCCCCCGTGTGTTTCCTTAATGCAGTTTTTGCAGTCGCTTTCCCAGCTCATCTTTTGATTTCCCAGTTGTATCAGCAGCTTTGTTGGAGTCATTCTCTAACAAAGTGGAGAATGAATGAATTAATGAATCTCTCTGCCTCTGCAAACAGCAGTGAGTGCAACCAGAGGCAGCATGCAGAGATGGCCTTTTCAAAAATGATTCTCTAATTGGGGGCATATCTTTGCTGCTGGGACTTGAAGGGCCTGCAGTCTCAGATGCAACTGTGCTAAATTCATGTTTTCCTGGCATAGAATTAAAGGGCTCAGGGCATGTGGGCTGCTGGCACCATTTTGCTGAGCAGGATGGGAGCCATGGGGAGCCTTGAGCTGTTGATTCTGTAGAGACAATGGCCAAGTTCTCTTTGTAGGCTCAGCGTCTTCCCCCTCTGTGATAAATAAGGTTTCTCAGAAAATACTCGGGGAAGATCTTGCCTTCTCTCATAGCCCCTTTGGAGCTGCTTGCAAAACCAGTCAGTCTGTGCTGTGGCTGGGAAGGGATGATGCCATATTGGTCAAGGAGGGGTGTTTCTTAGAATCATCATGGCTGGAAAGGATCTCCAGGATCATCAAGTCCAGCCCTCATCCCAACATCTCCCGAACCCCTAGACCATGCCCTCAAGTGCTATATCCAATAACTTTTTTCAATACCTCCTGGGATGGTGACTTTACCATCTCCCCAGGCAGCCTGTTCGAGTGCCCAACCACTGTCTCAGTAAAGAACCTCTTCCTAATATCAAATCTAAACCTCCCCTGACACAACACGCGGCCATTTCCCCGCATCCTATCGTTAGTAATTTGGGGCAAGAGACCCTAACTCTCTAAAAGTTTGGAAGCTGAACCAGCTCATACACAGTCATATGGGAGTTTTTCTTGGTGCTTCCAGACCAGGGTTTCTGGGAGTCATCTTAACTGGTCACTTAGTCACCTGGCAACCTTCTTTCCCTCTTTTTCTTGGAGTCTGGAAGTGCCCTTTTGGGCCATTTCAGAAATGCCTCTCCCAGAAGCAGTATATGGATGGGCTGGCAAAGTGCAGTGATTCACGTGTGCACATCTGTCCTCCAAAAGACAGCACTGGATCCTCTTCTTGCAGTATCGTCTCCTGGGAGGTGGTGGTGACCGTCTGAGGTGCAGTTTCCTCCCTAGTGGCTCCAAACCTCCCTGCAGTCAAACCTCGTTTCTGTTTTCATAATTTTAAAGCTGGAAAACCAGTAAAACCCTCACAACAGTGTTCATCTTTATGGGTATGTGCTCATTGTCCAGGCATAAAAAGGTTTGGATTTTTTTCTTTCCTATTAATATTATGGTTTTATTTACTGTTCTGTTGCTGGTCTTAAAACTTTCACATCAGTTTGAGAGATCCAGGTAGTTTTCCATTTCCCTCTACAGCAGTATCTCCCAGTTAAACACGAGAACAGGTTAGACCCATCACTTCCAAGCTGACGTCTGGAGATGACAAAACGCACAGTCTGCGTGGCAAGGTCACTTGGCTCTGAAAAAGTCAGCACTGAGGAACTGCAGTTACTGATTGTTGGGCTTGTGCTCTCTGTATAAAGAGCTTTTTTATCCTTTGTGAAGGAGGCAACAAATAGGAAGCTCTAGCAAAAACCCTTCCAGGGAGTGGTTCTCATGTTTAATATGGAAACTGATTATTGCATGACAGCAACTCAGTAGACAACAGGATAAGAACCGACTTTCAAACTAGCTTTTCAGCACAAAGTGGAGATAAAGACATATAAGAGATAAGAATTTAAAGTAAAATATATACATTTCCAATTTATTGTAGACTACATAAATATTTTTCTTTCAGTGACATCATAGAGTGATACAGAGCAAAACCTAATATTCAGGTAGAAAACCCACGGTGATAAGAACAGGCTTGATTTTATCTTGCAGGCTCCTGCTGTGGATAAGTTCATCTACAGACATGTTTGTTTGCATTTCAAAGATATTTTGACATCAGATAATTTGATTTTGTTCCGTTGCTTGGTAAGCACTTTACAGGTCAGAGGATGTATTTCGCCCTAAAGCCCGTTCTTGTTGGAGGCTTGCCATTAACAATGCAACAGGAAGCCTTTGTTCCTGTTGAACGGTTATTGGAAAGCAGTCTCTTACGAGTGTTAACGGCAATGGAGTGATTTCTGAGAGCCAGCATAACCTGCACTGCTTCAGAAGTCAAATAAGAAATACAATTAATGTTATTGTGGAAAGGAATCAGCCTATTGAATAAAAACATCCCAGGGAGGATTTGCTGCAGGAGGTTGGCTCCAGAGCCCCATCTTACTATGGATCTCCGTGGCTCATGATGCTGTTGCCGGCACATGTTGCCCTCTGGTCCCATCCGTGCTTGTCACTGCCTGCTCCTTGGTGCTCGCTGGGTGCTGTAAAATAAGCTGTGCTAGGGCGGGCACCCTGCTGGAGCCCCGCTTTGCTGCTGGTTTGCTGCGTACCAGCACAGGGTAAAGTGAGTTTGAGACCTACCAACCATTCTGCTTCCTGTGTTTTTCAAAGTAAAAGCTGGTTTTAACAAATTGTCAGGATAGCTCACTAGTAAATACAGGGCATTTGTGGAAAAGAGCATGGGTTTGCAATGGGTCTTTCCTGGGAGCTGTAAAAACACCCTACCACAGCCTCGTGTGCTTGGGTCACTGGTAAGTCTGTAATGCCAGTGTTGCAGCTACCATCAGGCTTTGAGGGGGGAACTCTGTTGCAGAGGGTTAAGCCTTTACAGGCCAAACCAAAAAAAGGCACTTTAATGCCCCTTTTCTGTGCGACGAGTCGGTGCCCATCCATCTGTTTTGCTGAGTCCTTGTCAGCAGACCCCACTGAGGTCGTGGTTCTAAACAGAAGGGTGGTGCAACCTGGTGCATGATTGCTCAGAGCTGTTTTCCAAGTGCCTGTCAAGTATTTTGCTCAGTTCTTTCTCTTGGCAAATGTAGCATTTCACATCCTTGCAGTTCTTACCCTACAATCACCCCAAGCTATAGGAAGATCAATATATTTTTGGAATTAAATAATAATGTTTCAAAGTTCTCATTTAGATGTTTCTTGCAGGCTCTCCTGGTCTCTGAGCAACCTCTGCCTTCTTCACTCCTGTGGCCATCATTTTCATTCTTGATGGCATTTTCTTGCACTGTTTTTCCTGAAACAGAAATAAAGTAGCTGTTTTAGACATAGGGTAGAGTTAGACTGGATGTGACGAGGAAGTTCTTCACCGTGAGAGCCTGGAATGGGTTGCCCAGGGAGCTGGTTGGGGCCCCATCCCTGGAGGTGTTTAAGGCCAGGCTGGATGGGGCTCTGGCCAGCCTGGTCTAGGGTGGGGTGTCCCTGCCCATGGTGGGGGGGTTGGAGCTGGATGATCAGGGGGTCCCTTCCAACCCTGAATGATTCTGATTCCATAACTTCTGCAGTGAAGAGATCCTGCTGTGTCAGGGGATTGGATTGGATGATCTTTCAGGGTCCCTTCCAATCCCTAATGATTCTATGGTTCTATACATCCTTTATAAATATAGAACTTTCTATTTGAAACTGCTAATAATAATAATATCAAGTCAGGGAAAAAATATAGCTGCTGTGAGGTTTCAGAAGTAGCTTGCAGTTTGGGGTATGTTATTTGCTGGGTGCTTTATTTAATACCCACTCCCTGTAGATGTCCAGCATTTCCTATAAAGTTAATACCATCAATTACCTCAAGCTGAGCATCCAGAGGACTGTTTGCTTCTGCAGGTCTGGAATCTTTGCTATTGCTAGTGATGGCAATTATTTGAGTTGCCTCCAAGGGTTGGTGGGTCTTTACTTGGGTTTTTTTTTCCTCTTTAATCTGGCCAGAGCTGTTGCAGGGTAATTCACACTCTCTCTGGACATTGCTCTATCTGTGTGCATGTGTACAAGACAGTAGAGTGACTGACTACAATATATGCATTTAAGCTGCTCAGCTGGAAATGACTGAGCATTAAAATCCACTGGGAATCACAAGGCTTCTAAATTAGGAAAACACATGTCAGTCAAGGTATGGAAATGAATCCTTATAACCAGAATAGCTTTAGGTAAGAAGAATGAGGATTGTTCCCTGGAGTACATCAAACCTAGTTTGGCCACTTGGCTTTTACCATTTCTCTAGAAGTTTGCACTGCCTTTTGTTATTATTTTTCTTTGCTGTGTTTTGTTCTGTTATGCACTTCTATTAGATGTGTCTTGTGGTCGAGCTGTCAAGAGGCACCCTACTGTGCCATGACAAATGAAGGCATTTCCGACCGTAAATAAGGTGTTGTGAGATCGAAGTGTGGACAATGACACGTCCTGGACAGCTAGTGATTGTTTAAATGGATTTTGATTCTATTGTCCAGTGACACAAGAACTCTGACAAGCGGGCTGATTTGACCTCAGGCTGAAATGAGTAGACTGCTGTTGGCTAAATGAGGGGCTTACATACAGACAGCATTTTTGTAGTTGTCAGATGTGGTCTAGCCTGTCAGTATGTCTTTTTCTGTAATTAAAGCATATTTTTAATAGTGTTTAAGAGGCTTAGGTGTCTGTTCCATCTCAAAGAAGTATAAGGCACCTTGAAAGTCCATGGAAGTAAGTAGAATTCTGTGGACTGTCAAACTTTTTGTTCCTAAAACTCACGTGGGCAAGCATTGAAAATGGTATTTCTATCCTTCCTTTGAATTCAAAAAGATAGTCTGGTCACAGGTGATAAATTTTTCTTCAGTGACACTATTTACTAGAATAAATGCTTGGCAGGGTGGTAGAAGATTTAAAATTTGAGCTCTATGACTCTGTGGTCAGTGCAGGATCTGTAGGTCCTTTTTGTTACGGACGGGGAGTTGATGTTTAAAAACATTATCTTGATTCTTAGTAGAGAATGGCAGAACATTTTTTGAAGGGTTTATTTTATTGTTCACAAATAAAATGCTTAACTCATAATGTAGAAAAGCCAGGGATTAGCAAGGGAGGATCACAGGAAACAGGGTTCTAAGGATGTGATTGAAGCAGCGTGGTGGTGGTGTCCTGCACAGGCTGTTGTCCATCCGCATGACAAAATCCAGTGTCCTTTAACGAGGTCTGAAACTACCTTTTATCTAAGAGGTGTCCCTCTAGCCAGAATGGAGAAACACAAGAGAGGACCACAGGTCCCGCCTGTCTGTGGCTTGAGTGTGTTCTGCAGGCAGCTGATTCCTCCTCTTTGTCTTGATCTGGACATCCAGAAGCATCATCTGGTTGTTAGGGAAGTGTTCAGGATACTGTACCTGGAAGCCAAAGAGAATTTCTCCTCTGTCACAGTCGCAGTGGTGTGTCAGGCTGAAACCAGTGCAGCTTTTAAGAGCCTTTCCATTAACTTCATCGGCTTCTTGCTCAGGCTGCCAGGCTTTTCCAGGTATTGCTTCTTGCTTCATCTCCTGGAAAACAGGAAAACAGGCTGCAGTTCTCTGCCTTTCCAGTTAGATATAGAAAAACAGAGATAAAACCTTGCTCAAAGAGTGTATCTGCAGTCAGAGCGCGCGGGGTTTTCTGTGAAGGAAGCTCGTCCTCAGATTGCAGCCAGCAGCAGCAGCAGATCTCCGCTGAGAAGCTTGGAACCATTCACAGAGCAAGCAAGAGCGAAGTATGAAACTGTCGTTGCCATTTATTATTAAACTATTTCCCTCACCCTTTTAACTGCACAGATATGCAGATATGTAGTGGTCTCCTGCTTGCCTCAGCAGTGGGGAGCTGAAGGAGAACAACATAATTCTTACCTTCACTTAACTGCGTATTTCCTGGCAGTTTGTGCTGCCATCAGTCAACACCAGACATTCTCTTTCTCCTCGAGATGGAGTGTCAGCCCAGCTCACATTTGTCTGGAGTGCAACCTAGGCAGGCTGGCTTCACACATTAATTGAATTTGTGGTTCCCAATTCATACTGTGTCATTTGCAATCAAATTTTGGGAAAGGCGACAATTAATCAGAGCATGGGAACGGGAGCTGGTGGAGCTGATGATGTGCCAGCGCGTTGTGTTGGCTCTGGAAGGGAATAACTGCGGTCCTTGTGCTGCAGAAAACTGTTGTTAGGAAGTAAAACGTGATCCAAGCAGAGCGACCCACACCCGTGTCCCATTTTGCAGCCTGTGTTTGTAAGAGCTTTCTTTAAACAAATAAAACTGTTCTCTTTACAAATCACACATTTTATTCGTTATCCTGGCTGGAACCAGGTTTTTTGCCTGTGTGGCTCCCTTGGGGGAAAATGTGCGTTTTCGCGGGGTGTCGGAAAGTTTGAGCCTCTGCTGCTGCTCCCCGCTCTGTGTGTGTGAAGGCAGTTTTCAGGTGCTGACAGTGTTCCCATCCCCAAGGAAAAAGGGCTCTTCCGCTGCTTGCTCAGCAGAGGAACCGCAGGGAATCCCTGCGTGAAAACCGCAGACCGTCGGACCTAACACACTGCAGTTTCTAATGGCAAATGAGCTGATTGCTGCTTTTTAGTACATGACTGTCTTGCTGAGCTGATCAGCCAGTGAGCACTGAGCCCTTCCCGAGGGAGTTCGCGCAGCCCAGCTCTGTGTTCCAGTAGCAAAGGCTGCAAACAAATACTTGCAGGCTTCCCGGGTGTTCCTGGGTTACGGGCAGGCTGTGCCACCCGGCACGGGTGAGCTCCTTAACTTAGTGGGACACAGCATCTATCTGCTGAGATAACATATTTTAAAAAATAGCATTTCTGTGGCTGTGATACTCCATCACTAAAAGCTCAATTTTTAACTAAAACTACCCGTCTCATTTTGTTGCTGAAGTTACAAACTTTATAAGGTTATTGTATGTTTTTAAATGTGGCAAAACTTCACAGACCTTTGCTCTGCTGGGTTATCTGGGATAGCAGATGCTGTTGGCATTGGTGAGTGGGACTGCTAATTTTGAAGACTATAAGGGAAAATAAGTCCTTCCAAATTCACTAGTTTTTGATCTAATGGAATAACCTCTGGGAGGCAGAGAAAAAAGTGTCTCTGACTTGTTCATTCAGAACAGGATCTGTCACTCCACAAATCAGGCAAAGCTGAGTAGACGTCTCTCATTTGGTGGCTTGACTGTAGTGCTTTTAATTCGGATATGATGAAAGATATAGAATATAGAATCATTAAGGTTGAAGGGACTCCCAAGGCCATGGACTCTAACTGTCAACCCATCCCACCATACCCACTACATGGTGCTTCCTAGTGCTACATGTACATACGTAATGTAGAATCATAGAATCATCAGGGATTGGAAGGGACCTCAAAAGATCATCTAGTCCAATCCCCTTGACACAGCAGGATCACCTAGTTCCAAGTCACACAGGAACACATCCAGGTGGGCCTTAAACAACTCTAGTGAAGGAGACTCCACAACCACCCCCAGAAGTATAGACAGAGGCAAAGAAAGCGTTGAGTATCTCTGCCTTCTCTGCATCCTCTATCTCCAGGGCACCCACCTCATTCAGCAGGGGGCCTACATTGCTTCTAGTTTTACTTTTACTTGCTATATATTTGAAAAAGCTCTTTTTGTTGCCTTTGACCTCTCTTGCAAGGCTTAATTCCAAGGAGGCCTGGGCTTTTCTAGTTGCATCCCTACATTCCCTCACCAGAGCCTTATAATCACCTCAAGTGGCCACCCCTTCCTTCCATGACTTATAGGCTTGCTTCTTCCTCTTCAGTTTTCNAAAACCCCCATGAGGACCAGGGCCTGCACCTGTGAGGCTGCTGCCAGCTGCCTGTAGAAGACGTCATCAACTTCCTCACTCCAATCAGGGGGCCTGTAATAGACGCCCACAACAGTGTCCCCAATGCCCACCTGCCCCTTAATCCTCACCCACAAACTCTCAGCTCTGTCCTCTGCTGTCCCTGGACAGAACTCAATGCATTCCAGTTGCTGTCTCACATAGAGGGCAACTCCACCTTGCTGGCCTGTCCCTTCTAAAAAGGACGTAGCCGTCCATGGCCACATTCCAGTCATGCCAGCTGTCCCACCAGGTCTCCGTAATCGCTACCAAATCGTAAATCATACTGTCATGCTCTTGTTCTGGGGTAGGGCTGAAGTATACGTCCTGATGGAAAAATGCCTTCATTTCTGCCTGGGAGACAGCAGAATGGATGTGCTTTGCTGGTCTGTCACACAGACACGGGGAGTTCTGCCTCTGTGTGTGCGTGTGTAGCTGATCTCTCACCGCAGGCCACGTGTGAAATTTGTACCAGTCAAGGAGTCTGTGGCACTGTGATGCTCAGTGAAATATTTCAGTGCCTAGAAAGGAGTGCAATGAAAAGGAGCCAAGGCTGGCATAGATCTAACAGGCAGGGTGTGCTGATTAGCATGTAATTCGATTTGTTAGGCACTACAGTAAACAGCATTAAGTGCAAAATGCAGTGATTGCTCCTGATAGCAGCCTTTCAGCATCGCCTGGGTTCCTGCAGCGGCTCGATGGAGCTGTGTTACAACTGTTGAGCAGGCACCAGCAGAGCTGGCACTACTCCTTTCTTGGGCAGGAGCTTGAATGCTACAACTACCTCCATTATAAAAGAGCTTGAGTGGCAGCATCTACACAGCACAGCTCATGTGTTTCTCCTGCTATTCCTACTCTTCCTCCATTCTCCGGGGGCACCGCTGGAACCAGCATGGCTGTGGGTTACTCGGCCATTGTCCACAGGACAGGTGGTGTGAAGGTCTGATTTTCCTCACCAGCATTATGTCATGACCAGCAGATGTCATGCCCATATGCTTTTCTGTCATGGCTTTGGTAAAGAAAGTTCCTTAGTTTTATTCTTGTGCCACGGTCAGACCAGGCATTGCAGGAGCCCCTCAGCATCGCGGCTCTGAGCCGGACACAGCTTCTGGCTCCCCCCACTTAAGAGCAAACTTGAATTTGGTCTCATGATGTCATGTTTGCTAAATTGTCTTTGCTGTTACTGAAGGACCTTCTCCTTCAGACCTCCCATTTACAAACACAGGATTGATGTGTTGCATCATTTCAGGGTAACGGGATGTGAAATCTTTCTGTAAAAACACCCCATTGAAGCCACGTAATGATAAGTGCTACTTTTTCTAGCAGAAGCTAGCTCAATCCCACTTCCATCCAGCCATAGAATCATAGAATGTTAGGGCTTGGAAGGGACCTCTAGAGATCATAGAATCATTAGGAATTGGAAGGGACCTCCAAAGATCATCTAGTCCAATCCCCCTGACACAGCAGGATCACCTGGACCAAGTCACACAGTCAGTCTGGGTTAGAAGGGACCACAGGATCATCCAGTTCCAACTCCCCTGCCGTGGGCAGGGACACCCCACCCTAGATCAGGCTGACCAGAGCCCCATCCAGCCTGGCCTGAAACATCTCCAGGGACGGGGCCTCCACTACCCCCCTGGGCAACCCATTCCAGGCTCTCACCACTCTCACGCTGAAGAACTTCCTCCTCACATCCACTCTAAATCTACCCATCTCCAGGTTTGCTCCATTCCCCCTAGTCCTGTCACTACCTGACATCCTAAAAAGCCCCTCCCCAGCCTTTTTGTAGGCCCCCTTCAGATACTGGAAGGCCACAAGAAGGTCACCTGGGAGCCTCCTCTTCTCCAGACTCAACAGCCCCAACTCTCTCAGTCTGGCCTCACAGGAGAGCTGCTCCAGCCCTCTGATCATCCTCGTGGCCCTCCTCTGCACTCACTCCAGCATGTCCACATCCCTCTTGTAATAAGGGCTCCAGAACTGGACACAGTGCTCCAGGTGGGGTCTCACCAGAGCGGAGTAGATGGGGAGAATCACCTCCCTCGACCTGCTGGCCACACTTCTCCTGATGCAGCCCAGGATCNACCAGAATGTGGTGCGGGACAGTGTCGAAGGCTTTGCTCAGGTCCAGGTAAATGACATCAGTCACCTGCCCCTCATCCATTAATGTTGTGACCTGTCCATAGAAGGCCACCAGGTCTGTCAGGCAGGACTTGCCCTTGATGAAGCCATGCTGATTGTACCCAATCACCTCTTCACTATTCTCCTGTCTCAGTAGTGCCTCCAGGAGGATCTGCTCCATGGTGTTACCAGGCACAGAGGTGAGACTGACTGGCCTCATCATCTAGTCCAACTCCCCTGCCAAAGCAGAATCACTTGGGGCAGGTGATCATGCAGGTTTTGAAAGTCTCCAGAGAAGAAGACTCCACAACCTCCCTGGGCAGCCTGTTCCAGTGCTCTGTCACCCTCACAGTAAAGAAGTTTCTCCTCATGTTGAGGTAGAATTTCCTGTGTTCTAGTTTGTCCCCATTATTTCTTGTCCTATTACTGGGCACCACTGAAAAGAGACTGGCCCCTTCCTCGTGACACCCACTCCTCGGACATGTATAGACATTAATAAGATCCCTACTCACCCTTTTCTTGTGCAGACTAAACAGACCCAGTTCTCTCAGCCTTTCTTCATAGAAGAGGAGTTCAAGTCCCTTAATCATCCTCATACCTCTGTGTTGGATTCTCTCCAGTAGATCCCTGTCTTTCTTGAACTGGGGAGGCCAAAACTGGATGTTTCCTGCAGCAGCTTCACAGTTGATTTAAACTGATTTTAACATGAGCTGCAGTCAAAAGAGGGGGGTGCAAGTCCCACTGCCTGGACCTCAGACACCATCCCTGTTCAAAAACGTGCCCCTGGCATCATGTTAGACTAAAACACTCCCCTGAGACTGTAAGGGTCCTGCTAGGCCAGATTTTGCCTTTGATTCTAGCAGCAGTGGTATTGATGCATTGCACTCAATTTAGAGCCAGGAGTGTTGTGGCTTGTTGAGTGAGTATGCTGTGTACTTTTAAAAGACAGTATGCAGGCTGCCACTTGATGGACTTTTATTTCTCTGGTGGTGTTCGGCGCTCTAGAGGACTCTAATCATCCAGCAACTGCATTAGGATGCAGGTCTGGCATGAAACCCTGTGCGTGCTGGCATTGATCAGATGAGAAAGTACACATCTAGAGCTGGTGGTTTAAAATGTGACTCCAATAGGTCACGTAGATTCACATCTAGGAGGGTGAATGGAATCAATCCAGTGCCATTGATCTGCAGCTGGCTGTAATTTGCAGAGCCCCACGGATGAGCTGTGAATAGGAGCCACTACCTGAACTGCCAGCTATGTCTGTTTGAGCCTTGATAATGGTCTTTGAGTAGAGACCAAACAGGATGGCTTGGGATTAATCTGGAAACCTTTCTGCAGTTGCCACAAGGTGCAAACAACATGCCACACATAAGAAAAATACGTTGTGATACTGGAAGTGGAAAAAGAGGCAAATATCAAAGTGATCAGGAGGTTTCAGGAGACGAAGGTGAGGAAGGCACCTGGGTTAACAGCGTTGGAGACTTTCAAAAGGGCAGGAGATGGGAGGGAGGGCAGAGAGTCAGAGGGATTTGTGGAAGATACCAGTGAAGAAAAGCCAACAGGAGCAAGTCTGGTTGGTCTGGAGGAAATAGACACAAGGGAGACATAATCAGCTGCAGATGCACAGCAGGGAGTTATAAAGCAGCCAGCAATCAATTTTCTAGTAATGGATCTGATCTTAAAATAAACTGGTAAAAGGGAAGGTGAGTGGCATCAATACCTGATTCATCACCCCATCTCTTTTTTGCAGCAGCAGCAGTCACCCAGCTGTATTTTCTTCCTTGAGCTCCTGCACTCTGCCTTCTCAATGAAGTCCAGGCAGCACTTTTACAAGAGTCCTTTCCATGACACAAGAGGTTTTTCAGAACAGCCCACTCACCAGTTGCTATTTCAGAGGGATGCTTTTCTAGGGCTACCAGGCCCTGCTTGCATGGTCCATGAGATGAATGTTCAGGGCCATTTTGTCACCACAGAGAGCAGGCAGAGGACTTTTGCAGGACAGGAAAACATGTAATTGAAAAGGAACAGGGACCTCTCTTTCCCTGAGACCGGGAATGTGTCCTTGCCTTGCCCAGCAGGTTTCTGGACTCCATCAGAAAGTCAGTTCTGAACTTGCTTCAGTGTGACTATTGGATTCCACTTCCTGTAAGGTGGGACCCACCGGAGCACAAGGGTTGATCCAGATTGTGAGTATTGGCTGTTTCCTCTGCCAACAGAATGAGCAAGTACCTTCACCCCTTTGATTTGGCAGTTCCTGTCTCCTTCCACTTTGCTTCTGAAACATCTTGTGCTGGAGCTGTGTGCCAGTGCTCTCTGTGTGCCCTGCAGAACCTTCTGCTGCCTCCCCCAGGCTCCTCAGGAGGAGCAAAGCATATGGGAGGAAGGCAAACCAGCCCACTTTAGTCAGAAGGTAACAGCTAACAGATCTGACCAAAAAGCTCACTTTCTGTTGAGTAAGAGCTGTAACCATTAGCTTTGCTGAGCAGCCAAGGAGTGGTCATGCCGTGAGAAGATGACGATTACAGCAGACAATACCTGGTGTTTCCAAACAGGATCCTCCATGACTGCAGATGAAAGGCACTTAGACCAGGTGGGACTTGGATCTGAGCTCTCGATCTGTGGGCAGAATCCCCCTTTCACTGCTGATGAGATCTGGCGATGAACACAGCAGGGCCTGTCTGGGATGAATTCTCTTTCCTCTAGGTTCTGGAGCACACATTTAAGATGCAAAGCTGTGTGTGCTTTTGCTCTCACAGCGTGGCAGGGCACAGCTCACCTCTGACACCACATGATGTCCTCTGAGCAGATGCATACACAGCTGTATCTTGAAGAGCTCAGTGCTGTGAGCTTCCATGAGACACACTTCGCAGCATGAGCAGACCAGCAGAAAAAGGAGTAGAAAGTAGGACCTGGGGCCTTCTCTTGCAGGAATACAGGTATTTCCTGGTTTCATAGGGTATTATGAAGATATGTTGATTAGAGACCAGCTTAATTCCTTAAAAACTTATATCCTGTGAGAGTATCTAGGTGAGTACTTTTCTTGCATAGATCTCAAAGGCAGAATGTCTGGAGTAGGGTTCACTTAGGTGTGTTAAGCCTGAAGAAGAGACTGAGAGGAGAGACCTTATTGCCCTTTGCAGCTACCTGAAAGGAGGTTGTAGGTAGGCTGGTGTTGGCATCTTCTCCCACATAACTGATGACAGGACAAGGGCAAATGGCCACAAGTTGTGCCAGAGGAGGTTCAGACTGGAAATTAGGAAACATTTCTTTAGTAAAGGAGTAGTTAAACATTGGAAGAGGCTGCCCAGGGAAGTGCTGGAGTCAGTATCTGTGGAGATGTTCAAAAGGTGAGTGAATACAGCACTTTGGAACATGGTCCAGTGGCCGTGGAGGTGTTGGGTTGAAGGTTGGACTTGATGATCTTAGAACTAATTTCCAACCTTGGTGATTCTGTGATACCTTGCTAATATCTGCTGAAGTATCCGTACGGTAGGGGCAGTGACTTCAGGCTGCAACAAAGCATAAAGATATCTTTTTTTTTCCTTTCCTTTTCTTTCCTGTTTCCATATGAACACTCCAGATTTTTCCACCATGTTTGGCAAGAAGAAGAAAAGGCTTGAGATTTCTGGGCCCTCCAACTTTGAGCACCGGGTTCACACCGGCTTTGACCATCGGGAGCAGAAGTTCACCGGATTACCTCAACAGTGGCACAGCTTGCTGGCAGACACGGCCAACAGGCCAAAACCTATGGTGGATCCGTCATGCATCACTCCCATCCAGCTTGCTCCTATGAAGGTATGGTGCAAAGTCACCTTTGCATTTCATAATCTTCCTCTAATTGCGCGTAACCGTAAGGAAGCGGCGCCACTAGGGGCTGTCCTGGGAGGCGGGCATGGCTGGGGAGCGGGCCGGTACAGCGGAAGCTGCAAGTCCAAATATTTAATAGTGGAGCTACAGGGAAAAAGTGCTATGTGTGTAAAACATGTCCTAGTGTCCCAGAAGAGCATTAGGCACAGGTCTTGCAGAGACTGCGCCTTCACGCTCCTGGGCTGCAGAAGAAAAAGCCGCAAGTCCCAGTGGAGGCTCCAAATTAGGCTTTTCTGCAGCATAAAGCTCCCTGATAATTAATTTAAGACTGATGCCTTAGGCAAAGGCAGTTTGGAGCAAGGGAGAGAGGGAAAAGTACACCAAAGGAGAAAAATTAAATTGCTTGTTCAGCCAGGCGAAATGCTCAGGGAGGGATCTCATTGCCACTTGCCACTCCCTGGAGAGGGTAATGCAGGGAATGGGGCTGAGTTCCTTGGTGAGTGGTAAGATGTGAGTGGTAAGTGGTTAGAAGCAGCCCCAGGGTTTGGCTTGAGAGGTTTGAGCCAGACAGAGTGGGATCAATAACTTGGCTTGGGAGATAGAGCACCACTGGAAATGTCAGCAGCATGGCTCCGGTGTCCCCGTCCTTGGAGGCTCAGGTGGGTAAATTTGCCCTTATTTGGCAGTGCTCCTGGGATTGCACATCCTAACATCCCAGGGCATCCCACATGTGTACTGGTGGTAGCCTATATCCCTCTGCCAGCCACATACTTCTCACTGTCATGCAGCTGAAAATTAAATTTAGGCTTTCATCTTCATGTGGATTTTTCTGCAGCAAGAGAAAATCAGATAATCCCAAAAGCACAGATCCTGTGTTTATGTTTGATAAGTGCTGTTTGCTAAATTTACATTTAGTGCCTGCTTCTGAAGAACACTCATCACTTGCTGATCGGGACTGCTGGTGATCAGGACTGCTGGATGCTGCTGCAGGATAAGGGGGATGAAACCCTCCAAGTCTTGATTGTTTTTTGTTGTAATTAACCAAAGTCTACAATAACAAGGAAGAAGCTAGGCAAACCTTTTCTTAGGAGAGGGAAGCACCTTTGTTCCACAGCCCTTCTCAGTACCAAAATATCACTGAGTGTTTTGGCACGAATGTGTAAAGACGTTTTAAAACAAAAAAACCCAAACCAGTTTATTGACTTGGAGCTGTTCCATTTATTTTCTGTGGTTCTGGAGCCATATATCCATGCTTTACAAGGGATTTAATTTTGCAGCACCGTGTAGGCAAGGTGGCACTGGGTCTCAGCCTGCAAGTGGACATGCAGGTGTCTGTCATGTGCAGAGACCCAGTGAAGCAATAGACGCCGCAGGCTGTGAAGGATCAAGCTCCACGTTGAGTAACTGCCACATTTTGGAGAAAATTGCTATCAGTTGCTTTCAAGAAATTGTTAGTTCTTGCTTTTCTGTCTGCATATCAGAGACATAGGTCTGTATATCAGGGGACTGCACTGTGCATAGAGCAGAAATGGCTGCTGCACTAAACCCTCTTGTACTGGGAAGGGCCCGGGGCCAGAAGCCAAAACACAGCTTCCAAGCTGAGCTCGGTCTTCCAACGCAGCCTTCCACTGGGCCACGGTGGTCTTTAACGCACTCGCGCATCCCGTAACAGCTTCCCAGGATGTATATCCTGGGGATGGGCTGCCTGCGCCCCGTGGCCATGGGGCTGAGCACGAGCGAGTCCATTTGCAGAGGGACCCACAGGAGATGATTTCTCCATCAAGGAAAGGTATTAACTGGGAAGCACATTACCCAGATTGCAGTTAATTACAAACCATTGCTCCATGTGAAAGTGGGGTTAAGATTGATGGGTTGCAGAAGTTGTGCCTTTACCCCCCAGTCACTTTCCAAGCCTCGATTACAGCCTATTGAAACGAGCCTCCACAGCAGTGCTGGAAAAAACAGGTTAGTTTTAATTGCAACTAAAAGGCACTGACTGTCACTGGGGAATTTGCTTTAAGCCCTGTTGCAAGATATCATGTTACTGTGTATTTATTAAGAATTAACACGCCTTGTTTTGATGTAACAACTTATGTGGCCACTTTAAAATGAAGACTGTTTAATGTTACTAAACTGGTTCAGCATAATAATTTACTTTAGATTAATTTTTTATGTGTGCACATGCACCAGCAGCTTTAATGCTGTTGAAAGGTTATTTAGACACTGAGGATTTAATAACTTCAGTGAGAGCTGACAATTTAAAATGCTCGTGCAGTTTGTAAAGATAGGAACCAAAAGTTAAGAGATGAAAATGTTTGCAAGTTTTGTCCACCCAGCAGCTGATCATTTAGTTAATGTACTTGTAAATGCACTGCAGTGTAGCAGAAGACTGATAATCGTAGAATCCTAGAGTGTGTTGAGTTGGAAGGGACTACTGAAGGTCATCCAGTCTAGTCCCTCTACAAAAGCAGGGACATCTCAAAGTAGAACAGAGCCCCATCAAGGCATGACCTTGAATGTGTCCAGGGATGGGGCCTCCCCCACCTTTCTAAGCAACCTGTTCCAGGGATCTACCATGCTCAAAGAACTTTTTCCTAATGTCCCGCCTCAGTCTACCCTTTTCTAGCTTTCATCCTGTCATTCCATGTCCTTGTGAACAGTTGTTTCCCAGCCTTTTTAGAGACCCCTTTCAGGAATTGGAAGGTTGCTGTAAGGTCTCCCCCACAATCTTCTCCTCTTCAGGCTGAACAACCCCAACTCTCTCAGCCTGGCTCCATCAAAGAGGTGAGGTGCTGCAGCTCGCTGATCATAGGATCATAGGATCATAGGATGTTAGGGGTTGGAAGGGACCCAAGAGATCGACATCATTACCTCCTCTTCTGGACATGCTCCAACAGGTCCACATCCTTCTTACACTGGGGGTTCCAGAATTGAATGCAAACCTCCAGGTCCTGAGTCACAGTATTGTGTCAGGTTGAGGCATCTGGCCATGGTTAGCTCACACGGTGGTGTCAGGTCATCCAGCAGCTCTGTAGGTCCACTATTCTGCACTCTTGAGTTTATTGGCTGCCTAAATGGAACGAGGTAGCTGCTCTTTTGTGACCAATGAAGAACACAAGTCACAGGGGCAGGCTTGATGAACACAGGTTTTTGCTTTTGAGACAGAACTCGTGTTTGCTCGTGTTTGGCTGCACCCAAAGCTGAAGCAGGGGAAGGGAAAGACTGTTCTTTGACTTCTGTGGGTTTCGCAGTTTCCCTGTTTAGTGGTGTTTGCTTGTTGTTCAGCCTGCAAAGCAGATAGGCTCTGATGGTACATAGTGCATCTCTCTTCATGTTAAACCAGTAAAAGGTAAATGTTCTTACTGCTTCATCTACGGTCAAAGGCAGCAGCATCAGAACTGATGAAGAATTAGCACCCTGGGCTCCTAAATATCTTGGGGGATGTCATCACCCTTCTTCTGCCTTGGCTGGGATGAAAGGCTTGTAGTGCTTCTGCATGCAGGTGGTGACAGCTCGTGGTGGTAAAATCAGCGTTGGACAGCCTGAGCTGACTGTAAAAATTCATTCATTCCATGGACAAGGAGAGGCAATAATGAGATTCCCTTCTCAGTGTGGGTGACCCAGATACTAGCAGAGTATTGTGTGTTTCAGATGCTAACACGAGTCAGTAAAATGCGGCAGAAAATATCCTGAAAAGTAGAACGTGGCAGTGATCTTGATAGGTTTGGGGTGTGCAGACACGAAGGGTTGATAAAAGGCTGATTTTTCGCTGACAGCATCTCTGCATGAAAACTGAACTGTCTCTGTTTTCCTCTACTTAAAATAGGTTTCATGAAATCTGAAATCCTGATGCCAGGCCTCTCGGTCCTTTTCCTTTGTAGTTCTCCCTTGTGTACCTGGAGCTCATGGTTTGCATGTTTGCCCTCAGCACACAATATGCTTGGCTTGTCATCACTGTTAGGCTACACAGGAACTTCAGTTTGTTGCCACCCTTTGATTTTTTTTTAAAAGCTTCAGCATCAATAACTAAGCAAATGCACGGTGTGTATGTAGCAAAACTTACTCGTAAGGGTTTCTCCACTCTGCTCAAAAGCACGGGGCTTGCACTGTCCCGTGGTACCTGACATGCGCTGAGGTGTGCGTTCGCACAGCTTGGCGGTGCTGGCTGAGCACAGATCCCTCTGCAAAGACAGAGCGAGATCAGATCCTCAGCTTGGGGTTAGTGCTGTATTGTCACAGTATGACAGTATTACCAAGGTCGGAAGAGACCTCATAGATCATCAAGTCCAACCTGTTACCACAGAGCTCAAGGCTAGACCATGGCACCAAGTGCCACGTCCAATCCTGCCTTGAACAGCTCCAGAGTTGGCGACTCCACCACCTCCTGGGCAGGCCATTCCAGTGGCCAATGACTCTCTCAGTGAAGAACTTTCTCCTCATCTCAAGCCTCAATTTCCACTGGCGCAGCTTGAGGCCGTCAGCACAGTGGAGGAAGCCTTTTCCGTGCCAGCTGCACTGGAGAAAACATCATCCTGCCATCACTTTACCAGAATGGCATCAAATACCCCGTGGCTGGACTGAGACACACATTGATCCCAGATGCACAGTAACTGTGCCATTCCTCATTTACCTGATTACCAGATGTTTTCTGTAGGGGACAGACCACAAGGTCACTGGCTTTCCTCTCTTCTTCATTTTCCTGTTTCAATGCTCTAATCTGTAGGTTTTGTCTTACTAGTTTCAGTTTTTCTCACTTCTGCATCTCAAACATGGATGCTGATCCTGGTGAATTAATACCATTTTTAAAACTTGTATGAGCTTCTACTGCAATATTTTAGACTCTCTATTACACAGGGAGGAAAAAAATCAGAAAAGAGTTACTGGCTGTGGTTCTTTTACTGTCTTTGATGTGAATGCCTTTGCCTTTGCCACTGTTCTCCATGGAATTCTCCTTGACAAGCTGGTTGCTCATGGCTTGGACGAGCACACAATCTGCTGGATAAAACACTAGTTGAACAGCCAGGCCCAAAGAGTGGTGGTTAATGAAGTTAAATCCAGCTGGCGGCCTGTCACAAGTGGTGGCCTCAGGGCTTGGTGTTGGGACTGTCTCTGTTTAACACCTTCATTGATGATCTCGATGAGGACACAGAGTGTACCATTAGTTTGCAGATGACACCAAGTTAGGTGTTGGTCTGCAAGAGGGTAGGGAGGCTCTTCAGAGATACTTGGATAGATTGGGCAATGGGCCAACGTCAATGGCAGGAGCTTCAATAAGGTAAAGTGCCAGGTCCTTCACTTGGGCCACAACAACCCCCTGCTACGCTACAGGCTTGGGGAGGTGTGGCTGGAGAGCCGTCCAGCAGAGAGGGACCTGGGGGGTCTAATTGACAGGAAGATGAATATGAGCCAGCAGTGTGCCCAAGTGGCCAAGAAGGCCAGTGGCATCCCGGCTTGTGTTAGAAATAGAGCAGCCAGCAGGTGTTATCATCCCTTTGTATTCGGCACTGGTGAGGCCACATCTTGAGTGCTGTGTCCAGTTTTGGGCGCCTCAATACATCTGGAGGTGCTGGAGCAGGTGCAGAGAAGGGCAACGAAGGTGGAGAAGGGCCTGGAGAACAAATCTTATGAGGAAAGACTGAGAGAGCCGGGGCTTTTTAGTTTGAAAAAGAGGAGGCTGAGAGGAGACCTCATTGCTCTACAACTACCTGAAAGGACATTGTGGAGAGGTTGCTGCTGGTCTCTTCTCACAAGCAATTAGTGATAGAACAAGAGGGAAGGGGTTCAAATTACAAGAGGGGAGGTTTAGACTAGATATTAGGAAGAATTTTTTCACGACAAGAGTGGTCAAGCACTGGAATGGCTTCTCAGGGAAGTGGTTCAGTTGCCATCCCTGGATGTGTTTAAAGATTGTTTGGATGGGGTGTTGAGGGATCTGGTTTAGGGGTGAACTTGTAGGGTAGGGTAGATGGTTGGACTCGATGATCCCAGGGGTCACTTCCAACCAGAGTGATCCTGTGAGTATCTGTCATTACTGTGAGAATTCTGTCATTACTGTGCATAATGACAGAAGTTGTTTCTCATCTCTGTCCTGTTGGACCTCTTAATATGTGTCCAGCAACGACATTCAAGCCTTGTTGAGGATGTCATTTCTTCCCTACATTTACATGCCTTCCTCGCTTAAACAGAGGACACCGAGCATTTGAACAGAGCAGCAAATGGCAGTGCACAGTGGCCAGAGTCCTCAAAGACAGCAGGTGATTACTGCATGAGTGGCCAGAAATGTCCAGCTCTCTCAGATAGCCCCTTGCCCTCTCCTCCCATGCACAGGTGAAGTGCTTGACCGGGAAAAGTGGGACTTGGAAATAAAGAGCCACTCAAATGCTTTCCCTACTGCTATGGGTAGTAGGTAGGGTGCAGATGGACAAAGCACTGCTTGGGCTGCCCTGTCTTCCTTGTCCAGATTTTAACCTCTCTTTGATAGCTTTCTTTGAACTTACTCCTGCTGTGTCTCCTCTGTAGCTGGGACAGTTTGGTGTTCTTGCTCGAGGGTTGTCTTTCATCCCACCGGGATGCTGTGCACCACCACCACGGATCATGCTGGGACAGGACTTGGAAGGCTGCTGACATCTGGTGGGCCTTTCTCGTAAGCACATAGTAAATACTCACGCTTAGTAACTCCCCTTTCCGAATTGCAGGCTCTGCACTTGCGCGCAGAGCCTGGCACATGCTCAGCCAGGTGGGGAAAAGGTGGAGGAGGCATCTCCAGAAAAGGTGAGAGGCAATACTTTGCAGCACAGGAAATGCTGGGTGACAGAAAACTGTGCCAGCAAGCAGGGTTGAGCTGTAGGGCAGCAGCCTAGACAGCAGCCCCACTCAGTGTCGGTATGTTCTGATCACCAAACAGCAATGTGCTTGGTGCTGCACGATGCCAGAAGAAATTACGGCAGCAGATTTAGGTAGAATCTTTTTCTTTCAAAGGGATCATGCTTCATGCTTGAAGGGTTATTTGATTTACCGCGTTTTTAAGTGGCGACGCGACTTCATCGCCTGTTCCCCCTGTGCAGACCTGGTACAAATGTGCCACCTAGTGCCCATGGATGTGTGGTTCTGCTGCAGAGAAAAGCCCAGGTGCCAGTTGTGTGTCATCTCGCAGGAAACCTGTCCCTCTACGAATAAAAATCAGCCACAGTACAAACAAACGTAAGTGCGTGGCTCAGGAGTGTTTCTTTAAATTTATCTCACTAGGTGAGTATGTTCTCTTACATACTGTTTGGAGGAAAGTTTTGGGTTTATTTCTGACTTATTTCAGAACATTGCAGGGTTTTATGTAAGTCCTGAGAAATATGATGCCTGGAGGACTGAGTGAAGAGTCATAGTAGATGGAATGTTGAATTAGCCAAGCAGAGTTGGGCCTCGTTTGTGCTTGGATGGGAGACAGTGTGGGTACACCCAGCAGGTGCTGTAGGCTTGCCCTGCTCCCGCAGGGTGGGGTTGGACTTAGATGGTCCCTTCCAATCTGGAACATTCTGTGCTTCTGTAACGTAGCCGCTGTTTGTGAAGTTGAGTTTGACAAGAGAGAAATGCCTGGATAAAAGAAATTTTTCAGATGACTAGTTCGTTGTGTGGAAGATGCAGTTTGGAGATCAGAAATTGTTTCAGGTTTTCTGTCAAAATATTTAATGACTTTGTTTTCAAAGATCAAAGCAGCCTTAGGTGTGAAGTGTCCCAGGAAGCAGCCCAGAGCAGGGCTGTTACTTTGTCCTCTGGTATCATGGTGGTGGAAGCTGCCTGTCCATCTTCACCAATGAACCCTGAGCGGGGAGATCAGGTGGAAACTTTGTGGGGGGACAAAACTTTGTGGAGGACAAAAGTTAGGAGAGGGGCACGCTACTTCTCCAGGATTGCTAGTTTCTTCTTTCCTTGCACCATACTCCTATCGACATGCCTTCAGTGACAGCAGTACATCATCATCTCTGTCACAAGTTCATTAACCAGTGCATGGATTTGTTTTTATTAATGTGTCATACTGACAAGCTGGAGTGATCATCAAGTGAAGCCAAGCCTGTGAGTGTTTAAGAGACATGTGGACTCCCTTTAACTTGCTCGGCCCTGAATCGGTCAGGTGGTTGGACTAAGTGGTCACTGTAGGGCACCTCCAACGGAATTAGTACTTTCGTTTCTATTCTGTCCTATTCTAGGAAGTGCCTCTTCTCATGATGCTTTTAAGTGATGCATTCTCAGTTATTCTTTGCAGTTTTGAGTTTCTGGCTTTCTGAACAGCAAAGGTCCTGACTGGCCTTTTAGCAGCAGCTCTTTCATTTTCACACTGCTTTGTTTCATGCTACTGGAGCACTTCATCCAGCCTGACTTGAACTTGCTGTGGTGGGTTCAAGACAACAATTTAAGATAAAGGAAAAGAAAGCAAAGCAGTGAGGTCTCAATGACATCTCAGAGAAATTTGCCAGACAATGGATAGCTTAGGGAAACTGGAAAAGGGTTTATTAACTCTATAACTGTATTCAGAAAGGAAGAAAAGATTAAGCAAGTTAGTGCACACAAACTAGAAACTGTGTCACAAGTGCCATCACATATTCGGAGAAAAATACTACGGGAGGTCACTATCATTTGGGCCTTGGCTCTTCTTCACATTAGAGATCTGGAGAAAAAGAGCGTGTCAGTCAAGCAGAGACGAGCACCACCACCCTCTCTGTTATTCATGCATCAACCCCATCTGCGGTACAGCAAGACCCAAACTGATTGCAGACTAGTGAATTCTTCAATTCTTCCGCGTAGCTTCTCCAGCACAACGCTCTCGGGATGGCCTGATTCCTCAGTACCTGAACTGCATCCCTCGGTGCAGGAGACACGCGTTTCAAACAAAGAACCCAGACTCTTGTCTTTCATGCCCAAAGTTTAAGGCTTCTCAAGTCATAGGATCATAGGATCATAGGATGTTAGGGGTTGGAAGGGACCCAAGAGATCATCGAGTCCAACCCCCCTGCTGGCTTTCTTCAGCTAAGCACAAAGGAATTCTCCCCCAATACTTAAGCACCCCCAGTCTTTCTCAGTGGCAGAAATGACAAACAGCCTCTTTTCCTGCTGATCAGTCTCTCTAAAAGGGTGGCAAGCAGCCGCATAGCCCTGGCCACATGCGGGATCCAAGATGGAGACCGACCGTATGGCTGCATCAGCAGGGCCACCCCCATACACTCTGCACGTGGCCGAGAGGGTTTTCAGGACCCTCTCCTCTCTCCTCCTTTCTCAGCTCCAGGAGGAAGAAAGAAGAATACCCCAGCTCACCGCGATGCTGAAGGGCTGCTCCGTGGGGGGTCATGATGGTAAATCTGCACCAAAGTCTTGCTTCTCTGGTCCATGGCCAGGATCACGCAGCGGCCGGGCCGGGCCGGGGCAGGGAGAGCCGCGCTGAGCTGCTGCATCTTCTCCCCCGGTGGTGGAGCCGTGGTGGGGCTGCAGTGGTGGGACTGGGGTCCTCCAGGAGCCACTAGAAGCCACGGTGAGTCTCCGCCAGGGCTGGCACCGTGCAGGGCCGTCCTCCTCCACCCTGCCGTTTACAGGAGCGGAGTGGACCCGCGAGCACCCTGCCTCCCATTTCCAGTGCGGAAAACGGTGGAGGGAGCTGCTGGAAGTCGCAGCCCAGCCTCCTTCCCTACCCCCACCGCCCCGGAACGGGGGGTGGGGGGATGTGCTGGGATGGAAGCCCTCAGCCCAAGAGAGCGAACAAAAAGCCCGGTCAGCTTTTATGGGCTGACCTAGCTACAACCTTTTTGGGGCATGTCTGGGGCAGTGACACCTCCCCCAGGAACATGTAACTGGGGGGGAGGGGGTCCTCTGAGAGTAACATAACTTTTTGTTCTTCATGAAAGCACAACTTCTGCACATCTGAAAATTCTCGTAGTTTTCAAACTACAACACTTGTTTTTCTAGATCCTCTTTTGGGGAAGAAAAAAAAGGCATCATTATTATTTCAGATTGACTTGAAACACAAAAAGTTCCTCAATTTTTTCCAGTTCATCTCATGAACCAGAAAATCAATTACTCACATAATTTTTGTGACCAAGGTATTTGTTCATCACAGCATTTGACAGGTGTGTCTGGAGGGTCTGTCTGCAGCAGAACTGCAATTACTAACAGCAGGGTTTGCAAGCACAACCTGTTCCTCCTAGAGGAACACCAAGGTTGTCAGCAGAATACCCCCCTCGTAGCACACGGAGTAAGTGCTGTGAGTAGCAAAATAAGCTGCTCATACTCTGCCTTTTTGCTGTCTTTTAAATGTGCTCAGATGAGCCATGAGTAGTACCTGCAGAAATGTCATTTTCAGGGGTGGTCCCTCTTGCTAACACAGTGCTGAGCAGGGAATGATGCTCTGGACCACATGGGACCATGTAGCCAGGTTCGCTTGCAGACAAGTGTCACTGCACTAAGATTTTAAGTGCATCATTTGCCCTCTGCCTTGGTGGTTGCTTCCTGGTCACATCTTTCATTTAAAAGTTCCCCTACATCTAAAGGAGCTTGTATTGCCCATCTCCTGGAGGCTTTTGGAGGTGTGCTTTTGTCTGCACCTCAGTGGTCCCTCTGAGCTCATTGAGCTGTTCCCTGCAGTAGTGTCAGAGTTTGCTGTCTGCAAGGTGAAGATCTGAAGATGTTCAGAAAACCTTTGTTGTCTAAATCAGCTTTGTGCATGCAACAGCTGGCATTGAAGTGGAGAAAACAGCAGCTCGACAGCTTGGATGAGAGTACTGTTCCCTGGATAAAAGCTGGCTGGATGGCTGGTCCCAAAGAGTGATGATGAATGGAGTTAAACCAATTTGGCGACAAGCGGTGTCCTCCTGGGCTCAGTGCTGGGGTCTGTACTCCCTAACAGCTTTAGCAGTGATCTGCACCCTCAGTAAGTTTGCAGAAGACACCAAGCTGAGCTGGTTTGTTGATCTGCTTGAGAGTGGGGAGGCCCTCCTGAGAGATCCAGACTAATCGTGTGAGGCTCACCAGGGCCAAGTGCCAGCTCCTGCACTTCGGTCGTAGCAACCCTATGGTAGGCTACAGGCTTGGGAATGTGTGATTAGGAGACTTCCCATTGGAGAAGGACCTGGAGATACTGATGGACAGCGACTGAACGTGAGCCAGCAGTCTGCCCAGGAGGCCAAGAAGGCCAGCAGTATCCTAGCCTGCATCAGAAGTAGTGTGTCCAGCAGGAGCAGAGACGTGTCTGTCCCACCTCGAGTACTAGATTCATTTTTGGGCTCTCAAGACAAGAAAGACATTGAAGTGTAGTGAAGCTGGTGAAGGATCTAGAGCACAAGACCAGTGAGGAATGGCTGGGGGAACTGGAGTTGTTTAGCCTGGAGAGAAGGAGGCTCAGGGGAGACCTTATTGCTCTGCACAGCTACCTGAAAGGCAGCTGCAGGAAGGTCTGTTCTCCCGAGTAACAAGTGATAGGGTAAGAATGAAGCAGCCTCGAATTGTGCCAGGGGAGGTTTGGACTGAGTGTTGGGAACATTGTCTTTACTGAAAGTGTTGTAAAGCTCTGGGACAAGCTGCCTAGGGAAATGTTGGAGTCACCATCCCTGGAAGTATTTAAAAAACATGTAGATGTGGTGCTGAGAGACATGATTTAGTGGTGACCTGGTGGTGCTGGATAAACAGTTGGACTTGATCTTAAAGATCTCCCAACCAAAACAATTCTGTGAATTTATCTGCTCACAGGACAAAGTAGTTACTTTACCTCGACCTTCAGCAATATTAGACATTGTTGCTAATAATAAATATCACAGACTAGTAGTCATTACAGCAATTTTCTCCAGTGTAATTAGTAAAAGAGGATTTTTAAATGTTTTTGCATCGGCATTGTGATTTTAAGTAATAGTGGTGTTAGAGGAATCTTTCACGGACAAGCCTTTGGTTCTGTTAATGAGAGCTTTCAACAAGTGAGTGGAACTTGGAAATACACTGAGTAAAGTTAGAGTTCACAGTCTACATCTTCAGAGGCAGACCTGCCTGCTTTAGAGCTCAAAAAACACGTTAGCCTGCAGTCTGCACGTGACAGGGGCAAACGTCAGTGTTTGAGAAATTGATTCCTGTCTCATCTGGGAATACCAGGCTGGGAGCACTCCTCAGGTAGTGCTGTGTACCCTGAAATGAGCCAGGAATCAGATCCTGAGCAAGGACACTCGTAACCAGGTTCTTTTTAACGTGGAAGTTAGTCCCCACAGACAAATTCACAGGAACTGTTCCGGTAACTCCACTGAATGGCCTGTCTGCCCTGATAAATGAGCCACACTCCCAACTTGCTGCCTGGAGGTGGAGAGCTCCGGCTTCATCTCTGCTACCATGGCTGTTGTTTCCTTCCTGTTCATTTAACCCAGCTTTTTGCCTCCAAACCTTCCCCTACAAGGATCCATAAGGTCCTTGAGGCCAGAAGCAGGATTTGGAGCAGACAGAGGTGATGCTGTGGGGTGGCTGCTGTGATATTAGGCTTATTCTTGTTGCTGTCCCAAAACACCACGGGTGATTCCGTACTTCCTTGGACTGGCTGAATCCCTGTAGTGCTGTTGAAATCAGCTACGTGGAGGATGTGCTGGTAGCAGGGAATCTGCTCCTGCGGAGAGTGGCCGGCAGTAGGTAGCAGTAGGTGGCAGCAGGGAATCCCTGGAAGTTCATCTCCCCAAGCAGACCCAGACAGCAGCAGTGATGAGAATCTGCTTGAGCCTCCTAATGGAATTTGTTCAAGAGAGATGTTTTCCTCCACTTTGTAGTAAGTCTGTGCAAGGGATTTCCAGGTAAAACCGGTCACCCAGCATTTGCACAACCCATCGGCCCTGGGGAAGTGTTGGCTGCTCCCGTTTAACCCTGTGATGGCAAGAGCCATTCAGTAACTACACATTCTGCATTTCCCTACGAGATATTTCTCCTAGGTGTAGTCCAGTTGTGGTCCTGTTATATAATTACTGCTGCAGTAATCAAAGTTTATTCAGTTCCAGCAGAGTTCAACTCAAAAACAGTAGGATCAGGGAGACAATAGTGTTGCTGAGCAGCTCACTTACTGGTGGAGCCAAAGCTCTGGGTGTAAATGTGGGTTTTTTTCTCTCTCCTGCTCTGACATGATTAGATCTGGGCTTTGGGGGCTCTCTAGGAGTTTGGAAGTGCTTTTCTACTCTTTCTTGTCTTCCCCCTCACACAGTGTCCAATTACACTAGACAAGGGCCGTCTGTTATGGGGAACAACGCCGATTCTTCCTGCAGACTTTTAAATGCCTTTTGTTTCTTCCTGACTTTCTATGCTGTCCGGGGGAGTTAGAGAAAGGAGAGGGAGCAGGACTTTGTCAGGCAGATTAATTTATTAAGGGTGTCAGGACCAATCTGGCACTGGGGACAGAGTGCACTTGGCAGCAGTGCAGCCCAGCAAATCAAATCAATTTTACCCTAGAAATGTTTCAGCAGTTTCTTGTAAATGAGGTACTGTGGTGCTGTGCTGAGCATCGCCCCTGCAAGTCATCCTGCTGCAGAGCATCTGCTGAGATGTTCTTCCTTGCTTTGTTTGTGTTGAGAAGGTGTCTGCTTTACACTTCTTGTTTACAAGAGCGAATAATTAAAACATCAGCTCAGGAAGCTCTGTGTGTCTTTCCTCTCAGCTGCCTTGTAAATTTGACCTGAGCTTTAGATTTCTGTGCAGAGGCACTAGTATCCACGTTTGCAGGTGAAAATTGCTCAATGGGTGTTAGTAGCACTTACTTAGGGCATTCCTCTATGAGAGTGGCATCCTCTTAGGGCATTTGCCACTTAATAGCTGTCCTTGAAAAGGGAAACTAGGATGCTTCCTTGGAGGAGGAGTTCTCCCCCTCTACTCTGCACTAGTGAGACCACATCTGGAGTATTGTGTCCAGTTCTCAGTTGAAGAGGGATGTGGAGCTGCTGGAGGGAGTCCAGCGCAGGGCAATGAGGATGGTGAAGGAAGTGGAGCCACCTCCCTTATGAGGAGAGGCTGAGGGAGCTGGGTTTCTCGAGCTTGGGCTGAGGGAGCTGGGTCTCTTGAGCTTGGAGGAGACTGAGGGGTGACCTCATTAATGTCTATAAATGTTTGAAGGGTGGGTGTCAGGATGGTGGAGCCAGGCTTTTCTCAGTGTCATGTAGTGATAGGATGAGGGGCAATGGTTGTAAGCTGAAACATAGGAGGTTCCACATCAATATGAATCATAGACTCATTAGGGATTGGAGGGGACCTCAAAAGATCATCCAGTCCAGTCCCCCTGCCACAGCAGGACCATCTAGACCAAGTCACACAGTCTGGGTAAGGAACTTCTTCACAGTGAGGGTGACGGAGGACTGGAACAGGCTGCCCGGGGGGGTTGTGGAGTCTCCTTCACTGGAGACATTTAAGACCCGCCTGGATGTGCTCCTGTGTGACTTGGTCTGAGTGATCCTGCTGTGCTGGGGGGATTGGACTGGGTGGTCTTTCCAGGTCTCTTCTAATCCCTAATGATTCTGTGATTCTGTGAATACTGCAATATATAGCACATATGGAATTACTTAATATTTTGAGTTTGCCTAATCAAATTTCTGAATTCTCTGAAATCAGAGTGAGGCTTCAAAACTGAAGGAGCCGGTAATGCTGAAGAGACCCTGAACAGGTTACAGCGCACACCTCACACGTGTGTGGCAAGGAATGCACGGTCTTAGGGAAGTGCATCGATCCTGTCCCTCTTTTGAAAGCTGTGGGGCTGGGGCAGGGTGGTTACTCCGGCTCTACCCTGACAGCCCCTTCCCTGCCAGCATGGCAAGTGCGCTGCATACGTGGGGGTCCTAGATACACAGGGCTGTGATTGCAGTGGCTTTCTGAACCCTCAGTGGGCTGCTGGGTTTGTGGCAGACGACCCATCGATTTGTCAAACGCCGGCTGCAGCATCTTCTGCTCACTGCTGTTGCCTGACGTGGGAGGCTAACGCACAACCCTGTGTCACAGCTTACAGAGCACAAAGAGCTTCTTGAGTTGGGCTCTGTGCACTCTGAAACAGAAATGTCGACTTTGTCTTCAAGTCTCTGCCATATGTAAAGCCTCCTTTGCCACGGCGAAGCTCAGCTATAAGTAATACCCTTGGCATTGCTTCTTCTAAATTATCAGACTGTCAAAATCCTCATCTTAATTAGAAGTGGAGAGATGACCATGACCGCAGTGGGGTGACCCAAGAACCTCTGCCCTCCTAAGCAAGTGCCCAGCTGTCAGATGAAGGCAATTAGTCTCCTAGCATAAAATTTTATCACACTGGAATGTACTTAAGTGTTTCAGAAAGCTCAATCAAACCACAGCCAGAAATCCTTTGCTGAGAAAAAAAGTGCTGGGATCGTTAATTCGGTTAGTGCTTAGTCAACCTCACGTTTGTTAATGGGCATGTTTAGGGCACGAGCGGAATTTCATCCAGGGGAGTGTCGCCTGAGCTGCAAAGACCATTTATACTGCAGGACAAGCTCATGAATTACAGACTGTCCCTCTGTTCAGGCGTTTAGTTGGCGTTGCTGGTTGAGAACCAGCTGCGTTCTCTGTACCACAGTGGTGGCTGGAATAAACGTGCGGTGTTGTGAGCAAGACCTCTGAAGTGATGGGGCACCGTCTTGTGCTCCAGCCACCCTGCTGCAGGCTTCTCCCTCTGAAAATCCCCTTCCAAAGCTTTCTCGCCCCTGGAATAACATCTGTGTTCATGTCATGCGTCTTGGCTTAAAACACATGTCAGCGTTGTGAAGCGAAGATGCACACGGTGTCTTTCTCCACCAGTTCTCAGTGCTAATCACGTGTAGGTGTAAAATGCTGACGGTGGGCACCTCGGTGTCAGTACCGCCATCTCCATGAAGGGCAGCGGCGAGTTATCAGAGCTGAAGTGTCTGTGGAGGTGGCGACTGGGTATTTGTTTAATTCTTGCCGTTTCTCATGGCTGTGTTGAGGAAAGCAGGAGGTTATTTTGCTTGCATCTCTCACACACATAAAAATGCTGAAAATAGGCCTAGGCTGCAAATATTAGGTGTAAGTACAACTGGCAGATACAGCGTTCAGGTTGATAACAGCTGTCTCGTGGCTGCAGAGAGAGCTTCGGAAAAGTCGACGGGCTTTTGGGCTGGCCCCGAGTCCTCCTCTGTTGTCACTTCCCTGCAGTTCCTCCTCTAGTGGGAATGGTTGTGCCAGACTCCAAGCACTGGACCTCAGAGCGATTCACACCGGGGTTGAGATACACTTGGTCAGTGCCTTTGCTCAGAAAGTGCTGGTGCCAGAGCTGAAAGGGGCAGCAGGATTGCCACCACTTGTTTCAGTTTGTGTTCCCTCCACCCGTGTTGTACTTCTGTGGTGCAGAAGGCTTCGTTACCATGGCTGCCCCATAAGGCATCGGTCATCCAAGCACAGAGCACTTCCCAAGCCCGGTTTTTTGAGGCACCAGTGAAAAGCACTAGAGCATCACAGATTTACATTAGTATATATGTAATTTGTCTTCTGTGTAGACACACACAAGTTGACACAGCCCTGCCTGCTGCAAGCCGGTGGTACATCACAAGTTTCCAGTCTGCTGCTGCCCTGGTGATGCAGAACTAAAAAACAGCAGTCAGGATTTCTGTCCTCTGGCCCAAATGTCCACCACTTTGGTTTGTGCTTTCTAGCTGCCTCTGAAGTCAGCCAGGTTGAAAAGCTCTGGGTCGCCACTGCTTCAGGGTTCCCCGTAACTGCCATGGGATGCTGCGTGGCATGTAAGCCCCCGGACCACAGCTGCACCTCAGTAAATTCTGTTGAATTTGTTTTGCAGGTTCTGTAGGGGAGGACGGAAATAGAGAACCCTGCTAGCACACAGGCACTGACAGATGATGTGGCTTTGAAAGGGGGACAATAAGGCACATGGTCCCGCTAGTGTTCATCAACAAGTCTAGCCACAGTCTTTCTGAGCCATTGATCTTTTTCTGACAGTAAACATGAATTTGACCAAATAGGGAAGTGTGACGCCGATGGAGAGATTTTACACAAGTCATGGTCAAGAAACTACAATCTGTGGTGTGTTTGACACAGCTTTTGGGCTGTAGCAGGCTGACTCTGTGCTGTCATGCTGAAATGACTGCCGTCAGCCGTAGGAAAATATCAGGAGGGCAGTTGGAATTCCTGCAGGAATGATTTTGAGGAATTTTGTCTTTGGAACATTCTGCTTTTAGTTTTATTGCGACTTGGTCTGGGTGGTCCTGCTCTGGCGAGGGGATTGGACTGGATGATCTTTCGAGGTGCCTTCCAGTCCCTAATGTTCTGTGATTCATCTTGGGGTAAAACAGAAATTTGAAATGTCCTAAGTCCTGTGAAATTCTGCAGGTTTGAGATTTCTCCCTTCCTCTGAAATGAAGTGCTCCTCAAGTGAAAACCTTGAAGTAGCGTTTCATTGTCTAAACCTTCAGCAGTACCTTCATCTTGATCCATCAGGTAATAGGTGTTTTTCAGGCTGTAAATGTCATTTCTGCATCGTCAGCGTAGGTGACCACCATCATCTATGTTTTTCAGGAATTAACATGTGGTCATGCCAGCATTTTCCCCTGCTTGTCTCCTCCTTTATGCTGTTGCCCAGATTAGGTTAGTTAAAGGGTTGGTACTGAGTGTACGCACCCAAAGGCTGCGTGTTGTGAGCATGGTGGCGTTGGGTTGATGGTTGGACTTGGTGGTCGTGGAAGTCTCTTCCAATCTTAATGATTCCATGATTCTGTGTTACCAAGCTCAGCTTGCTGCTGTGCCATGATTTTGCTGTGCAGCAGCAGAACAAATTTGGTGATGCTGATGTGTGCTGAGAGATGTGGCTGCGGCATAGCTGGGTGTATTTCATGGGTCTCCATGCAGCTGGTCCGCAGCAGTGGGAGCCTAACCATGACAAAGTTACTGCCAAAATGCTCTGGGGACCTCAGCCCAGGGCAGCCGTGGTGTTTTGTCAGGTAGCACTTGCAGAAGCAAGCAGGTTCATGAGAAGGAGTCTCTGGGACTCATCCCTCTTCCAAACGAGAAGTTGTGAGAATTCAGTGGATTTAGTAGAACAACAGTCGTAGAGTAATGTGGCTCAGCATGTGGGGGGTACTTCTTCAGCCTTCCTGTAGCAGGTATTTCTGAGCCAACACTCTCTCCTTGGACAGTGCAGCATTACCTGTGGCAAGGTGTCAGAACAGGTGTCAGTTGCCTCTTCTGTCACAACACTACAAGGAAGCTGTAATGCTCTGATGCTGTTGGCGTCCATCAAGAGGTGAACCATATGTTGTAGGGCACAGATTGACACAGTAAAACCTGCTTGTTCTTACCCAGTGATGTTGAGCCAGCACTAGTGTGAGCACATCCCAGACAAGACATGCCCTTGGGCTCGTGTCTGGGGGCTTCTGCCTCCCAGCTGTCAAAATCACAGGGGTAGCCTTTGTCTGAGTTTTGCCTTAGATTTGGTTTCTCTTGTGCCTGGCAAAGGTCCTGTCTTAAGTTCCACCCCAGATATGAACTTCTGGATCTCCTAGAAAGGGGTTAGAGGAATCTTTGACAAGTGTAGGCACTTGCATGTGTAGATACTTCATGGCAATGGGGTAGGTGGCACAGTCGTATGCTCCTGGCTTTGACAAATGACTCTGCTTCTTGGCACGCTTGACTCTGGCATCCAGCAGCAGTGGAATTTGCAGAAGTCCTCCCTGTTAGGAAGAACTGTGGGATGCAAACCACCAAAATTATTATTTCTAAAATTGTTTTTGTGGGGAAAATGAGCATATGTAGCATTGGGAAGGAATTAACAACAGAGTTTGCATAAGCTCGGAGGCTTACAGGACTAAACCAAGCTCTAAATTAAAGACTTCAGGAGGAAATGTTCTGGTGACTTTCCTGTCTGTCCTGTGTTCCTTGCGATTAACTCTGAGGAGCAGCCGTTTTGTAGACAGGCAGAACTGGAGCAGGTCCTGTGGGACACTACGGGAGGGTGCAGAGGGGTAAGTGATGTTTCTTCCCATCCAGCACCTGCTCTCACCACAGGTCTGAGGAGTTCCTGTTGTGAAAGGCACGTTTCCCGGGCACCCCAAACCTGCCCCTTAGGTTACTGTGACTCGGGGGATTGGCTGGTTGGGTTGGTGCAGATCCCTGGTGTTGGCCTGTCCCTCTGGCTGGCTGTGTCTGCACGTTGCCTGAGCTCAGTGCACAGTCAAC
The DNA here is from genome assembly GCA_013400115.1 of Rhinopomastus cyanomelas. NCBI lineage: Eukaryota > Metazoa > Chordata > Aves > Bucerotiformes > Rhinopomastidae > Rhinopomastus > Rhinopomastus cyanomelas. Next base: position 111,872 of record VXBP01008716.1, read on the forward strand.
CAACGGCAGCACTGGTTTCTTACCGGCACTTTTGGTACCTTGTCCAGTTGGGTCTCAAGATGAAGCTCAGTGGTCTCACAGCCAGAGGTTGGGTTTTGGTGCAGTCTGGGTTGCAGTTCAAAGCAGGGAATGTAATCCAATGCCTCCCTCACGGTACAACCATACGGACACAGCACAGACATGGTTATGCAGAGGACTCTGCCTCTGTGCTTGGAGCAGTTGGCACCCGTAGGGTGGGTCCAGGATGGCAGTGTGTATGAAGAGGCCACCCAACACTAAGAGCACCATGCTAACACCTAGGGGACAAGTTGCCAGCGACCTCTCTGTGGAATTTTGGGAAGCACAGTGTAGTTCCCCAAGACACTTGCACCTACATTAGGTGGGAGGAAATGCAGAGGAGAGGGATGTGACTTCAACACAGATCCAGTCCTGTCTCCAGACCATTGTTGTCCAAAAAATAGACAGGACTTTTGTGCTTTTTCTTAAACATGGATTTTTATCGCATGGCTGGGGCTGACCGTAGTGCTCATCTCCTGCAGATGGCAGCGCCTTGGTTGGGCATTTCTGCCGTGAGCAGAGGAAGTGCAGCCAGCCAAGATGCCATCACATCAGGTGGGGATGGAGGTACAGAAATGTCTTTCATTCCTTTCTCATGAAGCTTCCCTTGGAGTGCAGTGGATGGATTGTGAGGATGTCTCTGACACCATCATTTGAAAGGTTACTCAGAGGCTAGAACTTGTCCTGGAGTGAATATTGAACGAATAGGAACCTTAAGTGATGCTGTGGGCCCGCTTACTTGAAAGCAGCTTTCCTGGATCCCACCTGAGCTCCCCAGACCCTGCACTGTGAGCTGCCTGGCACCTTCACCTGCGTTTGAGCCATTTGAGCCCGTAGTCATGACTTTCTCTCTTACCTTCCTCTTTGAGCCTGGTCGTTGTGTCAGCCCTTGAGAGAGCAGCTGTCTCATAGAATCCTCACAAACAAGGGAAAGAAGTCACTTCATGTTGGCCCTAGACTGCTGGGAAAAAAATTGTGTTTTCCCTGCATGATTGTGGCTGTCTGCAGAAGTTTTGAGCTTCTCCAGCTGTTTTGAGCTCGTCCTAGACCGAGGACTTCACCGCCTCTTCTCCTGGTGCGGTAGCTGAACTGTTAGATCAGCTGCAGATGTCAGCTCACACCCGCGGCTATAACTGTAAAACCCTAGTTACTTCCAGGGAACTCTAGAGTTTTCCTTCTGGCATGATGCCAAGGATCATTTTTTTCTCCCCAGTGCTTACATTTTGTATGCTGAGGGATGAGATGTGGTGCCGTGGTCACATCTTCAAATACTTTGCACGTTGTGCAGCACGAGAAGATAAATTAGCAGCGCGTCCAGCGCGTCCACTTCAGTTAACCAGCCGTGCTTTACGCACCTTTTCTTAAGGCAAAGCTCCTTCCAGATACGCGGCGGCCGTGCTTTCAGGTTCTGTGTAATGCAGGCGAGGGCTTACACTAACTGGAGGCAAACTGGGAGCTTAGATTGGCTGATTATCAGGGCAACGTTTCTTTAAAAGGCTTTTTTCTCGCCCTGTGCATCGCCGAGATTTTAAATCCTCATCAACTTGTGAAACCACAGCTCCCGGAGTACAAAGGATGATATATTCTTAAGGACATATTTTAAAGACAATAAACGCAAGATCGTGCTAGGGCAAAGCAGTTAATTACCCACTTCATTATTGTCAAGGTTAATACAATATTTGAGCGCAGAAGCTGTTTCTCATCTCGTTTTGGAAACAAGGCAAGACAGCATTTCTTACAGACAGATCCATTATAGCTTATCACTGGAGGACAGGCTGCTAGGGAAACACCATGAAGGATGTCTTCTGTCACCAGGCTCCAGAGCTGGTGCCAAACCAGAGAGGGGTGGAAATGAGATGAGAGCTACAGCTCTGGAGTGCCGCGCTGTAATTCACGGGGACTGTGCCCCATTGATTTTAATGGGTGGTGGCAACGGTAGCATAAAATGCACTGGCACGACTGCATCTGTTGTACTATTGATCCCTGCTAAATTGCACAGTGCGCTGAAAAATGTCCTTTAACAAACATGGGGCATTGACTCGAGCACATCCCAGCTTTCTGCGGCGAGCCCAGCGCACGCGAGACCAGCAGCCCGACTCGATCGCCGTTTCTCGTGCGTGCCGCGGTGCTGCGCGGGTTTCCGTTGCCTGATCTCAAGAGTCAGAAACAAAGGCCCTTAACGCTTAGCTCATCAACCTCAGCAAATGAGGCTTCGCTTTTATCGAGCTGCTTTCCCCCTAGTAACCTCAAAAATTCATTAAGTTTAAAAATCTGGAGATGAGTAGGTTAAAAAAATCAGAAAAAAAGGGATTTTTGTTTAAACAAAAATAAGAAAAGCCTGGTGTGAATATGTGTATAAATAGATAAATATTTAGGTAAGCATGTGTAAGATGTATATCTGTTCAGGTAAGTGTGTATAAAAATAGAATTCCTTCCTTTTGAGGAAACACAAGTTGTTTTCAATTTATAAAGCCTTTAAAATTGCAAACCTGCTTTAGTTCCTATGTAACTAAAAAACCAGAATAACTGTGTTTATATTACTTTTGATGTAGTAGCTTTTGTTCTGTTACGTTTTCTTTCAAGGTTTTGTTTTGCTTTTTTAATTTAGAGCTGGGATTTCCCATCGTTTGTGATTCCTGCTGCTGTATTTCAGTCTCAGAAGGTTTTCCCTCTGCTGACTGACACAGCCCGTAGCTGGTCATGTAGTAGCCAGAGTCTGCAGTCCCAGACTGAGACCTCTCCATCAGCAATGTGGTCATTCCACCTTTGCACCTGGGTACCTGTGGTCCTGGTGCTGACACTGGACTTTGGGGTTTGGCCATTTGGGCCACGCTTCTGGCAGTCCTCCGTCTCTGACTTCTTTCTGCGGATCCTGCAATTTCCAGGGGAGCCGAAGGTGCCGACAAGCTCCTAGCACGCGTTTTCTGTAGCAAGTCGTTTCAGAACAGGTTAACATGGCAGAACATGCATTTCATTCTTTATAATTACTGTCTTCTTTAATTTTAATTTTTCATTTGTGATGCTCTGTGGGCATCCGTACAGTGCAGCTACTCATTAATTTTGTGGAAAGGTACCTGCTTTGGAATATTAATTTGGTTTTTAAGCCTGGTGTATTGTTGTGCCCACCTGCTGGATTTCAGATTCATGTGTAAGCATCTCAAGGTTCACGTAGCAGATTACTTATGAGCAGAGGGTGTTTCACAGGCTTCCTAAATCATCAGCCACTGTTCTTTTGATAGGCATAACACTGGCTATCTCCTTGGCCAGGGGCAGGCTTGTGTGTGTTATCTCATATAGCCAGAGGAGCATCTCACCACGATGAACGTCCTTCGACGAAAAGAGAAGTGCTCATTTCCTTTTTTAAAAGCCATAGCAAATAGAAAGGTTGTTTTTATTAATAATAATAAATAATCATTATTGCTATTAATAATTGTTATTCATAGTAACAAAGCATTGACTATTCTGTAGAAAACGTGCCTCGGGGATAGGTAAGTTTGATGGTCCCCATTCAATTTACTCATGGAGCTGAGCCTGGAGCAAACAGGAATTACAGCCATCACCCTCGCAAATCAGTGTTTGCCCGTAGTCATCCTCAGAGTGCTGGGAGAAAAGAAGACGGGTTTAATCCTTAATCCCCTTCATCTGTCAGGATGAGACAGCACTGAGGTCCCTGAGTCTGCTAGCTTTAGAGGTGCCTGGTTTTGAAAACCAGTTTCCTACAAGACTCTTTTACGGTTGGTACTTCTTAAAACCCTCAAAATCAAGGCAGTGGCTCCCTAGCATTCACCTGTCTGTGGAAAACCCCTGGACTGCAGCGTGTTGTCATCAACTGCTTCTCTAATGCACAAACCCTCTGCTGGATTCTTCTGTACCTTTCTTCTGGAGGTATCTAAAAACCCAGCTTCAGAGCGGATCGCTTCGAGAAGCTCTTTCCTGTAACCTGGGAGGCTTCTCGGCTCTGCCAGCTTCAAGATCCTTCTGGGCAGACCCAACACAGGTCTCCTTTGTGCAGGGCGGATCCACAGAGACTATTAAATTATCTTTTCACTCCTTGGCTTGCATTTGCCCAGGGGAGATGGGGTGGCAGTTGGGTATTTCAATCTTGTTTTCAATTATGAGCATTTCATTGTCGAACAGTGCCGGTTTATTATGTGGTAATTAAATATGAATGACCGTGCAGTCAGCCTGCAGGAGAGGCTGGAGACAAGCGAAACCGATTCCTCTCAGCTCACTGAGTGGCTGTGGGGGTGAAGGGAGTGATCTATTTGCTGTCCATTATTTTTGCCATCCTATTGTTTCATAGCAGCCGCTTCAAAACAGCAAACTCGGCGCGTAATTACTGACATCAATCAGAGCAGGGATCGGGGCGAGGTCAGCGCTGCTTTGTTTGGAGCTAGGCTTTCTTCAGCTGCCTTTTACCAAACAACATTGCGGCTGCTCATTCTGTGGAGAAGTTGTTTTGTGAGTGATGAACAGGCTGTGAGAGTTGGGGTTGTTCAGCATGAGGAGAAGACTCCAGGGGAACCTTACGAGCAAGTGTGTAATCCCTGAAAGGAGCCTATAGGAAGGCTGAGGAAGAACTGTTCTCAAGGGCAGGGAATGACAGTACAAGGGGCTCGTAGTTTGAATCTGGGAGAGGGTGGACATGAGGAAAAGTTCTTGAATCTGAGGGTGGTGTTTCACTGGCACAGGTTGCCTTGAGAGGTGGTGAAGGCCCCATCCCTGGAGACATTCAAGGTCAGGCTTGTTAGGGCTCTGAGCAGTCTGTTCTGGTTAGAGATGTCCCTGCTTGTTGGAGTGGGGTTGGACGAGGTGGCCTTTGGAGGTCCCTTCCAATCCAATACTCTTGGATTCCATGATTTTATGATAGTTTGAACTCTGTGTGCTTCTGAGCAGGAGCTGAGCAGCCTTACCATATCTGGATTGGAGCCTCCTCTGTCAGCATCGCAGTGAATGAAGGGCCGGTGGCAAGCTGGGACAGCAAGGTTGGCACCCGCCATGCCACATGCTGTTGTCCGCTTTGTGGTGTCCAACACACCATGGTCAGCACGCAGCTGAGGCAGGCTGCAGCTCATAGAGAGATGTCCCCTTGGGATGACCACAGGGACTCTTTTAAAACTCAGCGAGTTAAATAAGATAGAGCTGTGGATATTTAGCTGAAGTGAATCAGCAAAGCAAGTGTGTTTTCAGTAGAGCTGCGCTGATTTATAGCCCTGGCGCTTAATCTGTGTATCTTACTCTTGAGAGGTGTTTATAAATGTGAAGCAGTGCTCAAGGAGAGTCGGCTGCTGAAAAATGGATGCGGCCACTGTTAGATTTTAGATGGTCCTTCCTAAATACAATCAGTCTTTCCTGAAGGAGAGCTGTAGCCAAGCACTGCTCTCCTCCGACCTGATGAGGAGCACCAGTGTTCTTTGGACAGAAAGAACTAGGGCTGGGAAGGGGGTAGTGAGCAGTCAGTGGGAGCAAGTTCATGTCTGTGGGGCTCTTCCATTCTGTCCATCCATCGCTGGGGGATCTGTAGAGGAATTGGCAATGTAAGGACACAAGCAGGACCGCTGCTGCTGCCACCACATCATGTTCAGGAGGTGGGTTTCCCAAAGCCATGTCTGTGCATGGTGCTTTGTTGGACACCGTGTCATTCAAGATATGGTTAAGTATTTTCCCCACTACCCCAGGTGTCTCTTATGCCAAGTTAACCCAGGGCATTCCCCAGTTGTAAATCTGCTCTCCAGGCACACACTTGTCTGTAGAGCAAACCCCAAATCCAGTGCTGACTAAACTGGTTTCTGTTTGGCGCTCCAGTTTGACTTCATGAAGACAGCTGAGTAATAACAAATAGATAATAAGCAGTGATTGTAGTTGTCGTTGCTGTTGGCTGCTGAACGTGAACCTCTTACACTGGACTTTTTACAAGTGTCAAGGGAGGTTCTTATTCCTTTCTGCTCTGCCCTAGTGAGGCCATATCTGGAATGTTGTGTCCAGTTCTGGGCTCCCGGGTTCAAGAGGGATAGAGAGTTGATTGAGAGAGTTCACTAGAGGGCCATGAGGATGATTAGGGGACGGGAGCACTTGCCTTCTGCTGGGTGGGTCTAAGATCTGTGACTTCTCAGCTTGGAGAGGAGAAGGTTGTGAGGGGACATAGTCGCTGTAGATGAATACATGAAGACTGGGTGTCAAGAAGAAGAGACAATCTCTTTTCACTTACGCCTTGTGATAGGACATGGGGCAATGGGTGTAAGTTGGAGCACAAGAAGATCCATCTCAATATGAGAAAGGATTTCTTTGTCGTAAGGGTTGCCGAGCATCAGAAGGGGCTGCCCAGGGAGGTTGTGGAGTCTGTTTCTCTGGAGACTTTTAGGACCCATCTGGATGCATTTTTTTGTAACTTGCCTTAGGTTTTATGATCCTGCTCAAGCAGGGGGGTTGGACTTGATGACTGCTGGAACTTTCTTCCAACCCCTAATGATCTGTGTCTAGATTTGCATGCCAAACCTCAGTTTGCAGCGTACACCGAGTTTGGTTTTTTCACAGGTCCTAGTGTGAGTGTTTATTGGGATAATTCTTCTAGCAACAGATTGTTCTGAGATATGTGTCTGAATCATAGAGTCATAGAATCGTTAGGGACCTCGAAAGATCATCCAGTCCAATCCCCCTGCCACAGCAGGATCACCTAGACCAAGTCGCACAGGAACCTAGCACTTTGCTGCAGCTATTTCTGGGTGAATCATGAACCTTTTTCCTTTTCAGTGGTTTTCTTGGTTAGGTTTGAAACAAAAATCAGTATTTAATCAAAGTGATTTTTTATTCCCAGACTATTGTTAGAGGAAATAAGCCTCGAAAAGATACTTCAATCAATGGTCTGCTGGAAGAGTTTGACAGTATCTCAGTGACACGCTCCAATTCCCTGCGGAAGGAGAGTCCTCCCACCCACCACCAAGGAAGCGCAAACCATGTGCCAAGGCGCCAGGAGGAAAATGGTTATATCACGTATTCCCAGTACTCCAGTGAGTCAGACACTACAACAGACTGTGTCGTAGAAAAATACCGAGACAAGACTTTTTATGGGGAAGAGTTGGACAGGTACTACAAAGGGAGCTATGCCGCCAAGCAGAATGGGCACATGATGAAGGTGGCTTCCCAGGACATCTATTACTCAGAAGTGACACCCCTGCAGTCAGACCTCACCAGGTTCATCCCAGATTACCATGCACACCTGGAGACAAAGCCCAAACCACTGGAATATGGTGGCCTAAAGCTGGAGTATCAGCGGATTCCCAGTGGATCCTCCCTGGACTATAGAGATCCCTTTCCTTACACCCCATCCCGAGCATCGGTGCAGAGCGAATGCCCGAAGGAGAGGCTGGAGTACAGTGATGGTGACTGGGGGCATGGTCTGGGCAAGGATGACTATGACAAGAGGCCAAAGTCATCCTATGTGGACCCAGCAAGCCCTCAGCCAGCAATGAGGCAGAGGTCCAGGTCGGGCTCTGGTCTGCAGGAGCCAGCCATGCCCTACGGAGCAAGTGCTTTCAAAGCACACCAGCAGGGACATTCCTACAGCTCCTACACCTACCCTCGCTTGTGTGAAACTGCAGCAGGCATCCCCAAGGTAATGTGATGTCCCTGGTGACAGCGCTGCCACAGCAGGGCTTTGCAAAGCGTGGGACGCGTGCAGAAAAGGCCAAGCCAGAAGCTGTGCTTGGACATGCAATGCTGGATGCGGCCAGTAATGTCCCCAGGAGCCACGTGGGATGTGAAAACCCACCCACTTGATTCAGTTGTCTGAAAAAGGATGACAGGCACCAGTGGGTTTAAGATATTTACAAAAAGGCAGGTTTGGAGACGCCCGGCTCTGGGAGTTTTGTTTGGGATTCCCAGTTACAGTCCTGCTTTGGCAGTATTGGTAGTGTTAGAGGTTCATAACACCTGTGAAGGTTTCAGCAGGAGCTGAGGGGTTGATCTGGTTTGTCTGTCAAATACTTTCATATTTGAATTGTGTGAAACTCAAACCTCTGTCTTTAGTGTTTATAATGGTTAAAGGATTAATAATGCTTTTCAGCCAGTGAGCGTGGAGGTTTACCCCTCTCCACTTTGTTCTGAAGCAGTGGAATTACATCAAAACAGTTTATCTCACACAAAAGACTTCAGATGTTGTTATAAAAGCGGTTAAGGTGCAGAGAAGCATTTCAGCCACGCAGTCTGCAAGCAGTTCCTCTGCATGAGTTTGTGGCCTGGGTCACGCGAGGGATACCACCCCCAGCAGCTGCCCTGCCCTACTCACAGTACTTCCCTGTAGCTGTCCGATGGGTTACTAACGCTCTTCTTACACGTCTGGTCACATAGCTACGACGACAACTGGCTTAAACAGCTGATGTTCTGCAAGAGATGGGTTTCCTCCAGCCTAGATTGCCTTGAACATTAGAGTTCTCCTAGCAACGGGCTCTGAGATGATGGCTCATTTTGCCAAGGCTGGAACACTTTGGGGTTGTTGTGACTTAACAAATGTGCTGAGGTAGTTAGGTGGCTTGTTAGGGGGTGAGATCCCTAACACAAAATGGTGGTTTTTTTGCTGGCTCCGAGCACTGAGAACGTGGCGCTGTCTGGCCGCAGTGCCGTGCCTGCAGAGCCGCAGCACCTCTGTGGCAGAGGCGTGCCTGTGGCTGGCTTGCTCCAGTTTTGGCTGCTTTCCTGGGGTGCAAAGTTATAATCAAAGAACGGTGCATTTTTGTTTCACGTAGCATTAAAGCCCAGAGCTGTGCTCTGAAGGTTGAGGGTAAATAGTGAGGGGTGGTAGAGGAGTCACAAGGTGTCTTTTCCTGCCGCTTCCAAGCCTGGGGTGTGTGCACAGCAGCTCACTGTGCGCTGGAGCGTGGCTTTGGAGGGCAGGTCTTGTGAGGAGAGTCGGAGAGAGTTAGGATTGTTTGACCTCAAGGAGAGGTGGCTGAAAGGAGACCTTATTGCTCTTTCCAGCTACCTGAAAGTAGGTTGTGGGGAGGCTGTTGTTAGCCTCTTTTCCCAAACGACTGATGGCAGGATGAGAGGAAGTCGTAGGATCATAGAATCATTAGGGATTGGAAGGGACCTCGAAAGATCATCTAGTCCAATCCCCCTGCCACAGCAGGATCACCCAGACCAAGTCACACAGGAGCACACCCAGGTGGGTCTTGGCCACAAGTTGTGCCGTGGTGCTTCAGCCTGGAAATCAGGAGTAGTGAAAAAGTAGTTAGACATTGAAACAGACTGCCCAGGGAAGTGGTAGAGTCACCATTCCTGGAGGTTTTCAAAAGGTGAGTAGATGTTGTACTTCAGGATATGGTCTAGTGGTTGTGGAGATGCTGGATTGAAGGTTGGGCTTGATGATCTTAGAAGATCTTTCCAACCTTAATGGTTCTATGATTAAATATGGATTCTGGGAGTTGTGAGGAAAGCCTGGGGTGTGCTATCTGACATTTCCTTTATTTTAAATCATTTTGTCAGAGCTTAGAAAGAAGTAGGATAAATCCAGTAGTTGATAGACTGTCTTGAGCCTGCTGCTACCAATTTGAAGCATTCAACAGGGCAGAAGACAGGGGTGTATTTTAAAGGACTCAGAGCACTCCAGGCATTTTGAAAAACACCCCATTAAAATGCAGTAACAACTTCTATTAAAAAAAAACCCCCTAAAGATGCCTTCATGCAAGATTCATTATGAGCTGTTCCTCTCAGAACATCACAAACACTCCCACGGCCTTGGTGTATTGAACCTTGATGATTCACTGTTAAATGCAGCAGTTCCAATTCCCAAACCCATCCACAGCTCCTGGAAGTGAGTATCAGTTTCTTGTCTTGAGTAATTGCTGAAGAGCCTTCCTTTCAGGGAGGTATTAGTAAGATAGTGGTTCATCAAATTTGCTTATTAAATGAGAATCAGGTCTTAAATCAGATATTTTACAAGTGAGATTGGCTTTAAAGTATAATTAAAAGAGGGGGAAATGTACTCAGTGAAAAAGCCCACAGGCACAGATGTATGGTTTCAAAACGCGCTTTGCAAGGATGTTCATTTTGGCTTGTAAATGTGAAGAGCAGATTTAGTTCAGTGTTATTTGCAGCTGATAGATGTCAGAAGAATCAAATGTTCACTCTGTTTCATCATGGGTGATTTCAGAGATACTTGCCAGAAGACCACTCTTGTGCTGGGCTTGGCCAACCACCATGCAGAGGGACCATGGAGGTGGAGGAGGAAGCCAGAGGCTTAGATTTGGTTCCTTCCCATGCATCCCCCTGTTGCTCACCTGCTTTCCTGTTTCTGAAGGCTACCTCCAGTAACACTTGTACATTTGCTGTGTTACCCTCACAACACCAAGATTACATCCCAGTGTGTGCTTTGGAGCCTCCTCAGTAACATCAGACAGTGTCAAACCCGTCCTGCCAAATCTGCCTGACTCTGGACACTTCTGTGCTCCTCCTGACTGCCGGCAGCCCTCTTGTTGCACTGGATCTTCTTTCACAGCTCCTTTCTTTATCCTTTTTTGGAAGCAGTTCTCCATGTCCCTCTCCTCTCCCTCCTTCACGGGGTCATGATTTTTGCTCTCTCCTTCGCTACCTCGTACTTCTCTAACATCTTGCTAAGCTGGCTGCTTGCTGCTCAGCACCACTGTTTTCCTTTGCTTTCTTGCACAGAATCACAGAATCATAGACTCATTGGGGATTGGAAGGGACCTCAAGAGATCATCCAGTCCAATCCCCCTGACACAGCAGGATCACCTAGACCAAGTCACACAGGAACACATCCAGGCAGGTCTTAAACATCTCCAGAGAAGGAGACTCCACAACCCCCCTGGGCAGCCTGTTCCAGTGCTCCATCACCCTCACTGGGAAGAAGTTCCTTCTCAGGTTGATGTGGAACCTCCTATGTTCCAGCTTACAACCATTGCCCCTCGTCCTGTCACTAGATGACATTGAGAAGAGCCTGGCTCCATCCTTCTGACACCCACCCTTCAAATATTTATAGACAATAATGAGGTCACCCCTCAGCTTCCTCTTCTACAAGGTAAAGAGACCCAGCTCCCTCAGCCTCTCCTCATAAGGGAGGTGCTCCACCTCCTTCATCATCCTCGTTGCCCTATGCTGGACTCCCTCCAGCAGCTCCATGTCCTTGTTGAACTGAGGGGCCCACAACTGGACACAA
>VXBP01008716.1:123194-144178 GCA_013400115.1 Rhinopomastus cyanomelas
CTGATCCACCCCAGGATGTTGTTGGCCCTGTTGGTCACAACAGCACATTGCTGGCTCATAGTCATCCTGCTGTCCACCAGGACCCCCAGGTCTCGTTCTCCTAAAGTAGTCTCCCACAGGTCAGGCCCTAGCCTGTACTGGTACCTGGGGTTGTTCTTGCCCAGATGCAAGACTCTGCACTTACTCTTGTTATAGCTCATTAGATTTTTCTCAACCCAGCTCTCCAGCCTGTCCAGATCTCGCTGAATGGCAGCACAGTCTGCTGGGGTGTCGGCGACACCACCCAGCTTTGTGTCGTCAGCAAACTTGCTGACAGTGCATGCCAATCCCTCATCCAAGTCATCAATGAATAGATTGAACAGGACCGGTCCCAGCACCGATCCCTGGGGCACTCCACTAGATACAGGCCTCCAACTAGACTCCGTCCCATTGACTACCACTCTCTGACTTCTACCCTGTAGCCAGTTCACCATCCACCTCACTACCCGATCATCTAGACCACACTGTCTGAGATTGGCAGCGAGGATGCTGTGGGAGACTGTGTCAAATGCCTTCATCCAGGAGGATGTTTCCAGGCCTGGTGAAGGCAGAGCCAAGCCTTTACTGTGAGAAACCCCCTCTCTTTCCCCCTGTTTCCTCCTTTGCATGCCTGTAGCTTGTCACGAGCGCTGCCTGTCAGCTCCATGCATGGAGCGGGCAGAGCTGCCTTTCCCCTTGCAGTGTCCATGTGATTTACAGACCCTCCTTTCCACGCCTGTCACTTCAGCAAACTGGACCTTATTAATCAAGTGGAAATCCATTTCCCCTTCACTGACAGGTGAGCCCGTGTCACCAGGGGTTTCGCCTCGTCTCAGAGGGTACCGGCTGTGGCTGCAGGGCTGCACCTGCCATCTCTGTACTGCAGAGGTGTAGGGAGCACGCAGGGAGGGCTCAACGGCTGCCCGGGCAGCCTGTCTGAGAAACCAGCAGATGTTTCCTCCTCATGCAGTACAGAATGGACACCACTGTCATCAGAGTGGAACCTGAACTGAGTTTGAGCGCGGTGTGACATCTGCCTTTTAATAGATTGTGCTGACACGGCCGCAGATAGAGGCAAGCAGTGCTGCAAGCTGGTGAGGAGACCCAGCAGCAGTAGGAGGGCATCACCTTGCACCTCCGTGCCATGATGGATGTGCTGTCAGAGCTTCAGCTGCTCCTTTGACTCATTCGAATGAGGGCAGGACTGGTTTCCTCTTTCCTTTGTGGCATTTACAGACTCTCCGTTCAGTAGCCACACTCAGGTGCACAAGTAGCCTTCTTAGCAGCACGAAATGTGTTCAGCTTTGCCGCAGTGGGAAGCCCTGCATCAGGGCACAGCCTCACAGGAGAGGTTTGGCTGGTTGTGCTCGTGATAGCCCCCAGTCTTTTGGTGAGATGTCCTGGGATTCAGGACGCGAGTGGGTTTCCGTTGTCCTGCAGAGCCAGCCCCAGGAAGCATCAGAAATTCCGCGAGCACACCGAGCTCCACAATTTCCTTCTTCACTGCGGAATGACTTCTGCCGACGCATGGAGCTTAGGATGCCCTCAGAAGTGTTGGGGATGGCTGAACCCTCAAATAACCCGTTGGTGTTATAGTGTGGAGGTGGCTTGACTTCCTAGACGAGGCTTTCCCCATCTCAGCAGTTAAAAGGAAGCGGTGCATTTACAGCCAAAGCAGTGATTTGTGTGTCCCTACGTGCACAGATATATAGGACAGGGCTAAATTGACTTTCCCTCCCTCCACCAAACCATCTGAGCACTTTTCCATGTTAATTAGGTTGGCAGATGTGATGTCTTTCACAAAACCCATAGTGTTTCTGACCCCCCTGGACGTTGTGGCTTGGCAGGGTGTGAAGCAAACGCAGCACCCCAGGAGATGGCTGGGCTGTGCTGTCACAGGCTGCGCTGTGGGTCAGCAAGCCAGGCTCTGAGGGAAGCAGACTCCACGTGTGCAAGAATCATAGAATCACTCAGGGTTGGAAGGGACAGACAAGTCTCCGAGCAGCCCCTCTGGAGAGGCATTCCCTGGTCCCTGCTGAACCTCACGCAGAGCGAAAGCCTGAGCAGAGCCAGCTCACGCGCGAGCTGGGGAAGCTCTGATTGTGCTGCGCTCGGAGGCTTTTCTCCCCGCGCTGAGGCGACTCCGGCTAGAATCTCCTCCTCGCTGCGCAGCAGCCTACAGTCACAAATTGATGCTGCGGCAGATTTTTTTCTGCTGCTTTTTTTTTTTTGCAGTCTTAGCATAAAATGGTCAAATGATGTTCCACCGCAGAATTCAATTTCACAGTTCAATTGGGTCCTTGATTACACTGCCAAATTCAGATTAATGTGCCTTTAACTAACATGGATCAGGGACTCCTGGCCGGCAGCCAGCAGCCGTAGTAGCAGTCGTGAGCTGTGTAGAGTTTGTCGCTCCGTCCACCTCCGTGCGCCGACACCAACATTGATTGATTAAACGTGCTCATTGCCATAATGACTTGTAATTGTGCTACATCACGAGCCCGTGCTGAGCTGCCCACCAGCCCGCTCCAGCCTGAGACGTCGACGTCATCAGGACTCACGTGGGCTCTATTGCGAACGTGAAGATGCTCTTTTCCAGATACCCGTCTGAGGTTCATTGTCTTGCATCCAGTGTTTTAAAATACGTTGTTTGGATAGAAGCAAAGTTCTGTGTTTGCAAATGTGAGGGGTTCGTTTGCTTTCAGTGGGAGCTTAGGAAAGCTTGGGACTGAAAAAGAAAGGAACCTGCAAGTGATCCAGGCCTCCCATTGGGATCATTTCCTTTGCTGTTGCCTCTGATTTCAGGTGAAAATGAGTGGTTTTGTGACACTGCAGTTAAGTAGTCTGTCACTTTGGAGAATTACTTAAGGAATGGTAAATTGAATTAAGCTCCTCATCATGCTCATGAATGCAGCCACTCAAACAGCTGCCACTAGCTGGAGGTGGCATGGATCTCAGGATACCACCACCTCTGCAGGAAGAGGGTGGGTCATCCTGAGTTGCTGGAGAAAAGACTCAGGGATGAGAGTCAAAACCCAGAACTGGTATTTGAAGGATGCAAACTGGAATTTGCCAGAGGGCTGCTGGTTGTGAAAGGAATGGATTCTTGGAGAGAATGGTCTGGAGAGCCCGCAGGGCACCGCAGCGACAGAGCAAATTCTCTTTTAGGAGTATACACTTTCATTAAACAGAGATTGTTTTATGTACTAACAGCTTCCTGGGCAGGAAAAAATGGACCCAAGAGGCAAAATTGATCTCATAGTCTTCCCTGGCTTCACTTTAGTGCTGATGAGAGCACAGCAGCCCAGTGGTCTGAAAAGCTACTTGCAGATACAAGGCAGTGGTGAAGGGGTGCATGCAGGAGCACGATGTGCTGGCACCTGCTGAGGAGCTCTGGGGGTGCCGAGAGCAAACCAGGCGGATGGATGGCAGGAAAGCTGTAGGGTCACCCACAGTCACTTCTCTGCTTTTGCATTGCAGGTGGATTATGACCGAGCGCAGCTGGTCGTGAGCCCACCACTCTCTGGATCAGACACCTACCCCAGGGGCCCAGTAAAACTACCTCAAAGTCAGAGCAAAGTCAGCTATTCAAGCAGCAGCTACCAGTACCCTGTGGTCTACCACAAAGCACCCCACTATCATCAGCCGTCTCTCCAGCCCGGCTCTCCCTATATCTCCACTGCCTCCTATCCCAGCTCCCCAAGTATCACACCAAGTGCTTATCCTCCACCTAGCTGGGGATCCTCTTCAGATCAGCAGCCCTCCAGGGTGTCCCATGAACAGTTCAGGGCTGCCCTGCAGCTTGTGGTCAGCCCCGGTGACCCCCGGGAGTACTTGGACAACTTCATCAAGATTGGGGAGGGCTCCACAGGGATTGTGTGCATCGCCACTGAGAAGCACACGGGGAAGCAAGTCGCTGTGAAGAAGATGGATCTCAGGAAACAGCAGAGAAGGGAGCTGCTCTTCAATGAGGTACGTTGTTTTGGGTGGTGTGATGAGTTTTGTAGCTGGAGCTGTGAGCCGAGTGAGAACCCGAAGAGCCAAATTAATGTCTTTCTAAAAGGGTGAGGAGTCCTGCATGCGTCTGTGCTGTGTAAATATTGGGTAACCTGACCAATGTCAAATGAGCAACATCTCCTGACTTCAAACCTACAAGCACAGTGGGAAGTCACGGTGAACAGCTAAGAAAGCCATCAGGGATGCAGAGGCAGAGCCTCGCTGTCTTTCTCAACAGCTTGCTGGTACAGGTCATTCTTTTGCCATGGAAAACCCAGACTAACCAGACTGTTCAAGAAGCGTTTGCACCATATTCTGCTACGTACCTGCTTTTTGTTTCTCCTTTCCTAACCATCAGCGGCCCCTTTGCTTTCTTGGTGGGTACTAATGAAAGAGCTGAAGGTTTGTGGAACCATCTGTTTTAATTCACACATCGCCTTTCCTGAGGGGATGTAACCATTTCAGAGCCCACAGATCTCAATATTTTAAATTTAGAGGAATTTCATTTACTATGTTTTTGCCCAGTTGTTCGGTGCTGAGAGTGGTTAGCAGATCAAGAGAGGTTCTTCTCCCCTTCTACTCTGCCCTGGTGAGACCTCATCTGGAGTATTGTGTCCAGTTCTGGGGTCCTCGGTTCAAGAGGGATGTGGAGCTGCTGGAGGGAGTCCAGCGCAGGGCAACGAGGATGATGAAGGAGGTGGAGCACCTCCCTTATGAGGAGAGGCTGAGGGAGCTGGGTCTCTTGAGCTTGGAGAAGACTGAGGGGTGACCTCATTAATGTCTACAAATATTTGAGTGGTGGGTGTCGGGAGGATGGAGCCAGGCTCTTCTCATTGTCATCGAGTGATAGGACAAGGGGCAATGGGTGTAAGTTGGAACAGAGGAGGTTCCACATCAATGTGAGAAGGAATTTCTTCCCAGTGAGGGTGACAGAGCACTGGGACAGGCTGCCCAGGGAGGTTGTGGAGTCTTCTTCTCTAGAGACGTTTAAGAGCTGCCTGGATGTGTTCCTGTGTGACTTGGTCTAGGTGATCCTGCTGTGTTGGGGATTGGACTGGATGATCTTTCGAGGTCCCTTCCAATCCCTAATGATTCTATGATTCTGCAGCTTGGAAGAGCTGCTAGACTTTCTCCTGTGCTACTTCTAACTCCCTGAAAGAAGGGGGTGGTGTGTCTTCTCTGCTCACTTTTTGAGATCGTTTGTGGACGTGCTAATCATTGCCAAAACCACAAGAACTAACTTCTTGGTTCTGTCAGTTGTTTCCAGTATTTTAACTGTAAGAGGATCTTCCCTCAGCACAAAACCTCAACATTTCTAGATTAAAATATTGGTTCTTGTGAGAAGCTCCACTTGGTTC
Organism: Rhinopomastus cyanomelas; assembly: GCA_013400115.1. Taxonomy (NCBI): domain Eukaryota; kingdom Metazoa; phylum Chordata; class Aves; order Bucerotiformes; family Rhinopomastidae; genus Rhinopomastus; species Rhinopomastus cyanomelas. The sequence goes on from VXBP01008716.1 coordinate 128,567, forward strand.
TCCTTTGCACAGTCCAGACCTGTGCTTGTTATTTGGGCTCTTTGGCCTTGTCTGGAAGACTGCACCAAGAGGCATTGTGATGGCTCTAACTGAGGATTGCTTGAGTTGTAGCATCTTGAAGCCGGTCCCACGAGCTGTGCAGGACCAGAGTGCTTCCCTGACATGCTCCAGTCACTCGTGTCCTCTGACAATTTCTTTTCAGCAGTGCTGAAATTCCTCCATCTATAACAAAACCTTCCCTTAGCAATTTTTTCTCTCCTGACGGCCTTTCTGGCATCCTTCAGTACCGTGTGCTCACGGTTACTACCTTGTCTGGGCTGCTCTTAACATGCCCCAGCTCTGTACAGTCCTTTTTGAGATGTGGAGCTTGAGTTGTCTCTTGAACACCCCCTGTATTGCCAACACATTGGTGAAGTTCTGTGCCAAGTGTCCTTGTGCACGTGACAGGGTGACTTGGATGGGTTGAGCAGCTGATCAGGTGAAAACCAAGTCTGTGTTGGACTGAAAGCAGCTGGCAAGTTATTTTTATTGTTTTGTTGCTAAACAGAGCAATGAAGGAAATGATCCAGTCTGAAACAGCCCCCCCACGTTTTTCTGCCACTTCTGCTGTAGCAACTGTCTTTCTTCGTGGTGCGTTGGCAGTGACTGTTGTTTTATGGAAATGGATTGGTCATGGATTGGTTTTGTGCTAAGGATGAGGAGGATGTGAGTCATAGCAGAACCTTTCCTAAGCACAAAGAGTGAAAAAGAAGGTCAGAACAGGCGTCGGGTAATGCTTGTAGCAATTCATCTACTGCTTTTTCTTCCTCACAGGTTGTGATCATGAGAGATTACCATCACGAGAACGTGGTTGACATGTACAACAGCTACCTGGTTGGCGATGAGCTGTGGGTCGTGATGGAGTTTTTGGAGGGAGGTGCTTTGACAGATATAGTGACTCACACGAGGTGAGTTCGGTGGCTGCACGGGGACCACCAGCGCGAAGCGCTCCACGTAAGCTGTGCAGGAGGGAGATGCAGTGGCTTTCCTTCCTGGGTGCCTCCAGTTCATGCCCTGTGGGCCTCACCGCCTGCTGAGGGAACCTGGGTACCTCCTGGCTCTCTCTCTCCCTCCATCTCTTTTTATATACATGTATGTATCTATAGGTACGTATACGAACATGTATTAGAAAACATGGATATAGATGTCTACATAGATACAGATGTATATTTCTATGTATTTTGAGGCTGTTCAGCCCAAGGAGGAGGAGGCTGTGGGGAGACCTTATTGCAGTCTACAGCTACCTACAGAGGGACACTGTAGAGAGGTGGATGCTGGTCTCTTCTCAGTGCTAATTAGTGACAGAACAAGAGGGAACAGCCTCAAGTTGCACCAGGGGAGGTTTAGCCTGGACATTAGGAAAACTTTTTCACTGAAAGCATAGTCAGGTGTTGGAACAGGCTGCCCAGGGGTGTGGGTTGAGTCACCATCCCTGCAGGTTTTTAAAGGTTGTTTAGATGTGGTGCTTCAAGATAGGGTTCAGTGGTAGAGTAGGGTGATTGGTTGGACTTAATGAGCTCAAGGGTCTTTTCCAACCTGAATGATTTTACGATCCTATGATGTATATATTTATTATATATGTGTTTGTGTGTAGATACAAAAGACACATATTCAAGCACAAAAATGCTTACAGTATACATGCATGGAAATATATACGTGTGTGTCTGTAATACGTGTCTGTAGATTTCGGCTTGTACGCGTGCATCTATCTATCTATCCCTCTGTCTGTCTGTCTGTCTCTACGCACACACGTATTCACATACTTCCACACCTCCTGTGGCCTGCTGACTTTACCAGCATCAATAAGTCCCTGCAGTTGAATTTCTGTCACTACCAGCATTTTTGGAATAGAAATGTCTGAAAGGTCTTGCCGGTAGACAGGGACGTGCTGGCGCTTCAGGAGGTACTTTAGCAGCAGTACGACTTCTGTGTATCACTTCCTAAAAGGGTCTCCAAAAAAAGTCTCCTTTTCCCAGTCTGCTGTTCTTCATTGTGGGTTTTGTTGTCATAACTACGTCAGTTCCAGGGGTGATGTCTCTTTGCACTCATAACCCTGCTGTCAGAAATCCTAACTGCAAACATAATGCCTGGAAGGTGATGGGGGGAAGTATGTCTGTATCGGAGTGCTGGTGCTCACGGTAGGGCTTGTTCCCGTGTTCCAGTTGGTGGTGTACCTTTTAAAGCAGCAATGTGCCAGCACCACATGTACGGAGCTGCTCGTCCTCTTTTGAGTGGATCAGACTAGATTTTATAGCCCTCTTTACATCTGCTCTTCACTCCTCTTTGCCTGATAAGCAGGATAAAATGAGATTGTGAAGAATTCTTTAGTCAGTGTCTTTCTCCTGAATGAAAACAAACATCCTCATTTCCACACCAAACCAGTGAAAGAGTATTCCAGTGAGCAAGAAGAAAAACAAAGGATAGCAGTTGAGAAAACACCTTCTGCTAGTTTAGTGATGCTTGTCTGACCAAAGTCAGGGTTGGAACGGGGTTTTTCTGTAGGGCTTCCTGAGCAGGTGTGCAGAAATAAATCACAGTACTGCAAGTCCTGTTAACTGCTGCTCCCCAAAACAGTAAGAGCTCTTAGAGCTTCCCTCTACTCCTGATGGGAGTTAACAGCAAACAGATGTTCCCAGAACACTACTTTTTACCCTGCCATCTATTTTTTTACTCAAAATAGTCTTTTCCTTAATCTAGTGGGGTTTTGGAGGTTTTTTCACATTGCATGACTGTCCCTCAAAGATTTTGCTAACCTATTGCAAATGGCACTGAAACAGAAGTCTCCACAATTAGTTTTCTGCTCCTGTAGCTGAGATACTGGGCACATCTGGTGCTGGGGCAACAGTACCAGGGCACGCTGCCCGTTCTGGTTATTGCCATCATGTTGCCACAGATGACTTCTTCCACAACGGGTTTTTGCACGTGTGCATGGAAATGAGGACTCTGATAATCTTCCTACTGAAAATATCTCAAAGATACTTATAAGCATCTAAAGGGCAAATATCAGGATGATGGGATCAGGCTCTTGTCAGTGATGCCCAGTGATAGGACAAGGGGCAACCAGTTTGAACTGGAACACAGGAGATTCAATTTGAACACAAGGAAAAGCTTTTTTACAGCGAGAGTAACAGAGCACTGGAACAGGCTGCTCAGAGAGGTTGTGGAATGTCCTTCTCTGGAGACATTCAAAACCTTCCTGGACATGTTCCTGTGTGATCTGCTCTGGGAGAACCAGCTCTGCAAGTGGGATGATCTCCAGAGGTCCGTTCTGTGAAACACATGGAATGTTTTTGTAGAAGGCATAAAAACAAAGGAATGCTGGGCTTAAAGACAGTGCTACAGAGCCTGATGTTTTGTCTGCAGTTATGAGTGGTTTCTCCTCATACTTATTCCGTGCCTGTTTCCATCCCAGCAGTGAGTTTACTGTAAATAAGGTGTTTCTGTTCTTTCCCAGGGGGACACAGGTTGACGGTACAGGCTACATCACGTAGTACGCTCTGCTTTTTTAGTGCTGCAGGAAGACTTATCCAGACCTCACTGCAGAGTTGTTCCTTACCCCTCATCTCCCCTTGTTTTGGCAGAAGTAGGAGCAGCGGCGTCACCCCACAGACACGCAGCCTAGCTGGCTGTGTGCTGGCGTGAAGGGGGACTCATGCCGCTTTGCTCCAGCTCTTGGTTCCTGCTGTCTCTCTTAACACTCAGCTTGTTTTTCCACCTTGCTGTTTCAGGATGAATGAGGAGCAGATAGCAACTGTCTGCCTGTCTGTCCTGAGAGCTCTGTCCTACCTGCACAACCAAGGTGTCATCCACCGCGACATCAAAAGCGACTCCATCCTTCTCACGAGCGACGGGAGGGTGAGCACCCAGCGTGTCTCCTGCCATCTCTTGGGGCTAGCATGAAAGTAGCTGTGCTTGGTCACAGTGGCAGAAACTTGAAAAAAAAAAAAGACCCAAACACGTGAAACCAAGGGATGTGACCTGTGAATAACTTGTTAGAGAGCTGAATCACAAACTCCCTGGCCTGGCCTGGCTGGTGAGTGACACCTGCTCCGCATGCAGGTGGGAGCAGAGCCATCCAAACGGCAGTGGCAGAAAGATGGTTAGTTGATAGGAGACCTTCTTTTACACAGCACTACCTCTACTCTGATGCACCTCAAGAATATTTTCTCTTTACCTCATGCAGTTAACCTTTGATTAACAAGCTTCCCTCCATTTACTCTGCTTTCCCAAGCTGGTGAGGGGGCTGGTATCAATCTGTATGGCCAGGAAGCCCCCGTTAGTGCTAAAACACTCCCCTGATGGATGGCAAGAGCAACTTTCACCTTAGGTGTGCTCACAGGACACTTCAGAATAGGCATCCCACACTCCCCTGTGTTTGGATGGGATGTTTCTCTTAGTGAGCTGGTCTCTTTCTGTGTTGTGAAGGAGCAGGAGAGAAAACTCTGCACATTACCTGCTCAGTGAGCAAAGTAAAGTTTGCATACAAAAGAGTAGTACTTCAGCAGTTCCCAGGACTGCTCTGCTTCCCTAGTCAGGGGCTCACCTTTAGAGTTTGATTCCCACCTCACTAAGGGAGAGGGAATTTCTTCCTGCAGCATCACAGGCTGCTCCTGTTAATCCTGTCAAGGGAAGACAATTCCATGTGTGTAGGAGTTCTGCAGTTGCAGTTTCAAGCCGTAACGCTGAAATGGCATCTGATCTGCTCTCAGGATCTGCATACAGTGCCTCATTATACTCACTGCTCCAGTACTTATTATCTGCATTGCAGATTTCTTCATGGCTGTGTTGTGCAATTATCTTTTTTTAGAAAATTGTCTTTTATGTATTCGAATGAGCAATAGATATGCAAAAGCTCTTGTGCTCCTACAAAAGATCGGGCTCTGCTTCCAAAATATCCATTATTTCTTCCATTCTTCCTTCTGTAAACTGAAAAATACATTTAGCATGGAGAACTTGGCTGTTACTGGCTTTGTTTTAGAAACACCAATAGGCATGTTGTAATTCTGTTAAAAATAATACACTGAGATTTATAAAACGTGGTGTCTGTGGTGAATCCAAAAGAAAACAAATCAGTGCCAGTCACGTAATGCTGGTCTACACAGTGCAGGGATCTGTAGGACTTCCCATTTCAGTTGTCCTGAGCTTGTTTGGGTTCACTTCACATTCCCAGGTGCCACGCACATGACTGGAGGCCAAGTTGGTGGCCCTTGGACGTGGGTTACTGTTGCACTGTGCATAGGGATGGTGAGGATTAGGCAAGTGTTGGGGAACCCTTCTGAGAGCTCCTGGGACTGAACGTAAATACTTGGGAGGGGCAGCAAAAGACTTCAGCTTTAAGGAACGAGCCATTTCTGGACACTCAGACCAGCTTATTTTGGAAAATCTGGCATAAAAGTATGAGCAGGCACATGATGCAGCAAGAGCTGCTCTCCGAAGTGCTCGTGTATCCTCTGTTACTTCTATTTCAGGTCACTGCCACAGTATCCAAGGACAGCACTGTCTTCAATTTCTGAGTTCCCAAGCAAAGGGAGCAGATCCCTTTACCTTTTACCATTTTGGTGGAGTCATATACCCTTCCCCAAATTAGCTCCCCTACTGCATGAAGAAGACAATTTCCTTAGTGACAGTTCACAGCGTGCTGGGCCTGGTCTTCAAAAGTCATTGTCAGGGGTATTGCTTTTGGTGAGTGTTAGATTGTGCCCTCTGTTGTAAAAGGAAATGGGGTGAATGCCACTTGTTTCATCTGTTCTCTGAAAATCTCACAGCTCGTATACCCGACACAGACCCTTGGAGTAGTATCTTTCACTTGAATTACGTATATTATTATCATATGTAGATAAGATATTTGCAGTAAGATATTGGTTATACAATGCTGATAATTCAGAGTGTTTCGCTTTCATTCTGGTTTTTAATTATCCTAAGCCATCTGTCATCTCCACACCTTTTGCTGATGGAGAGACAATGAGCTCTGACAGGTCCTCTTCGGCGCACGCGCCACTGCCACTCTCTTCTGCTTCTTTCCCTTGCCTTCCCATTAACAAGCCAGCTGTGTTCCCATCTCCAGCCACAATTCCAAGGCTCTGCTGCTGTCCTGTACCAGGCAGATGCTGCAGCTCTGTCGCTGCAGCTGGAAACGTGTGTTTTGGAGACACGTCCCTCAGGTGAATTTGCCTTGTTATTCAAAAGGGGCTTTTTTTTGTTTTTACTGTTCAGATAAAACTGTCTGACTTTGGGTTCTGCGCCCAAGTTTCCAAGGAGGTCCCTAGGAGGAAGTCGCTGGTTGGAACCCCGTACTGGATGGCGCCCGAGGTGATATCCCGCCTGCCCTACAGCACTGAGGTGAGTAGATGGAACGCCCTGAGCTTTTCCCCACCAAGCTCCATCAGAACCACGACCTTGCGATGCACTTATGCAGATATGCTGAGTAGCAGCAATTAACATTTGCCCCAGGGAGCTACGTGGTGCCTTGTTTTAAAGGCTTTCTCCAAGATGAAGTTGTTAAATAACAACTCTGTTTAGTACCCTAGACAGCACAGGCATGGGGTGGGATGCACTGTCCCAGAGTGGGAAAGGATTTTGGGGCTGGAGTTAGCAGAGCTCATTGACAGAGCATTAAACTAGATATGAAGGGGAAGGGGAGATAACTGGCCTTGCTAGTGACAGTCCTGGAGGTAGTGGCCCAGCACTTTTGGGGCAGTGTGACATCACAGATAACCAGAAGGTCTACCACCCCTCAGTGTTGAAAACTGTACTCGGCTCCCTCTCTGAAATGTTTATACACCAGTGCACACAGCTTGGGCAGCAAACAGGCGGAGCTGGAGGTTGTTTTGCAACAAGAAAACCACGATATGGTGGCCACCACAGAAACCTGACAGGATCAGCCCACAACTGGAGGGCTGCAACTGATGGGTATCAGCTTCTCAGAACGGATAGGCAAGGAAGAAGAGGTGGCGGAGTGACTCTCTATGTTGGGGAGACATAGGAAAGCATAGAAATGAATGAGGGTGAGGACAGGATTGAGGCCTTATGAGTAAGAACCAAGAGGAAGGCCAGCAAGAGGGATTTTTTGGTGGGAGTCTGTTATAGACCACCCAACCAGGGTAAAGAAGCAGATGACTTTTTTTGCAAGCAGTTGAGAGAGGTTCCAAAAGTAGTGCCCCTTGTGCTCGTGGGGGACTTCAGTTTTCCCAATGGCTGCTGGAAATACAACACAGCAAAGAGAACCTCCTGGCACAACTGGTAAGAGAACCAACCAGGGAAGGTGCCCTCTTGCACCTGCTTCTTGTGAACAGGGAGGATCTTGTGGAGGAAGTAAAGGTTGAAGGTCATCTAGGGCACAGTGATCATGAGATGATTAAGTTTTCAATCCTTGGAGAAACAAGGAGAGAGGACAGTAAAACTGCTGCCTTAGACTTCCAGAGGGCAAACTTTCACTGTTCAGGAGACTGACCAGCAAAGTACCTTGGGAGGCTGCTCTGAAAGACACAGGAGAGCAGGAGGGCTGGCCACACTTCAGGAGAGAAATCTGAAAGGCACAGGAGCCGGCTGTCCTCACGTGCTGAGCAAAGGGCTGGCAGGGAAGAAGACCAGCCTGGTTGAGCAGGGAGCTTCTGCAAGAAGTCAGGACCAAAAAAAGCATGTCTCACCTTTAGAAAGAGGGGCAGGTGGCTCAGGAAGCATTTAAGGATATTGTAAGGTCGTGGAGAAGGAGAATTAGAAATGCAAAAGCTCAGTTAGAACCGAATCTGGCCGCATCTGTTGGGGGTAATAAAAAGTGATTTATAAATCATTAGTAACAAAAGAAGGGACAGGGAAAATCTCCACTCCTCCTTGGACGAAGTGGGGAACAGAGTGACTGAAGAAAGGGAAAAGGCTGAGGTACATAACATCTTCTTTGCTTCAGTCTTTAACAAAAAAGATTGGCTATCCTCCAGGTAACTGGGCTCCTGAATTGGTAGACAGGGATGGGGAGCAGAATATCCTCTCTGAAATCCACGAGGAAGTAGTTGGTGACCTGCTGGGCCACTTAGTTCCTAACAAGTCTGTGGGTCTGGGTGGGATTCATCCCAGGGTGCTTGAAGAGTTGGTGCAGGAGCTAGCTAGGCTACTGTCCATCATTTATCACTGGTCCTAGATAACTGGGGGGGGTCTCAGATGACTGGAGGTTGGCCAGTGTGGTGCCCATCCACAAGAAGGGCCAGAAGGAGGATCCAGAGATCCAGTGCCTGGCAAAGTTAAGGAGCAGATCATCCTGAGTGCCATCAAGCAGCAGGCACAAGGCAACCAGGGGACCAGGCACAGCCAGCAGGAGCTTAGGAAAGGAAGGTCCTGCCAAACCAAGCTGATCTCATTCTACGACTGCGGGACCCATCAAGTGAATGAGGGGAAGGCTGTGGATGTGGTCTACCAAGGCTTCAGCAAAGCCTTCGATGCAGTCTCCCACAGCATCCTCCTGGAAAAGCCAGCAGCCCATGGCTTGGGTGGGTACACTCTCCACTGGGTTCAAAACTGCCTGGATGACCGGGCACAGAGCGTGGTTGTGAATGGTGCTGCATCCAGTTGGTGCCCAGTGACCACTGGTGTCCCCCAGGGATCAGTACTGGGCCCAGTTCTACTCAACATCTTTATTGCTGACCTGGAAGAGGAGATTGAATCTACCCTTAGTAAATTCATGGATGACACCAAGTTGGGGGGGGGAGTGTCGATCTGCTGGAGGGGAGGAAGATGCTGCAGAGAGGTCTGGACAAGCTGGGTCGATGGGCAGAGGCCAACAGGATGAGGCTGAACAGGGCCAAGTGCAGTGTCCTGCGCTTTGGCCACAGTAACCCCCTGCAGCTACAGACCCCGTGAGGGATGAGTGGCTGGAGAGCAGCCTGGCAGAGAGGGACCTGGGAGCACTGTTTGACAGCTGCAGAACAGGAGCCAGCAGTGTGCTCAGCTGGCATGAAAGGCCAGTGGCACCCTGGCTTGTGTCAGCAGTAGTGTGGCCAGCAGGACTAGGGATGCAATTCTCCCCTGTACTGAGCACTGGTGAGGCCTCCCCCCAAATACTGGGGGCAGTGCTGGGCCCTTGTACTTCAAGAAAGAGATTGAGGTGCTGGAGCAGGTCCAGAGGACAGCAGTGAGGCTGGTGAAGGAACTAGAAGGAAAGGGGGCTGAGGGAGCTGTGGCTGTGGAGCCTGGAGGAGACTCAGGGGGGACCTTGTCACTCTCTTATAACTGCCTGAAGGGAGGCTGTAGACAGGTGGGGATGGGGCTCTTCTCCCAGGCAGCTGGTGATAGGACAAGAGGGCAGGGCCTGAAGCTGCAGCAGGGGAGGTTGAGGTTGGATGTTAGGAAGTGCTTCCTCATGGGAAGGATGATCAGACATTGGAATGGACTGCCCAGGGAGCTGTCCCCATCCCTGGAGGCATTTAAGGAGAGACTGGATTTGGCACGTAGTGCTATGGTCTAGGTTGTGGTGATGTTAGGTCATGGGCTGGAGGTAGAGGTCTTTTCCAGCCTCAATAGTTTTGTGATTCTGTGATGCCTTATTGTAGCTTAGGGTGCTGTGCTAGAGAAAATTGGCATCGTTTTTGCACCGTGAAAGCCTCCTTGATGAGCTTTAATACCAGCCTGCACGCTGGAGCTGTCTGCACCTGCCTGTCACAGAATGGGGGGGGTTGGAAGGGACCCCCCTGCCAAAGTCTTCAGAGAAGGAGTCTCCACATCCTCTCTGGGCAGCCTGTTCCAATGCTCTGTCACCCTCACAGTAGTTTCTCCTCATGTTGAGGTGGAACTTCTTATGTTCTAGCTTACCCCATCATTTCTTGGGCCCCACTGAGCCCCACCAAAAAGAGACTGGCCCCTTTCTCTCAGCCAACCACTCAGATATTTGTAGACATTAATAAAGTCTGCTCTCAGTCTTCTCCAGAATAAACAGCCTCAGTTCTCTCAACCTTTCTTCACAGGAGAGATGCTCAAGTCCCTTAATCGTCCTCATAGCTCTCTGACTCTCTCCAGTAGATCCCCGTCTCTTGAGCCGGGCAGCCCAAAACCAGCGTACGCCAAAGCAGCAGCCACGTTGTGTGCCTGTATCACAGCCAGGACACACCAGTGTTGGCAGGGACCTGCAGGCAGAGGTCTGCTCTGCCTCCACCCAGCCGAAGCCCAAGGTCCCGTTTCTCCTCCGGAGCGCCGGCAAAGGCAGCGCGTGGGCGCTGGGTTGGGTGGCCACCCTCCCTGTGGCATTGCCCTCCACATCAGCGCATTCCTTGCCGTCGTCACTCTGAGAGACGCGGGGGACCGCGGATTGTAGGAGCTATTTTAAGCACTGCCTAATGGCCTGAAAAAGGCAATTCATACATTTTTATCAGAGCCCTTCAGAGGAGCCCAGCAAGGTGGGGACCCTGCAGCTCTGCAGTGCTGCACCACGCCAGTGAGTCACCGTCCTGCTGTGCTGCCAGCCCACGAGGGAAGAGCAATCCCCTCGGCGAGCTCAGCCGTGACAGTGACTCACACTTCCCAGTCGGAGGCAGGGCTGCAGCTTCTCCTCCGCATGCTGAGGGGAGGCATCCTCTGCCCCGCGGTGCCTGTAGTAACAGCTGCAGCGAGCAAACCGGCAGGACAGATGTGGGCGGGTGGGCGCAGCTCTGTTTACACACGGATGCACAGCCACACACACAAGACTGTGTGCACCCAGAGAGCAGGAAATGAACCGAGGGCTGTGGCCACTGACTCTGTGTGTCCCCAGAGCCCAGAGGGAGAGCATCGCCCCGGGGCTGGGAGTACCCTGCAGGCACAGACCCTCACCCAGGACCCCCGGCTGTGAAAGACATTTCAGGGATAATGACGTTGCCTATTACTAACCCATTAATGAAACTGAAGGAATTACAAAGTGGCTTGAATTGCATTAGGCTTCCTCACCAGAAGAGAAAAGGGAAGAAAAGCATTTGAGATGAAGGCTTGTGTTAGCAAAAGAGGCCAAAGCAGTGTGACCTGCCCTCAGCTGTCTTTGGGCTGGCAAATGACAAAAATTACAGTCATAACAGGTCTGGGATTCTGAAGCAGCTCTGCAGCAGGACAGAACCAAAACAGAGGGGGGTGTGGGACGCTGGTTTAAGCTGGAGCTGATTTATTTTCCAAAGGATTGTATAGTGGGTTGTGTAGGCTTGCTGGGAATGGGTGCTCGTGCCTACCTTGGGGTCTCGAGTGGAGATCTTGTAAGATTCAAGGGAAAGAGCATAACAGGTGTCAGAGGAGCTGAATTTGCTCTGCCCTCCCCATGGCTGTACCGCTCCGCGGCACTGCAGCTCCAGCCTGGGGAACATAGAATCATAGAATCATAGAATCATAGAATCATTACGGATCGGAAGGGACCTCGAAAGATCATCTAGTCCAATCCGCCTGCAACAGCAGGATCACCTAAACCAAGTCACACAGGAACCTGTCCAGTCGGGTCTTGAACATCTCCAGGGAAGGAGACTCCACAACCCCCCTGGGCAGCCTGTTCCAGTGCTCCGTCACCCTCACATCCTCAGGGCGCGTGGATCAGGGCTGTGAGGTGCAGGCAGCCTCAAGGCAGTGTGGCTTAGCAGCGCTCCGTGGGAGCACCGGCGCCCCGTGCAGACCTGGGTTTTCAATAATGCATTCCCTCAGTACCTTAGTGCCGAGAGGGAACAGTGGTTGGCTGGCTATAAAGGAGGAAAGGCTTGTGGTGCTGGCTCATCAGACTGAGCTGGGTCCGAGGTCTGCACGAACCCCAGCGCTGAGCCGGTTAACCCCTCTCCGCACTAACGCTGGTGATTCCAAAGGGTCTGTGTGTTACAGGTGGATATCTGGTCTCTGGGCATCATGGTGATCGAGATGATAGATGGGGAACCTCCCTACTTCAACGAGCCACCACTGCAGGCCATGCGCCGAATCCGGGATAACTTACCCCCGCGGGTGAAGGACATGCACAAGGTCAGACTTTCTGTAGGTGATGAGGGTCTTTCATGCACAAACACCTAGCAAAACCATAGCCACATACTCCTGTGCCCGAAGGATAAACTGCATCTTTGAGGTGCCACCTTGAGCAGTGAGTCCCATGGAGGACTTGTGCAGGAAGGCTGCAAGGCCACAGCTGTCAGCAAACTGTAGCTTCTTTCTGCCTGGCTCCAGCTTTGCTTTTGCAGCAAGTGATGGCAAATAGAGGCGGCCAGAGCCTCTTGCTTCATGTGCTTCCCACCCTGCTCAGGGGCCAGAGCAAGTCAGCACCTGCTGCAGATGGATTGGTGCAGCCATGCCCAGTGCCAGAGCCTTTGGGTGCCTCCCGTTGTGGGATGCTTTTGGAACTCAGAGCTGAGCCCTCAGCGCGTGTTGATGCTGTCCTCACCTGCCAGCGGCGCAGCCGTGCAGCGCCTGCTGTCCTGCACAGCGCTGATACCCAGTCTGTGGACGTGGGAAAGCTCAGTGTCGTGTGTTCCCCCACACTGAGAAAATCAGGGTGCTCAGCCCCAGCGTACGCTAGAAACTGATCTTTCTCTGCCTCTAACACCAGTGTGATGTTGCAGGTCTCCTCAGTCCTCCGTGGCTTCTTGGACTCGATGCTGGTGCGGGAGCCCTTGCAGAGAGCCACGGCACAGGAGCTGTTAAGACATCCATTTCTCAAACAAGCTGGACCCCCTTCCTGTATCATCCCCCTCATGAGGCAGCACAGACATCGCTGAAGCGGACGGCTTTCTGGGAGGAGGTCAGTGCAAAAGCTGGAGAGTGGCCACATGGGAATCCAGGAGGTTCAGTGGGAACCGCAGGCAGGGACAAATGAAACCTTGCGGAGGGAAACCAGCTCCGTGGAAATAACACAACGTTCTTTGGGGCTGCAAGGGACCAAGGAGCCATCCTGGCCGCCTGCTGGGTGGCCCCATTCCACTGTGGACCATCACTCCCCAGCGCGCTGTCTGCTTGGCCACCCAGGCAGACGGCGCCAAACGCAAACACGGTGGCAGGCTAACGAGCAAAGGAGAGCACAATCAAAGGGAAGCACCAGAGTTCCTTGCCGGCTGCGGCACTTCTGTTTCAGAAGAACACTTTTCTGACGACCACAAACCCCGCGCACTTTTTATCCGGGTCACGGCAGCGCAGTGTCTTTTGCAATGGATTTGTAATTCCCTGTACAGGACGTTTTGATAACTTGCAGTATTTTGTCAGGTACCTGTTGTGTTAGCTGAAGTCATAAGTGTCACTTGGAAAAATTTGACAAGGTAAAGTTTCCTACTTTTTTAACCCTTTTGAAAATGGAAGCCCCCCCTCACCCACTCACACACCCCCCTTTAGGCAGTTATGGTTTGCAGGTTTTCCATCGGGGCGAGGCGAGCGCTCGTCCGCCATCCTGGCAGCCTGGAGAGTCAACCGCATCTGACAGAGCGCTGGCTGCTGCCGGAGCTGCCGAGGAGCGTGAGCAAGGTCTCCCTGCCTGTGTCTCCCGCGCTGGGGGCTGTGCTGGTCCCTTCCATTGATGCCCCTGCGAGGCCAGTTTTGTTTCCACAAAAAACTCTCTTATTTCTGCCACACTCTGGAAGTGGAAAGGGCCAGGGAGAGTCTGCCCACCGGGCGGGCATCGTCCGGAGCTCGGGCGGAGCGTAGTGATGTGTTACGAGGTGTTTGCCATTTAGAAGAAGTCGTGCTGCTGTCTAGACCTTTTTGAATGTTGCTGCAACAGTTGACTACTGTGGTACAATTTTTGTGTTACTTGTTGGATGACTTTGCATGTTAACTGTAGGCCTGAATAGATTTGCCTTTACAACTTTTAGAAGTGCTTCATAATTATTTCAATGAGAAATGGATTTTATTTATTCATGGTTATTTCTTTTATTTATGTATCATATACCAAGCCATGATTTCCGAGGGTGGGTTGGTGGCTTTTTTCTTACTGACCTCATTTTACGGCATCACTGAGAAACACGAACCCAGTTTTGTGAAGACACCGTTTCTTTCTTCTTACGGAGTTTCACGGTGAATAAATGAGTTGTTATTTATTGCAGTAAATTATAACCAAGCATCTGAGCCTGGCAGGAGTTGTTTGTCTTAAAAGATCTCCCTCCAGGACAAAAGTTGCCAGTAGTAAAGATGCTCCTTCTGTACTGCCCTCATAGAGGTTAATATCTGAAAGGAGAGACGCAGCTAGAAGGGGAGACAAATACGACCGTGAGCATGGGATGAATGTTCTTACGTCTGCGTGTCTTACTCCCCGCTGCCTTCTCCTCTTAACCCTGTTTACATGTTTGAGGGTGACGCTAAGGAAGACGTGTTCAGTTCCCACCACCCCTCCACGATCACGCTCCGGTCCCCAACGCAGAGCGTGGTGGTGCCCACAGCCTTCTGTGGGGTTTCTGGTTCCTAGGCTTGACAACTCAGGAAACCGCGCCGGGGAGGCAGCAGCGCGCGTGCCGGACTGGCCCGCTTGCCACAGAAGTACACTTTTGTAACCAGCTTTGAATAAAAACAGGGTTGGTGGGGTTTTTTTCCTCAAGGTTCAGCACATTTTGGGCTGTACACAAATTTTCTGCAACTTTCTTATCATTAGGTACTTTAACCGGGATTCATTGCGTTTACTGAAGGTTTTGTCGATTCCTGAGGGGGTTTTTTGTGGACACCAGCTACTGGTGTGACAAATGCACTTGCAAGTTAAATAAATGAATTAATCAATGCTTTCATTTTCAGTGTGGGCCTTTTTTCCCCCATCCCTCATTTCTGTTGTTTGCTAAATGTGACTCGGTCACAAGCAAACAGCAAGGTCCTTTGTGTGGAGTTGTCACACCCAGCCATACACACGCAGGGGAGTGACAGAGCTGCCCCTGAAGTCTGTGTCTGCTGAAGGGCAGGTGCTCAACCCCATCCCTTGCTGCTAGTCACAGCTGTGTCCTGACTCCTGGGTGGGGAGTCGATGGGAAAACCCAGCCTGAGGGATGCAAACGGGGGCTGAGCTCCAGCTACCCTGAGAGCTTGGGATTGGGAAAGCCACTGGATCCAAAACAAAGCCTGTGGCTAGCTGCCCCCCGTGAGACAATGGCAGTCATGAGTCAGTGGCTTTATAAATGCAAGAAAACAAGGGGGTTTTACTTTTTGACTATTAATTTAAGATACTTAAAGAGTGGAATGCTGCTCTGCAGCTGTAGTTGTTCAGATCAAGATGATATGACTAAGAAAAGAAGAAAATCTTGGTGTCAATGAATTTTTCTGCTGGTTGACAGCACAATCACTGCACAGACACCTTTGATGAACTGCAGGGCATGAGCCATGTTCATCACCCTCTCTTGCAAATTATTCCTTCCATAACCTGTAGGATCCCTGTAGGACCTTCCCAGATCTTGTCTGTTGCAACTTCATGGCTTTCAAGCCCTTATCCTGGTCTGTGGGGTGGCCATGCTATAGAAGCCATCTGCTGCGACCAGTCCTGTTCAATCTATCCATGAATGACTTGGATGAGGGATTAGGGTGCACTGTCAGCAAGTTTGCTGATGACACAAAGCTGGGAGGAGTGGCCAACATCCCAGCAGACTGTGCTGCCACCCAGCAGGACCTGGACATGCTGGAGAGCTGGGCAGGGAGAAA
>VXBP01008717.1:1082-43449 GCA_013400115.1 Rhinopomastus cyanomelas
TGCTCCACTTCCTTCATCATCCTTGTTGCTCTACACTGGACTCCCTCCAGCAGCTCCATGTCCTTCTTGAGCTGAGGTGCCCAGAACTTGACACAACACTCCAAATGTGGTCTTCCTAGTGCAGAGCAGAGTGGGACAAAAACCTCTCTCATTCTGCTAACCACCCCACTTCTGATCCACCCCAGGATGCTGTTGGCCCTCTTGGCCACGAGAGCACATATTGATGTGGAACCTCCTACGTTCCAGCTTACACCCACTGCCCCTGCACTTTGTCTCTACACTGATTCGTGTGCTGATTCTTTCAGGTTGGGGAGGGGAGGAAGAGAAAGCATCAGCATTTTCTGCAGAAACATAAGATTTCCTGCCTCATCTCTCTTCTCTCCAGGACAGTCTCTCAAGTTTGCTGAATCTTCCGGCAGGCTGTTAATGAACAACCATACCTGTCACTGGAAACAGGATGTAAGATGCCTTGAAATGATAGAGACCATAACAATACCAGTCACCAAAGTTAGTTGTCTCCATAGGACTTCAGAAGAGCAAAATGCAGCTTGAAGACTTCAAGGCAACAGCTGGCAGAACAGCTCTGAGATCCAACTTGGCCTCATTCTGCACTGGCAACTCAAGACAAAAGACCTGCTGGGTCAGCAGAATCATACATGCACACATGGGCTGAGATGCTGGTTGTGACAACTCTAACCAAAGCAGAGCACCCAGACACCTTCCCAGTTCCTCAGCAACATGAATGTTCCACAGCCAGGAAACGTTCCACAGTGCAGAGCATATGGGAGCAAAACCAAAAGCAGAGGCTGAGATGCCAGAGACGGCGGCAAGTCCTGCATCCAGAACACAAGATGTGACTGTTTGCTTCCCCAGCTCAGCCCCATCCATCGGATGCTCACCAGTACTTTACTACATCACTCATGCTTCTAATCACATGGGTTTAATTCTCTCATTAGCACTACTTCAGCACGAGATTCTGTGAGGCATTGGAAGTGACAGGCCAGCTTCACACTTCTGGAGCAATGCACAGGGATGCGTTTGCCACGTACTGACCGCTGACGGCGTGGGACTTTGGTTCTAATCAAACACATCACTCCTGTAAATGAAGGATCTTGAGGTTTTCCCTTCCATGGAATCACCACAGACCCATAGGAAGCCTCATACATTGGTCTCTGCTCGGCTAAATTCTGAGTTCTGAAGAGACAGTCAGGAAATACTAAATTTTCAAGAACAGAATGGAAATGGTGTATTTTTAATGTTTGCTTCACTTCCATCAGAATCGAGTACCAAAGGGTAAACTGTTTTGTTTTGCCATTAACTTCACAAGCATGCAATTTGAATACTCTGCCACTGCAGAGAGGCTGTAAATTAACCTGTGTTCAGCAGAGGAGGCATGGCCCCATCTGAAGTTCACCTGCCTCCTGTGCTTCAACAGAGGCATCTCTGCAGGTGCTCCTTGGATCAGTGCAAAACCAATCACCTCCCTTAGGAGGAGAGGCTGAGGGAGCTGGGGCTCTTGAGCTTGGAGAAGAGAACACTGAGGGGTGACCTCATGGAGGTCTATAAATATGTGAGGATGGATCCAGGCTCTTCTCAGTGTCATCTGGTAATAGGACAAGGGGCAGTGGTTGTCAGCTGGAACATAGGAGGTTCCACATCAATATGAGAAGAAATGTCTTCCCAGTGAGGGTGACAGAGCACTGGGACAGGATGCCCAGGGTGGCTGTGGAGTCTCCTTCACTGCAGATGTTTAAGACCCACCTGGACGTGTTCCTGTGTGACTTGGTCTAGGTGATCCTGCTGTGTCAGAGGGATTGGACTAGATGACCTTTCGAGGTCCCTTCCAATCCCTGATGATTCTATGATTCTATGACTTAGTCTAGTTGATCCTGCTGTGTCAGAGGGATTGGACTAGATGATCCTTTGAGGTCCCTTCCAATCCCTCATGATTCTATGATACACCTCAAGGCATGGAATCAGTGATGTGGCCATAACCTTGTAACAACAAAACGCAGGAGCAAACACACTTATCACAGAGTATCTTTTGTTGGAAGAAACTTCTAAGATCATCAAGCCCAGATATCAAGCCAACTCTGTCTGTTCACTCCTAAGTGATACCCTTTAGGACCACCTCTGTATGCCTTTCAAGTACCTCCAGGCATGGAGCCTTCACAATTGCCCTGGGAAGCAGATTCCAATCAATGCTTGATAACTCTTTTGGTGAAGAAATTCTTCCAAACAGCCAGCCTAAACCTCCCCTGGTGCAGCTTGCAACCACTTATTTTAGTCCTATTGCTTGCCACCAGGAATTATCATGGCTGAATCCTTCAGGATCATCAAGTTACACATGCATCCAATTTTTAAGGATCACAGAATCCCACAACATTAGGGGATTAGAAGGGACCTCAGAAGATCATCTAGTCTGACTGCCCTGAAGAACTGCTTTCCTTAACTTCATCAGGAAATCTCATTGAACACACCCCAGGGAATGAACCTTTGTGTCTTCACCACAGGAGCCTAGGGTCCCTTAATTCAAACCATCAAGCAAATGCTGGACACCAGCAAGTCTGTCTTAGGAAAAACCTCAGACACAGACCACATACATGCTGTAGGAGCATCCTGGGTAGGAGTCAGAGGTGAGCTCAGCCTGTCCTCCCTTCTGATTGTGATCAGTTGTGTCAAGATTCAGCCTACGCCGCATCACTCAGCATTCTTCCCGAGAGCAAAAATACTTGGAAAAATGCTTTGCATGTGAGCTGTTAGAAACTGGATCACTGCAGAGGAAAGTGGGAGCATCTGTTGATCTTCCCATGTGGTTTACAAAAATATAAATAAATGAATTTGTAATTGGAATTGAACTTCTGCTTCTCTTTTTAAAATGACATTTTAATGTTAAAAATATTTCCATCGTCTCAGCCATGTTTTTCCAGGAAAAGCTACCAAATTACTAAATATCCTACTATAGGATATTTAGGTGGCAAATGCTTTTAAAAATTCCTAGGAACTTATTGGGACTTGTTAAAAAAACCTATATCCCTGGCAGGAGCACTTTCTGAGGTCCAGGTCAAATGTATTTTATATTAGAGAAGGCTGTTGTCACAGAATCATTAGGGATTGGGAGGGACCTAGAAGGATCTTCTAGTCCAGCCCCCCTGACACAGCAGGATCTGTTACTGAACTTCTACACCAAGTTTCCTTGTTTAATGATGCATCCACCATCACAGCCAAAGAGATGCTTTCATACTTGAAGGAAGCTACCAAAACCAGTTCTTAATTAAATAGGGCCTGACACTCCCCACCCTGATCTAGGGAGGGGTGTCCCTGCCCATGGCAGTGGAGTGGGAACTGGATGATCCTGTGGTCCCTTCTAACCCTGAGTGATTCTATGACTTGGTCTAGATGATCCTCACTATTGCTTCAAAAACATGGATAGCACAAAAACTGAGGAGGTTATCGTCCCCCTGTATTTGGCACTGGTGAGGACACACCTTGAGTACTGGGTCAAGTTTTGGGCATCTCAATACAAGAGAGATGAGGAGGTGCTGAAGCAGGTGCAGAGGAGGGCAACTAGGCTGGTGAAGGGCCTGGAAAATAAATCTTGTGAGAAAAGACTGAAAGAGCTGGGGCTCTGTAGTTTGGGAAAGAGCAGGCTGAGAGGAGACCTCATCACTCTCTACAACTACCTGAAAGGACGTTGTGGAGAGGTTGGTGCTGGTCCCTTCTCACAAGCAATTAGTGATAGAACAAGAGGGAAGGGGTTCAAGTTACAACAGGGTAGGTTTAGGCTGGATATTAGGAAAGATTTTTTCCCAGAAATGGTGCCAGGCACTGGAATGGGCTTCCCAAGGAGGTGGTCAAGTCGCCATCCCTGAATGTGTTTAAAGATCGTTTGGATGAGGTGTTGAGGGATCTGGTTAGGAGTGAACTTGTAAGGTGGGGTAGATGGTTGGACTCAATGATCCTGGGGGTCACAATATCACAGTAATGTTAAGGTTGGAAGAGACCTTAAAGAGATCTGTGTTAGATAGTTTTGTCTTGCTCTGGCAGGGGGGTTGGACTCGATGATCTCTTGGGTCCCTTCCAACCCCTAACATCCTATGATCCTATGATCCTCCAGTCCAACCTAAATCCAAAACAACCCAGTAATCATAGGATCATCCTAACATCTAACATCTAGATCATGCCACTCAGCACCTCATCCAGGTCTTTTCCAACCAGAGTGGTTCTGTGATTCTGTAAAGAGAGACCAAGGGTGCATAGTTCTGATAACTCAGTCAACTCACCCTGGAGGACAAAGGAGCCCTTTTCTACCCAAGATCTGAAGATAAACCAGCACATCTGTCTCTCAGGGCATTTTCCTGTTATTACAGTCCAAATGAGTCAGTGCTGAGCACTGGGGCACACTGTGACCCCGGAGAAGACAGTGGCCTAGATCTGTAAGCTTTTTTTTTACTCCTAACAATTAACTTTAAGTGGATTTGATAAGATCTCCAAAGACATAAGTATTTGACAGCCATGGCACACATCATCAAGCACTGATTTCTCTCTATATTTCTGCTCAGACAACCAAGTAGATGAGAAAAGAGCAATTCCAGCTCATGGCATGCTTTATCTCAAGGAAAACTCCATCTGAAAAATGGAATTCTTCCTTATATGGAATTATGACTCCATGGGCAGCTCTGATAGCTTCACCCTCATTGCAGGCACCATCCTCGCAGTGGTGTGAAGCCCTGAGACACAGCCCCTCCCAGGCAGAACATCACAAGCTTTGCTGACTGATGTTTCCTTGCTGCTCCCTTTGATGCAGATGCCTCGCTGAGTAACGTTTTCATTTTGTCTAGAACTATGGCAACCTGGGCAGCTGCCAGAAGGCAGCTTTGGTTGACAACTCAAAAACGATTCTCAGGCAAAACAATTAGTGGCAACTGCTCCCTTCCAGAAAGGCAGACTTTTTGGCAAATCACACAGCTAAGTCAGAGAATCCAGACAAGGAGGAATCCAGCCAGATTTGTTGGAAGAAAGAAATGCAGGGTTTTATGCTGTGCAGGGAGGGATTCTTTTGGTCTCTCACTGTAGCTTCAAACGCCAAAGCTGTCTGTGGTGAGGGGTTTAGGGGTGACCTTGTAGAGTAGGGTTGATGGTTGGACTTGATGATCCCAGGGGTCTTTTCCAACCTGAATTATTCTAGGAGTCTATGAGTCTGTTCTGAAGGATGCTCCCTGGTGGCACAGTAGATGCAGGGTACTCCAACATCACAAGCTACCCACATAAGGAGCAACATCGAAGGTTTCCTGAAGATGCGTTAGACTTGTTGGTCCTCAGGCCCACCCTAACACACTGGTTTGCTTGGTCAAGTGATGCACCCCTGGAACTGTGATGCAGAGAAGCAGTTTGCATTTGGTGGCTGGAAGGGAAAGGACAGTCCCTCTTCTCATGAGTTTAAGACCAAAACTGTAACATATCAGAGGAGACTGAGGGGTGACCTCATTAATGTCTATAAATATGTGAGGGGTGGGTGTCAGGAGGATGGAGCCAGGCTCTGCTCAGTGTCATCCAGTGATAGGATGAGGGGCAGTGGATGTGAGCTGGAACATAGGAGGTTCCACATCAACCTGAGAAGGAACTTCTTCTCAGTTATGGTGACAGAGCACTGGAAGGGCCTGCCCAGGGTGGTTGTGGAGTCTTCTTCACTGGAGAAGTTTAAGACCTGCCTGGATGTGTTCCTGTGTGACTTGGTCTAGGTGATCCTGCTGTGTCAGGGGGATTGGACTGGATGATCTTTCGAAGTCCTTTCCAATCCCTAATGATTCTATGATTCTTTGAAAAGGTCCAGTTCATCCTTTAGAGGTCTGTTTTTGAGGCAAAGCCTAACAAATCCCATCACAATTCCCACCCAGCAGGGGACTCAGAGCAAGCACTGACACAACCATATCTGAGCTCCCTTAGACTCCCATAGTCTTTCTAACAACCCCACTCTCTCCCCTCAAACAGCCTTCCCCCAGCACTGCCAAGCAGCTCCAGCCACACCTAAGAAAACTGCTTGACTCATTAGCAGCACAGTAGCAACTGCAAGGTGAAACCCTTCCAAAGAATTTGCTTAGATCATGCCTGGAGAGGGGCTGAAACTGGTTGTGAGTTGCTAAGCTCAACACCCGGCCTTCCTTGCTTGGTTTGCCCCTTGCCTGTGGTCTTACCTTGCATGCACATCCCCTGCATCCATCAGCAGTCCATCACTGCATCCTCAAGCACTGAGAGTCAACACCCTATTGTGAGCACCGCCCTGCTCAGGGTGTAACCCAACAGACCCCCTGAGAATAACCACATGTTCAGTTATTCATTTTTTCCCAAAAAATCTGATTGCTGCCTTTTAAATATTTCAAACCTATAGCCTCTCGATCGGTCTGTTTTATTAGATACCACAGAATCATTAGGGATTGGAAGGGACCTCAAAGGATCATCCAGTCCAATCCTCTGCCACAGTAGGATCATAGAATCATTAGGGATTGGAAGGGACCTCAAAAGATCCTCCAGTCCAATCCCTGTGCCACAGCAGGATCGCCTGGACCAAGTCATAGAATCACTCACAGTTAGAAGGGACCACAGGATGGTCCAGTTCTGATTGATATCTATTAGATAGATGCTCTGTATCTAATCCCTCTGCCAACGGTTCGCAAGCAGAGCCCCAGTTTCACAGGCCAGTTTAAACCAGCTGTAAGGTTAAACAACTAGGAAGACTCTGTCCCCGGGGAGTCTGCAGTCTAGTTCATACACAAACAGCGTTGGTTTATCTCTAGCTGAGAGTCAGAACTGTTTAATAAGATGAGCACACACACACAGGGAAGCCTTTTTGCTGGCAACACCAATGACCCTTTTTCAAAGAAGGCTGCTCAAGTGTCCCTTCGTATAATTTAACCTCACAGTTTGCCCAGTTTTGCTGCCCTAATGCCCAGTAACAGCTAATTATTTGATTTCCATTTGGATCTGCTTCCCGCTGCTGAATGAGCAATCGGTGTTTACAGATCAGCAGCGGCTGTAAAGCGCCCAGACTTTCCCTTCCATGCCACAGCTGTGAGCGAGCGGCACATCGTGCTGGTTGCCCTGGCACGCTGGGAGTAGCCGAGGCACTCGCGGCACAAACCGCTGCCTTCGTGCTGTTGTAATTCCTCCGCAGTTAAGTCATTACTAGCGATCAGAGCGGGCTCGTAGCACAATTCCTTATTTGGGAATGTCATGTGAGATGCCCAGAGCAGCACGAAAAATAAAGGCCAGCTTGTCTGGCTGTGGAGGGATTTACAGCAGGACCGCTGGCAGCAGTCTGCTGGGAGGCAGTAGGAGCTCCTGCTTAGCTGATCGTGCAAGCACCCGAGCCAGCAGGTGCATTACGTTTGCCCACTATCTCTTCCCTTCAGGTGCATATTGAAAATCCTGTCATCACTTGATTTGTGATGGCTTTTCCCTGCAGATGGTTGAGCTGAAGATTTTCCTTAGGTAAACGTGAGAGTAATTTTTAAAAAAATCACTTAAATATTAGTCTCCTGCTTTTGCTAATAAACAGTAAATAATATTGCCCATAAAAATCCTACTTCAGACAACATTTCCCTTCTAGTGAGAAAGAAGCCTCTCTTATGGCAGAAATATCTCATTAATGTTTTTTACAGAATCACAGAACATTAGGGATTCGAAGATCATCCAGTCCAATGCCCTTCCATCCATCCTGCCATGGACAAGGACTCCGGTCACCAGTCCAGGTGGTCCAGAGCTCCATCCAACATGGCCTTGAGCTCTTCCAGGGATGGAGCAGCCACAACCTCTCTGGACAACCTGTTCCAGGGCCTCAGCACTCTCATAGGAAGGAATTTCTTGCTAGGATCTACTCTAAATCTCCCCTGTACTAAATAAAGATCATATCTTGGGATGCTTGTTTTCAAGCAGCTGGACTCAAACTAAACTCTCTCGTTCCCAAGATCACAGAAGATTAGGGATTGGAAGGGACCTCAACAGATCATCTAGTCCATAGAATCATTAGGGATTGGAAGGGACCTCAAAAGGTCATCTAGTCCAATCCCCCTGACACAGCAGGATCCCCTAGACCAAGTCACACAGGAACACATCCAGGTGGGTCTTAAACATCTCCAGTGAAGGAGACTCCACAACTTCCCTGGGCAGCCTGCTCCAGCGCTCCGTCACCCTCACTGGGAAGAAGTTCCTTCTCAGGTTGATGTGGAACCTTCTATGTTCCAGATGCAGATGTGAAAATTCGGTTAAGTGGCTTTAAAATGGACTCAAGGACTTAATTTTTATTACTTGCAAATATCCCTTTTTTTAATGTACTGAATATTTGAGTGTATTAAATCTACTTAACAGTCATCATCCCCTAGGGAGAGCCAAGAGTGAAGTTAATGAATGAAATAATATCTGGTTAGGAGCACAGTAGTAATTAATAGAAACAACTCTGCATCTTTCTGCTTTTCATGAGAAGCAACCACTTGCCCTGAGTTAATGCAACCATCTGCTTGGATGGGCAAAGGATTACAGCCAGGAAACAGACCAACTAATGTTTTGTGTGTAATTGCAGCTTAGCTCTCCATCTCAAGTGCTTAATGCACAGGCTTTAATTGCACAATAACATTCTTGCTGACTTTCCACAGCAGCCCTGTGTGACACAGAACTGTTCTCTACTGCTAACACTTGAGTCACTCTTACACAAGGGATGAAGCATGTTTGGAGCATGTATGTTTCATGGCACTGTAGCCGAGCTGAGAAGATTCTCTCTTCCTGTAGTCTCCTTTTATGGACTTAGAATCACAGAATCATTAGGGATTGGAAGGGACCCTGAAAGATCATCCAGTCCAATCCCCCTGACACAGCAGGATCACCCAGACCAAGTCATAGAATCACTCAGGATTAGAAGGGACCACAGGATCATCCAGTTCCAACACCCCCACCATGGGCAGGGACACCCCACCCTAGATCAGGATGGCCAGAACCTCATCCAGCCTGGCCATAAACACCTCCAGGGATAGGGCCTCCACCACCTTCCTGGGCAACCCATTCCAGGTTCTCACCACTCTCACAGTGAAGAACTTCCTCCTCACATCCACTCTAAATCTACCCATCTCCAGCTTTGCTCCATTCCCCCTAGTCCTGTCGCTACCTGACATCCTAAATAGCCCCTCCCCAGCCTTTCTGTAGCCCCCTTCAGATACTGGAAGGCCACCTCAGAGCCTCCTCTTCTCCAGACTGAACAGCCCCAATTCCCTCAGTCTATCCTCACAGGAGAGGTGCTCCAGCCCTCTGATCACCCTCGTGGCCCTCCTCTGCACTCACTCCAGCATCTCCACATCCTTCTTGTAATAAGGGCTGGATGGACAGAAAAAAGGGGACACAAAGCTTGGGAAAGGGAAGAAGGATGATCCCAGAGGTACGGTGCTGTACTCACCCTTGAGGGCTGGAATTCAGTCTAAAATCCAATCCATACAGCCCTGCTTTAACCTGTATTAAGGCACCTAAGGTGAACTTTCACAACATGGATGTTTTCCTTCTGCTTTTCAACAACACTGCTAAGAAAAGCTCAGCTTCAGAAAATAATGATCTCTCTTTAAAGAGCATCATCGTGTAATAGAAATAGCCCTGCTTGCTGCATAATTTTTGCTTCAAGATTCCACCTCCTCTCTTGCCCTCTACCTGGCTATTTTTTAAACCCTCTGCACAGGCAGAAAATTAATCAGCGAACAAAAGCAGTAGTTTTCCATCAGAGAGCAGAGCCACCTGCACACGCCAGGGTGTGGAATGAATGCCAGTGGCAGAGCCAAATGAGCAGCAGAGTGTTATGAGGTGAACAACGTTGGTTCCCCTTTTAGACTCTCTAAGATTCATATTGCTCCATTGTCAACATGAAGTATGACAGTGTTCGTTGCTTCGTGGGGATGCTCTGAGCATAAACACAGCAGGCATGTGCCACAAATACAAGGGCACGTATCTGTATTGTAAAGAGAAGTGATGAGCATGTCCATTTCCTGCAATGATGTCTTATTCTACAGAGAGAGATTTGGTACAGAGGTGTCTTGCAAAGGAAACTTACTTCTTAAAGCATGTTACTGTGACACAGCTGCTGTTCTATCTCCACATCATTCAGCTTGGACTTGTAGAATAGTATGGAAGGGATATTTCAAGGTCATCTGGTCCAATCCCCACTAGACTAGATGGAAGATCCAGAAGAGGTGGGGATTATAACAAAGGGAGAAGGTCACACTAGCAGCACTACTCTGAGTTTCGTGTTCAACAAAGACATTAACTTCTGGCTAAAGAATTTGGTGCAAGGAAAAGTCTGACACAGTCAGTTCTTCTGTTGAGCTGGAGCCCTCCTTACTCAGAACCACCTTAAGGATATCCTCCCTCCTCTCCACAAAAGTAATCCTGGCATGTAGTACTTGCAGTGCAGACACTGCTCTGTAACCTCATATGCTGCCTTCCTTGCTGTCATCTGTAATCTGCTCACCAGCTGCTCCTGATGCAAGAGGACCCTAGGGAGGAGACACATGTCTGTGGCAAGGACTGAAGCACAGGCTGGCATTCATCATATCGAGGGAGATCCTCCACTCCAGTGCCATTGGGAGTGCTCTACTACCCAGTTGCAAAGGGACAAAGCAGCTGAGAGCTCTGCTAAGACTACTGCAAGGCAAGTGGAAATAATTCAATACATGCCACCATGAGCCAGTGGCATCTCACCACAGGAGAGGACACACCTTGAGTAGTGTGTTCAGTTTGGGGCACCTCAATACAAGAAAGACATTAAGGTGCTTGAGTGTGTCCAAAGAAGGACAACAAGGTTAGCAGAGGGTCTGGAGAATAAATCTTATGAGAAGTGGCTGAGGGATCTGGGGCTATTTAGTCTGAAGAAAAGGAGGTTGATGGGCGACCATGTTGTTGTCTATAACTACCTGAAAGGAGGTTGTAGAGAGGTGGGTGTTGGTCTCTTCTCACAAGTAACAAGTGATAGGATGAGAAGAAATGGTCTCAGGTTATGTCAGGAGAAGCTTATGTTAGACGTTAGGAAAAAACTTGCTTCATTGAAAGGGCCATCAAGGGTTGAGGTGCTGGAGCCAAAGAAGGGAAACAAGGTTTGTGAAGGGTTTGGAGATCAAGCCTTATAAGGAGCAGCTCAGGGAGCTGGAGCTCACTCTAGAATAAAGAAAAGGAGGAGTTGGTGGCGAAAAGAGCGACATCCACTTTCCCAAGTATCAAGCAAGAGAACGAGAAGGTATGATCTCAAGCTGCACCAGGGGTGGTGCAGGCTGGATATTAGGCAAAAATTTCTTCACCAAAAGGGTTGTCAAGCATTAGAACATCCTGGCAGATATCAAAAAGACATGTAGATTGGACATGTTTTGGTGGTGGACTCAGCAGTCTTAACAGTTGGACTCCATGACCTTAATGGTCTTTTTCAACCTAAATGATAATACAATTTTGTAATTCTATATCATTGACAAGAGAACAGAAGATGAAGTATATGCAAGAGGAGAAGGAGGGTGTAACTGCAGAATCTGCACAGGAAGAATGTATCTTGCAAGGTTAGGAATAACTGAATCCAGGTTGGTCTTGAAGATAACAGAGGGATTGAACAAGTCCTTCCTCAAGGCAAAGGCAATGCAGAATAAAGGGCAAAATAGAAGACAAAATGTTTTTCCTCTCTAAGATAAACGACTGTTGAACTTCAGCAAACATGAACTAGTCCTAGGTCTTGTTGTGGGGAAACAAGGACTAAGACTGGATGGATCAGGGAAAATACCTTTTCTACTAGTCACTGGCTAGAACTGCCATCCTTCTGTGGACAGCTTTGCTTATTGTACTGATTCAGGCAAGTCTTCCCCCTGTTTTCCAACGACTTTAAATCATCATGGACTCATCCTGTGCCTGAAGTATGTCCTAAGTGTTAGATTACAGAAACATCTCTATTTGAAAGAGATTCAACATTTTTCCTTTAATTCAGTGTATGAAATTTATGTCATGAAGTGACAGCTGCCAACATTTGGGCCACATAAGTCTTTTAAGCATTTTGAAATTACTTTCACTCCATCAAAATCTGTGATTGTATCTTAAAGAGTTTAAAGTATAGCGATAATGTTAAAATAGAATTAAACATTATCTTCCACCAAAAAAGTTATGAAAAGTAATTTCAGGCTGAAAAAGCTTGCTTTCTCCCCATCCATAAAATAGGCAAAAACCTTCCCGTGACCTGAGGTGTTCTGCACCTTGCTCCACAGTTCCTTTACAAGCACTTAGAGATCTACAAAGGTATAATGTCTCTACTATGCTATCACACTACCACTACCAATTAGCAGTTGATAGGAGTCCAGCAACATTGCACTCACAGGGCAAATGGGTGGTGGAGGAACAGCTGTGCCTTGGAAGCTCCTCACAGTTCGTTTGGAGTTCGTCTAGACCAAGTCACACAGGAACACATCCAGGTGGGTCTTAAACATCTCCAGAGAAGGAGACTCCACAACCCACCTGGGAAGCCTGTTCCAGTGTTCCATCACCCTCACCATGAAGAGGTTCGTTCTCATATTGATGTGGAACCTCCAGCTTATACTCATTGCCCCTTGTCCTATCACTAGATGACATTGAGAAGAGCCTGGTTCCATCCTCCTGACATCCACCCTTCACATATTTATAGACATTAATGAGGTCACTCCTCAGTCTTCTCTTCTCCAAGCTGAAGAGACCCAGCTCCCTCAGCCTTTCCTCATAAGGGAGGTGCTCCACCTCCTTCATCATCCTCATTGCCCTACGCTGGACTCCCTCCAGCAGCTCCACATCCCTCCTGAACTGACAGGCGCAGATTGGACTAGATGAGGTCCCTCTTGAGGTCCCTTCCAATCCCTAATGATCCAGTCTCCACGAGGCCATACAGATGTCCCACTGAACGCAGGCTCTAAGCTCTCATTAGTTATTTCTCAGTTTAATGGCAAAAATAGGAGACTGCTGATGGCAGCTGAGTGCGGGCGGAGAAGTATCTATAAACGTCCCTTTAGAGGTTAGCTGGGGCTCCTCTCCTGACCCACAACAGCCTCACCATTGCACAACTTGGGTTCTCCTGAGGAGAAGCTGTGAATCGTGCCAAACTGCGGGCAGGGTAAGGGCAAGGTGGGGAAATGCTAATTAGGTGTCAGGTTAAGACCACCAGTCTTTTTTAACCCTGAGGTCAAGCTGACTGAAACTTGGCCTCCAAGCTAGATACGGACAAACTGTTTGGTGAGAAGCATTTCTGATAAAGTCTTCTTTTTTTTTCTCTTTATACACAGAAAGCAAGCTAAATCTCTCAGAAATATGTTCCTAGTTGTCTCTGAACCATTCTTGTTGGTGACAGAGGCATGAGCAAGGCCTGAACCATATAATCACATTAGAGATTGGAAGGGACCTCAAAAGATCATCTAGCCCAATCCCCTGACACAGCAGGATCACCTAGACCAAGTCACACAGGAAGAGGACACTAAGGGATGACTTGATTAATGTCTATAAATATGTGAAGGGTGGGTGTCAGGAGGATGGAACCAGGCTCTGCTTGCTGTCATCTAATGGTAGGACAAGGGGAAATGGGTGTGAGCTGGAACAGAGGAGGTTCCACATCAATGTGAGAAGGAACTTCTTCCCAATGAGGGTGACAGAGCACTGGAAGGGGGCTGCCCATGTGGGTTGTGGAGCCTCCTTCTCTGGAGATGTTTATAATGCAGCCCACAAAAGCCAGACTAGAGACAGTGCCCAATTAGAAGCCCTCTATACCCAAACAAAGCAACACACTTCTTTGCACGATGGAAGTGGCAGGGGGATTGCACAGGGCCATTGAATATGGCGAGTCAAACAAGATGGATATTGTTTTCTTCTTCCTTCTCTTTATAAAATGCATCCTCTCAAGGGGACAGGAAACCAGTTTAATTCCAATGATACAGTACTGCCTAACTGGCCGTGCTTCAGCTCCTGGAAGTGACAGCACTGCAATGCTATGTCTTTTCTCTGAGCTAAGCTTGTCTGATTTAAGCCTTCACTTCAAAGCCAGTGGATGCTTAAGGGAGAAAACAATGATGTCGTTTACATTTGGTAGGTGTACTGATGTTCTAAGCCTAAACCATAGTGAATGAAAGATTTGGACTGGAAGATCTTTCAAGGTCCCTTTCGATCCCAAATGATTCTATGAGTTAGAGAAAGGAGAACATTCATGCTAATGTGTGAAAACCAGGTAATGAAAGGCTTCTCTTTCATAACACGTGTAACCTTGATACAAGGAGAGAGAAAGCACCTATTAGTAACCTGTGACACCCCAGAGACCTTGAAGACTCCTGCTTTGAGAAGAGAGAAGAAATCCTGAAGCAGGTAGTTACCAGTTTTCAGTCCAAATGCTACTCAATCCCAGACTAAAAAAAGTGAACAAATAGTCTGATTTAGAGACTGTGCATCTGGCATTTGAGGATTGGGACTTTCTCAAAACTCAGAGGAGTAGCTGTTTCGCAGACTTTGCCAAGAATTTGCACTACATATTAAAATAATAAAAATAAAAAGCTTTCAGACAAGTCATTGCTTCTTCTGAACACATCACCAGAAATAAATAAAGACTGCTTGCTTAGCTTTGTCCTGTGAAGGGATTAGGGATCCCAACCTTGATGGAAAATCTGTAGCCATCCAGACAGTACCGGGTATGAGGGCATTTGGCATTCCTTGTCTGCTTTTCCATTTCAGCCAAAGACTATCAATTGCATCTATGAGGTAGAACCAAATCAACTAAAGCATCAGATGCTAAGAGAACTTGTCTTAACTTTTACATCTAGTTACAGGTTTACCATGTATTTGTCATCATGTGTCAGAAAACTGGGACATGAAAACTAGTAGAAGCTAATTGGGTGGGTCTCCCCTTAGATTTCCATAAGGGCTCCAAGCTCTTAAACCAAAGCTAATTCAAAAGCCCATGTCCCTGGAGAAAAGTCAATTATGCCTGAGGAAGCATATATGTAGATAGAATCATAGAATCATTAGAATTTGGAAGGGACCTTGAAAGGTCATCTAGTCCAATCCTCCTGCAACAGCAGGATCACCTAGACCAAGTCACACAGGAACACATCCAGGTGGGTCTTGAACATCTCCAGTGAGACTCAACAACCACCCTGGGCAACCTGTTCCAGTGCTCCATCATCATAGAATCATTAGGGTTTGGTAGGGACCTCGAAAGATCATCCAGTCCAATCCCCCTGCCACAGCAGAATCACCTAGACCAAGTCATAAAAACAGTCAGGGTTAGACAGGACCACAGGATCATCCAGTTCCAACTCCCCTGCCACGGACAGGGACACCCCACCCTAGACCAGGCTGGCCAGAGCCTCATCCAGCCCGGACTTAAACACCTCCGAGGACGGGGCCTCGACCACTTCCCTGGGCAACCCATTCCAGACAAGATGTCTACTTGTAGTGCACTGCAAGCTACTATCATCATCATCATCATATGCCCTTTAGAATAGATTGTCTGCTCTAGTGCTATAATTACTTATCTATTGCCATAAAATGATGTTTTGTGCTTTCCTTGCTATTCTCTCAGGTTCTCTCTCCCTCTCTCCATACATATATATATATATTTAATATCTATTTAATGGTTTCAAAGTTTCCTGCTTCCATTTGGAAATCCCTGCTCATTAAGTGGGCTTTTTTTTTATTTTTAGCCTTGGTAGAAGATTCCAATGTTTAACATTAATCATCTGGCACAGAGTTGTTTGGAAGTGAATGGAAAATAACTTTTCAGCATACAGACTTTTCATTTTATTCTGTTTTCCACGCTGCCCAGTCATCTTTTCTTTGCTAGAATGATTCTGTTCTTTGAAAACCACCTCTGATGACACCTAAAGCAAGGTGTGACATGCGTGTAATTTCAGGGTTGTAATAAGAAAACCTTGGAGTTTGTGGTTTGAGGACTGCAGAAGGATGATGAAACGTGCCCGACCCGCTACTAAGACAGCGTCAGATTTGATGCTGGAAAGAGCCCTTCAAAAAGAAATAAACCCCTCTAATTTATTCTTGTGTTTGATGCTTGTAGGGGAACAACACTCTTCCACAGGACACAAGCCTTGCTGTCTGAAACAGCTGCACTCATGATCACAAAAGCAGAGAAACTAGTTAGAATTCCTTCCCCAAAACAAATCAGGGAAAAATCATGTGAATTTCTGGGTGGTTTTTTTTTTTACTTCTTCCATTTTTTCTTTGAAAAACAGGGAAGATACAGCCCTATGATTTTTCACTAAAGGCTAGTGTTTTTGTGAAGTGAGCAAGTGGAAGCTTTCTGTGAAGGCTTGCTGAATGAAAAGTGGGTCAATAGTTTTCACTGGAATCTGGAAACGCGTGGACAGTTCTGTAGCAGCCCCTGCGTGGCACACGCGTGTCCTTTTCTTCAGCAACTCCCTCCCCACCGAACGGGAGCTCAGCATCTCCATAAACGTGCTGCATCCTCCATGCAGCTGCCGTGCATCATGTTTTGCACTGCTTGGGTTCACCAGGTCTCCATACCCTGCTACCCTCAGTCAATGCAAAAGGATTCTTGGGGCTGGTCCTGGGACAGTGGCATTTGAGGGAATCTCAGTTATGCAGGGCATTCACAAATGTATGTAGTGGCGCTCACTGGCTGCCACAAAGAGCCTATTTTTCAAACTGTCAAAGAAACACTTGTGGCCCTGAGGAAACCAGTAAAAAGCTGTCAATTCTATTATTAAATTGGCATTCCACACATGCTACTTTCTGATGACAGTCCATAATAAAGTCGCCCCATTTCTTTGCCCCCTATTCATGTCACTACCTAAAGTTTTCTCTTGCATCTCCCTCAGACACATGAGACATGTAAGCTCAACAAGAGGTCGTCATTGTGGTGCAATGACAGACACAACACCTTAAAAAAAAAGGGGTCCTAAAGCACCCTTGGTACCCTAGGCTATTACAATGCATGGAGCAAGGACAGTGACATCTCCCAGGGTATTGTCAATCAAGGGGTACTGAGATAAAGACAGACAAGAGGGACCATTGTAATCCCATTGGAGGGAAAAGGGTAAAAAGAAGCATAACAAGGCTTTGTCTTGGTCTTCAGAACACAGACACATCTGTGTGTTTCTCTAACTGCTGCAAGCTAATGGGATAACATGGGTTGGTCTGACCCTGGTGTGAATCGATACAAATTGGATGCTAGTCCCATTGTGTCTAGTCCTCCAGCGAGGCCATCCAAGCCAAGTGGACTTCACAGTGAGAGCATCTCCTGCTTTCCCTTCTTGTTTCTTTTTAGACTTGTCTAAAAGACCATATAAAGCTTTGAGTAGGAAAGGGACTTTAAAGGGCATGCAGTCCAACCCCCATATAGGAGCTATAGTTTGCAGAAGCCTGGGTGTCCCAGGTGAGATGTCCCACCATACTTCCTGCTGGGAAGCTTCTCTGAAGATGACAAGACAACAGAGTAGCTAGCTCTCACCCTCAGGGGTGTCTTGTTTAGGAAGAGCCTGTGATTGACAGCTGTTAAGAAGAATGACAAGATATTTTACATCTGTTTAGCGTCTTGACTGTCACCCATTCCTTCCCATACTGGCTATTGTCATTCTTCCCATGTCCAGGAATCCCACTGCTGCCAATGCAAATGTCAGACCACTGTGGAGCTATAGTACCACCAGCACACATTGTACAAGAAATGAAAAGTGGATGGGGGTCACTGCATGGTGGAATGCAACCATTCCAAGGCATGGTCACTATTCCAGACCAAGATTTTGGACCGATACTCAGACCACCAGCTCTGCTGTGGCACGTGTCAAATTTGAGAGAAAATCTAACACAGAGAGAGGTTTTTCACGTTGTTTTTCCTTATCCATGTAATTTCCTTATTATTTACTTTGCAGCAAAGCTGAAGCCTTCCTCCAGTGATGGTAAGTGAAAAATACAGCACATCTGCAGCACTTATTATGCACAGAAAACCCATATTTCTCTATTCTTATAGCATTCACAGGAGAATCATGAGAGGCTTTGGATTTTCATGTCCTCTGTTGGCTTGAATTTGCTAGCAAACAGTGGGTTTATTAGCCTGAGAGAAGCAGTATATAGAGTAGGACATAAAGAAAACTATACACTCACTCTGGAGAAACCAGATAAATTAAGACTTCAAATACAAGGTACCAATGATTAAGCTGAAGTACCTACTGCAAGGAGAAGGTTTTGTCCATGTTTTAGAGCAATGCTTTTTTCTCTAAATGTGGTCCAAAAACACAAATAAAGGAAAGGAATAGAATTCACAATGCAAACCCATAAATGACCTGTCTAATGAAGACTATCCAAATGAGAAGAGATGTGTCACTGCTTAAAATAAACAGCAATTACAATGAGCCCATTCAATCTTCATCACTCTTCAACCCACTCCAGAAGAGAAGACTGAATTATGAGCTCTGCAACATGCCTGGAATGTTAAGAAATCTGGGCTCTGGAGCAGTGGTGTCAAGTGAACTCCAGAGTGAAGGATCCTTCACAGGATTTTAGTCACTCTCAGAAGTATCATCAGCCTTCAGCTAAAACCATCTCAAGTCACTTCAGCACTTCTCCACAGGCAGAGCAGACTACAGTGCACTGCATTCTCCATGCAAAATTCTAAAGCATAAGAGGAGCCCTGCATTTCTGAATTATCCTCTAAGCTCAAGCTGAGAATGGTCTGGAAACCTCCAAAATCTTCCCAAGTAGACGCTCAAGGCCATTTACCTCAGGAGCTACCAACAGAATTACAGATGACAAAGCTGCTGGGATCCTGCATCAAAGTCAGTCTAACATGAACTAATAGCGAGATGTTGGGATGATGACTGGACTTGATGATCCTGTAGGTTCTTTCCAAGATCAAAAATTCTATGATTCAATGATGGTCTGAAGGCCCAGGCTGAAGAACTGATAAATGTGTAGCTGGTAATGAAAAGGGATGTAAATATAAATATCAGAAGGAACTTCTTCAGAGTGAGGGTGTCAGAGCACTGGAACAGGCTGCCCAGAGGAGTTGTGGAGTCTCCTTCTTTGGAGACATTTAAATCCCACCTGGATGTGTCCTGTGTGACTTGGTCTGGGTGATCCTGCTGTGGCAGGGGGATTGGACTGGATGATCTTTTGAGGTCCCTTCCAATCCCTAGTGATTCTATGAAATCTTATGAGCATAGTCCATAAGAATAATAAATTCAACTCTGGTGATGAATCCTGTGTATCAGTAGTTATGCATCTACCAGTCAGCAGAGAAATGGACTTTTCTACTCATCTCAAATATCCATCTGATTCTTTGTGAGTGATGTTCTCCATGAAGGCAACAAAAACATGTACATTTGTACTGACTTTTTTTAATGACTTTCAGTCCTTTCTCTCCCATGTTTTCTCAGTTCACCTGGGACAACTGATGAAAACAATGTCCTTCAGCGCGTGTGCAACGGGCATCCAGTAGGTTGCTTGCTCCATGTTACCAGAACTGCCACTGAAGATCCATTTCATGTAAACTACCAAAAAAAAATCCAGTCCAGACTCCAACTGTCCATTTGAATCCCATTCAAAAATTAAAATCACCAATAATCAAATCTACAGATTTCATTCCCAAAATTCTATAGAAGACCTGCAACACAATCTGATCTCGGCATAAACAAGGCTGTACAGTCTAAGAGCCCTAAGATGTTCTCACCACTGCCCTCATAATCAAGTTCTTCAACGTTCTTCTTCAATGACCAGTTCTTCTGAACACACTTTGGAAACACAGTGTTGGAAAAGTAGTGAAAGGAGGCTGGTTTTGCCTTTTGCTCTCTAACCCCTGAGGTCCACAGAGAAGACTTTGGCTCTGATTTTATTTTTCTAGCAGACAGCTTTATTTTTCCTGTAGAAAGTAGCTGTTGGCATAACAGAGGAACAGAAGGCTGGCAAAATGGCATGAAACAAATACTCCAGGTGTCTTCCAAGCTGCTCCTGCCTCCACAACATAAGAGCTTAATAAAATGTGCTACCAGAGTGCAAACACGTTGTGCACCTTCAAGCATTTCCTTCATTAACACGAGCGATGAGCCTACCCATTGGATGCACATGTTCAAATACCTGTAACCTTGACCATCTGACCCAAAATCCAACATAAAAACACCAAAGTGATTTTCAGACGATGACGATAACATCCAACACGCTCTGTCGACGGTTCAAAAATGAGGAGATGGAACAAGATCCCTCCAAATCTGCTGGTTCACAAGAGAGAAGAAACTATTGTGTGGGTTTGAACTCTGGTGTGCTGCTTTTAAGCATTTGGTGGGACTCACTACTGCTTAAGAGGATGTTTAGAATTCCAACATGAAAGGTCTGTTTCATATTTTAAGCCCAATAAATCTCGCTCACAGCTCTCAATTGAGACAGCAGTCTGGCAAAACTACATGGACAGCAGACACTTTACTGTGGCTCTTTCTCCCCACTCAGCCGCTCCCTCCCCCACCTCCCTCAAACTGAAGTTTATTGTTGCCAGAAAAAACAAGAAACAGCATATCTGAAATTTAATCTTCCTTAAATTTGCAGAGCAAGCCCACAGAGAAGATTAACCGTGTACACTGGGCATATTTTATTATTCCTCTCAGGATATGCGTCACGCTTTCCCCCCACCAGCTATTTTCTGTTGTTATTGATTGAGTTTCACCCCACAGCAAATCCAGCCCTAGCAAAGGTAGGACTGTTTTGGTGGTGTTGGTTTATCTGGGGTTTGTTGGGGTTTTTGCTCCTCCTTTTCAAGACACCTTTGGCATGAACATCAAATCAGCCTGATGCAGCTGCTACTGTGGATCTGTTAGTACACTGGCAACAAAGAGCAACTATCTGATGCCTAATTAACACATGTTCATCACAGTGAGGGTGTAAAGAAGCACATTTTAATTACACTTCAGAAAATTATCTTACTATGGCTTTTGAATTGTCCCATGAAGCACAGAGCTGCAAGGTCCCTCTGACTGACCGCCAACACTCACCTGACAAGAACACACAGAGGATGTTCTGAGGTTGGAAGGGACCTTGAAAGATCATCCAAGTCCAACCCCGCTGCTGGAGCAGGGTAAACCTACAGCACCCGGTGTACCCAGACTGCCTCAAGATATGCAGCACTACCTGTGGCTCAAAGCATTGACTCTAGGATTCAAAGTCCCATACTCTACCAGATGAGCCAGCTAGGTGCTGCCATAGCTAAGCACAGTTGGGTTGGTATAGCAGTTTGTACTGGTATGAATGGGTTTGCAAACTAAAGCTTACTTAGGTGTGACCTAGAGCCTGAATAAGCCTGTACAAGTCGTCTGGTATCCTCAGATGCTTTTGTGTAGTAGATCTGTTAGCTTGGTTTAGAGTCATAACTTATCAGTACTCGATCATCTTCTTGGTTATTATCACCTAGGACTTCAACAGAGAGAATGTGAGTGCACCCTGTGAGATATCCTTGTTGTCACTGGAGGGATCTTCCTCAGAAGAGCTGTCAATGTGATTAAAAGCAAAATGTGACAGCAGAGCACGCCACCAGATTGATGAAGATGTTTCTTGTCCCACAGCAGATCGTTAACATCTAGTTACGCAGACGTCTACAGTTGTCTGCACAGGCAGGGAGAACGCAGAGACTCACACGCCCAAAATGTAAGTTGCAGACAAAGTTGGAAAGACAATTGAAGCCAGACTAAATAACACACATTACTACAGTCCATACATCCTCTGCTGTCAAAGTGAGACTAGACAACAGTGAGCAACTCATCACGTGTTTTGAATAGCAGAGACAAAGGTTTGCACTGAAAGAGGCTGCCCAGCGAGGTTGTGGAGTCTCCTCCACTGGAGATGTTTAAGACCCACCTGGATGTGTTCCTGTGTGACTTGGTCTAGGTGATCCTGCTGTGTTAGGGGGATTGGACTAGATAACCTTTCAAAGTCCCTTCCAATCCCTAATGATTCTATGGATTCCTAAATCACTCCTATAACTTTTCACTGACTGAGACCATCTCTGTTAGCAAGCCTTAGTTTCAACACTCTTGAGGATTTTCAATTAGATATCTAATCCATCAGACAGATTGTGTATTGAACACCTTGTAGATAAGCTATGACTAAATTCGAGGTCTCAGCTGAAAGAAGGTGCATCTTTCATAAGCTCATGTGTGACTAAACAGTTCTAATTTGGCAGAACAAATGGCAGAATGGCTACTAGCTTTAGTTTTTGGCTCTGCTTTACTGTACTCACGTGGCACATGTGAGAATATGTACAAGTCCAAAATAACAGGGAGAGGAGAAAACCTAAGTCCAAGCCAGTCAGCCTGATCCAGTTCATGTTCCAAATGTCCTACAGATCTGGGTGCAGAACTTAATTGTTCTCTGTGTGACCAATTCCACAGCACAGTGTGTGACACACCCCCATCACATCCATGATTCTGGCCATTTTATGAGGTAGTTTATCTGTGCCTAGAGAATTGCTGTAGAGGCCAGTTAGTCTGTTCTGAATGTTAGTGGAAAGCTCTTGTTATGGAGAAGGGACTCACATGCAGCAACTCCTTAGTTCAAGTTTATGTCACAGTGAAGCTAATGCACCGAAGAGCAGTTCTCATAGTAAAAGACAACTGAGTCCTAGACCACCCAGAAATTATATCTGGGGCATTGACACAGATGTAGAGACTGGAATGCTGGAAGTATTTTGAGGAGAAGCTAGTTTGTACCAATGTCTTGGCCCTTACACAGCTTCACCTGGACAATCCCAGTGCCATGGAGGGCACAGGTAGCCTAGCTCACCACCTAAAGGTTAACACAAAGGAGTTACACAAAGGAGTAAAGGAATTCTGCACACAGAGTATGAAGTTGGGCCAGCACTCCACCTGGCTTGATTCTTCATGTTCTTCAAGTATTCTGAGAAAAGAGACTCGGGGGGGAACAAATTAACACATAGATTTGTTCAAATCTTGAAACAGGTTATGGTGCTCAGTTTTCTTCCCATCAATGACTGGAGTTTGGGGTTGGGTTTGGATTCTAAACTGGGTTTTAATATATTGTTCTCAGATTTTTAGAACCTTCACACAAGAACCTTCAGCGCTTGCATTTCATGACAAAGTTCACTGCAGCCCAACACAAGGATAAAATCTACTGACATCACTGTCAGTCCTCCATCCCTGCCACGACCTCATTTTAAAATGAGGCCACATTTTGTACAGAAACTAGAGGTGACCTTCTTGTGGCCTTCCAGTATCTGAAGGGGGCTATAAAAAGGCTGGGGAGGGACTTTTTAGGATGTCAGGTAGCGACAGGATTAGAGGGAATGGAGCAAAGCTGGAGATGGGTAGATTTAGAGTGGATGTGAGGAGGAAGTTCTTCACTGTGAGAGTGGTGAGAGCCTGGAATGGGTAGCTCAGGGAGGTGGTGGAAGCCCCATCCTTGGAGGTGTTTAAGGCTGGGCTGGATGAGGCTCTGGCCAGCCTGATCTAGGGTGGGGTGTCCCTGCCTGTGCTGGGGGTGTTGGAACTGGATGACCCTATGGTCCCTTCTAACCCTGAGTGACTGTATGACTTGGTCTGGGTGATCCTGCTGTGTCAGGGGGATTGGACTGGATGATCTTTCAGGGTCCCTTCTAATCCCTAATGATTCTATGATTCTAACCATCTTCACCCTGGACAACTGCTTCACTTGTGCTGTGTTATAGCTTTTTGAAGGCGAGAGAAGGATTTAAGGCAACTGTGGAAACAGTAGTCTTCCTATGAATCATTTTCATGGCAATAGTCATCTCCTGCACACTTTGCTTGGCAACACAAGTTTTCTTTTAAAACACCCGATAAAAAGAAGGGGGTTACCCCTCTCAGAAGGAAACAGAAGCCCCAGAGGGCTTCATTGTCTGAGCAGCAGCAATCCCAAGCCCCTCAAATGACATCCTTCATGAAGCTCTTACTGTATCACAGACCAGATTGAAGTGAATTTACTAACTAGTTCTCCTTAGATCTAAATTTGTCTGTAGATGGCCTTGATTTAATCCAGAACAAAAGCGTGCCCAGCATGCCATCCTCTGTATTTAGAAGTTACTGAACAGGAATGCAGTTTCAGAGCTGCCCTGGTTTGCAGTTTATCTAGGAGGTGTTCCTATAAACAATAAGCACAGGTGTGGTTCCTTTCTCATGCTTTTATGAAAGGCTCATCTAACCCCCTGACATCCTGAATAGGTGTTCCATTATGAAGTACAAGGTGGGTTTGCTATTGTAATGCCATGGGGGTTTTTGCTGCAAAAGGTGGGGTTTTTAGCTTAAAACTACTAAGGGAGGAAAAGGAGAAGATCCAAAACCCCAAAAGACAAACAGCTCTTTTTATCTGCATTTGTTTTTCTTCTTTAGTAGAATAAATACTATAAATAAACATATATAATAAATACTATACTGTACATATAGTAATAATATATATAGCAACAATATATATAACATAGTAATAATATATATAGTAAAAATATATATAAAATATGTAGTAATAAATACTATAAATAAACAGTAGCATCTATATTTAGATGCTATTGGTCAAAATAAAGGCTGGATTTCTAGACCTCACAAAGCTTAAATGTTGATGCCTTTATGCTCCTTGTCCTGTGGATCTGAGAGTCAAGAGAGCAGGACCTAGTGATATGTAGTGCTAAGACACACAAACCCACTCCC
This sequence comes from Rhinopomastus cyanomelas, assembly GCA_013400115.1. Taxonomy (NCBI): domain Eukaryota; kingdom Metazoa; phylum Chordata; class Aves; order Bucerotiformes; family Rhinopomastidae; genus Rhinopomastus; species Rhinopomastus cyanomelas. Next base: position 25,769 of record VXBP01008717.1, read on the forward strand.
ATGCTACTGCACTATTTCCTCTATCTGAAGGGATTTGGATCAGTTTACACCTAATATCCACCCTGATGGCAACAAACTGGAGGTTTCAAGAGATGTGGAAGAAATGAGACTTTTAAAGAACAGGATCAAGTCAAAGTAGAGGGTGCTAAAAGTGGAATCCTGCGTGTGGCAGGAGTGACTTGGTCTAGGTGATCCTGCTGTTGTAGGAGGATTGATTGGACTAGATGATCTTTCAAGGTCCCTTCCAATCCGTAATGGTTCTATGATTCTATATTAAGAAATATGCTCTTTACAGGTTAGTTACGATGATGGTTGTACTCACAAAGTAGGGTGAAGCCTTTCCAAACAAGGACAAGGCACTGCCCATCTCCCAACACACACTGAAAAGCTTTGAACCAAGCAAAACTCGAAGAACACTAGTTATCTCTAGCAACAAAGAGAAGGATATGACAAGGAACAGGAGAGGGTCCAGCACAGAGCCATGAAGATGACGAAGGGAGTAGAACATCTCTCACTTGTGAGGAAAGGTCTTTAGGAGAAACAGAGACTTTGGGGGTGACCTCATTAATGTTTATAAATATGTGAAGGGTTTCTGTCAGGAGGATGGAGCCAGGCTCTGCTCAGTAGCATCTAATGATAGGACGAGGGGCAATGGGTATCAGCTGGAACATAGGAGGTTCTATATAAATATGAGAAGGAACTCCACAGTGAGGCTGACAGCACTGGAACAGGCTGCCTAAGTGGGTTATGGAGTCTCCTCCTCTTGGAGATGTTTAAAACCCATCTGGACATACCCCTGTGTGACTCAACCTAGGTGCCCCATCTGTGCAAGGGGTTTGGGCTAGATGATCTTTCAAGATCACTTCCAATCCCTGATGTTCTGTGATGTCTCAGCGGACCGATCTTAACGCTTCACACTCACCAGTGCATTGAAATATGTTTTCTATTAAAAGACACGCACAACCATCTTCCCCACACCACACATCATTTTACATCACTACAACAAAGGCCTGAGTATCTTTTCATTGGACTAAAAAGAACATCTCTATGGTTAAATGTGTGTTTACACGACTGTTGGAAGTGTGATTCCCAGTCAGCAGGCTACAGCACCAGAGCCAATGTGCCTTTGCACTCCACAATGAGCTATCTTTTCTAGCACACAGCTTAGCTTCAGCAGTTTTCAAAAGACAGTCCTCGTCCTTGCTGAAAGCAAAGCAGAACTTTTCCATCAAGACACATTCTGCTACCAGAGAGCTCTTGCACCCTCCTGATTTTGAGTGCCCTGGGTGCAGCATTTAGAATAAGATTTAAAGCTTCCAGTTGGGCAACTCAGTGAAGGAGTTATTCCTAAGATGATGTTGGGTATTGTGTGCAGCTCAGATGTTAAGATTAGCCATGACAGACAGATAATACCAAATGTAAGAATAAATGTCCCCACTTTGAGTGGGCTATAACATTTCCACTTACACCCAGTGCTGACGTAAATTGAAATACGGGTACAGCTTCAACCCATTGTTCATGAGAAGGAATAAGGTGCACAAGTGTCACTGATGGCAGGAGCTCAGTGACCTGACCTTCAGATTTGAACACACAGCCTACCTTGACACCATAAGCATGCCTGGAGCAGGCAGCAGCTGTGTCTAAATATCTGCAATTTACTACAATACTGGAAGATAGAAAATATTAAAAGCTCTTCAGAAAACATCCCTAGTACCATGTCATCAAAATTGTTTATCAGTTAGTGAGTCAAGAAATTAGAGCTCTCAAAAGATAGCTCTGTTGGAGGACAAGTCTATTACTGAACCCCAGGAATCAGCAACCACTTAAGCATGCAACCTTCTTTACCTCTCTACTTTCTACCTATAATTTACGTCCTAGCTGAAGAAGTCTTCTCTCTCAGCAGATCTAACCTTGTGCCAGCATCTACCCTCACTCTTCTGCTCCTTCTACACCTGTATCACATACTTTTGTTCAGCTTGTAGCTGAACATATAGCTGGCTGTGCTCAGTGCAGGGTTGTGTTCTGGAGTGAGGGACAGAACGACCCCATTCACCAGGACCAGGAGTGCTTGTGGCAGAGTGGACATGTCCTGCACTAACTGTCTGTACTTGGTGCAGTAAATACAGACAGTCACTTCTTTCAGTGACAAGATCACAGAACATTAGGGATGTGACAGAGCAACTGGAACAGGCTGCCCAAGGGAGTTGTGGAGTCTCCTTCACTGGACACCTTTAAGACCCACCTGGATGTGTTCCTGTGTGACTTGGTCTGGGTGATCCTGCTGTGTCAGAGGGATTGGACTGGATGATCTTTCGAGGTCCCTTCCAATCCCTAATGGTTCTACGATTGGAAAGATCATCTAGTCCCATCCCCCTGCCACATCAGGATCACCTAGACCAAGCCACACAGCTTCTTCAGGAAAAGAATCATAGAATCATTAGGGATTGGAAGGGACCTCGAAAGATCATCCAGTCCAATCCCCCTGACACAGCAGGATCACCCAGACCAAGTCATACAGTCAGTCAGGGTTAGAAGGGACCACAGGATCATCCAGTTCCTGCTCCCCAGACATGGGCAGGGACACCCCACCCTAGATCAAGCTGGCCAGAGCCCCATCCAGCCTGGCCTTAAATGCCTCCAAGGATGGAGCCTCAACCACCTCCCTGGGCAACCCATTTCTGGCTCTCACCACTCTCACGGTGAAGAACGTCCTCCTCACATCCAGTTTCTTGAAATGACTACTTGTTTCTCACTGTTGCCTACAGCTACGTGAGCACAAAATATTTCACCTGTATTTCTAAAAGCCAAGAATTTATCAAAACATTTCCAATAACTGAAAAATAAACTTGGACACCTGGATGCTCAGCTGTTTTGGTGGAACCTTTCTGCTAATATTTTTTAAACAAAGTGTTTTGTGAGTTTTTCTGTTCTATGGAAAGTGCTTATCATTTTCTGATCAACCCCAGTTGTAATAGCCATGGCTTGGAGCCAATGACTTGAGGTTAGGGCTAGAGTTTTTGTTTAAAAATATTAGCAGAATGATTCCACTAAAACAGCTGAACACCCAGATATCCAAGTTCATTTTCCAGTTATAGGAAATGAGCACCTTCCAAAGGTGATGGTCTAGGAAAGGCCAAGTTGTCTCAGAGGCTGGCCATCTATTGTCATTGATACCTCGACTACTTCAGTTTGCTGCTCCTCCAAACCCAGCTCTTACTACTGCTTCACAGCAAGCTTGCACACGACATCTACAAACAGGATTTTCAGCAGGGCATTTTTTTAACCTCTGTTTCCAAATAGATGGCAAGAAGAAGGCACCCAGCTCTTTGCTTTCAACTTGAGAGCCTTGGAATGGACTTTCTTAAAGGATCGATTAAGTACTGAGGAGCTGCTGAGATTATCCAAGGCTTTCTAGCTGCTAAAATATTCCTTCCCATATGCTGAGTGTCCACTTTGAAAACCTTGCTCATTCTTTCCCACATCTGGTACAGATTTCCAAGGGGGGGAACGGGGGGAGCTCTGTGGCCAGCATGAGAGGAGCCTGACTTCACAGCTGCTGTTTCCTTCCTCTGACAGTGCAGAAAATATCTTCAAGGAGGGAATCCCATTTAACATGCATGTGGTAATAGCAAAGATGCTTTAGCTTCTTATCCTCTTTGTGACAGTGTCCTGAAACAAAACAGTGCAGCTAATACTCCCCCATAAGGGTCCCCACTGCCTCAAGCCTTCATCCCTTTTCTTAGCTCCTGTCGTGACTGAGCTCAATGTAAATACCATCAAATCAAAATATAGTTGAATTATTTACAGTGAAAAATGTCTTTGATGATCTTCCTCTCCTTTCAGATTATTTTCCGGCTAGCTTTGACTTCTACACATCAGTTTGCACTCAGTTGTTACGTGCCAAGTCTTGCATCTGGGCAAGAACAACCCCAAGTACCAGTATAGGTTGGGGACTGACCTGTTGGAGAGCAGTGTAGGAGACAAGAAGGACATTCTAGACCTAGGCTAAGAGATGGCAACTCAGTTTCTCCAGTCTGCACACAAGGTGGCTTATTGGGAGCTTAATGGAGAAGACTAGAAAAATTAGTCAGGCTTGGCTGATGGGTGTGAACTTCACTCAACCTCACTTAAGCCAGATGTCCCTGTCAAGATCAGTCCTTGAGCCCAGACACTTCTCTGGGTTTGTCAACACAGTCACGAAGCAGCAGCTGCAGCTGGTCTGGGCATTTCAAGGAGGGGGCTTAGGGAATGCTCAGGGACCAGCGAGAAGTGATGGGTTCTCCAGCTCAGAAGACAAGCAGGGGCTGTGAGGTGGTGTCCTTGGCTCCTGCCTGACCCACTGTCTTGCTTGCCCATTCCTCTGCGTAGCTCTGGGCAGCAGCAAAAGCACACGTCAGCCTGGTCTGACATCTGTCCCAACAAACAAGCTTTTCTGTCCTTGCACACCCTTGCACAACCACCAGCCCAGCTGGGCCCAGCTGGTCTTACACACTCACATACTGGGAAAACATGAATTACACTCAGACTACCTGAATTAAGCACTGGGGGCTTCAAATGCTTTTCAAAAGTTTTGCCTTTGGAGCCTTCTCTCTTCATGGTTTATTTTTTCCTCAACAAGAGTACAGAAATGATTTTGGTCCAACTGCTAGCCCAGCTTGTTGTAGGTGAGGCTATAAGTTTCAGTGCCTTCCCATTAGTGCCACGCTTGCCAGCTGCCTAGATGGGAATGCCCATTCCTCCTTTTCAAATCATGTGAATTACACAAGCAAGTGGGTTTTAGTTCCAAAAAAAACCTAGTGGAAAAGATGCACAAAACCTCAGGCTGAGTCTACACCTCAAGTGGTCAGCATTCAACACCTATAGAATCATTAGGGATTGGAAGGGACCTCCAAAGATCATCCAGTCCAATCCCCCTGCAACAGCAGCATCACCTAGACCAAGTCACACAGGAACCCATCCAGTCGGGTCTTGAACACCTCCAGTGAAGGAGACTCCACAACCCCCCTGGGCAGCCTGTTCCAGTGCTCCGTCACCCTCACCGTGAAGAAGTTCCTTCTCAGGTTGATGTGGAACCTCCTATGTTCCAGCTCAAACCCATTGCCCCTCGTCCTATCGCTACATGACACTGAGCAGAGCCTGGCTCCATCCTCCTGACACCTACTCCTCAAATATTTGTAGACATTAATGAGGTCACCCCTCAGTCTCCTCCAAGCTCAAGAGACCCAGGTCCCTCAGCCTCTCCTCATAAAGGAGGTGCTCCACCTCCTTCATCTATATGACTACTGTGTTCTCTGCATCTGAATTATGACCAGTGGAAGTGTTACCATGGCTTATTGTTGACATGATGTGACCACCTACAGAAAAAGAATCTTTGTATGGCAATGATCAAACCCATTCAGAGTAAGCAATTATCTGCTGGTGGACTCTTCAGCAGGGAGTCCCTGGTGACTCAAGAGAAACACATTAATTCCTCTGTTTTCACAGAACATTACAGATTGGAAGGGACCTGGAAAGATCATCCAGTCCAATCCCCCTGACACAGCAGGATCACCTAGATCAAGTCACACAGGAACACATCCAGGTGGGTCTTAAACATCTCCAGAGAAGGAGACTCCCCAATACCCCTGGGCAGCCCTTTCCAGTGAACTTTCAAGGTCCCTTCCAATCCCCAACGAGCCCACGCACCCCAACGAGCCCACGCACCCCAACGAGCCCACGCACCCCAACGAGCCCACGCACCCCAACGAGCCCACGCACCCCAACGAGCCCACGCACCCCAACGAGCCCACGAAATTAAGAGCATGATTATGGATGAATTTTATCTCTATTTTGTTGGTTTGGGGTTTTTTTAAATATAATTATTTTAGATCAGGACCTGTTGAAATCCAAACTGAAAAACATATATTCCTCTCTTTCACGTTCCTCTTCCCAAACAACAGTCAGACCATTTCAAGAGGTAGAAGCAGCAAACGAGTGTCACTGCTGGTGGGTCAGCCACAGTCTCACGTAGGCTGAGAAGCAGATCGTGCCCCTGTGAGACAGCAGCACACTTTTGTTCCTCCCTCCCTACCCCCATCCTGCAAACACACATGGCTTGACAGAATGCCACTAGAACGTGCCTGAAAACAGTGATCTCATTGTGAGGGCTGAAAAACTCAGGGCTCAGTACAGTTGGATGATTGAGAAGCACAACATGCTCAACAGATGTAAAAACTGTATAATTCATGACTTTCTCAAGTGGGGAATGAGCTTCCACAGCCAGTTACTAAACCACTGCAAGAGGTGTAAAATATCCAGCGATTTCCTATGCGAGTGCACCAACTATTTCAGATATGCACATGCTACTTGTGAGTTTTGGCTAGTGGTCACGGGGGTTATTTGTCTCCGCTCTGCTCTGTACTTCTTTGGGAGCATTTCAATGAGAAAGGGGAGACCTCACATTTTTTTCCTTGGTTTTCATGGTGAATGGTGGGGAGGTGAAGGAAGGAAACAAGCAAACAACTCAAAGTAACTTAAGTCAGAAAGAAGCTTATAAGGGCATTACAAACCTCAAACTTCCTGCTTGCCTTGTGAGCTGGCAGGAAAGCCAGCTTAAGCCAACTGGTTTTGTTGTTCCCTTGAGCCTGCAGTCCTACACAGACCTCCCTGGCAGACTGAGATTTTGGGAAAAAAAACTAAACCCAGGAGCTCATGATCCCTTTTTTCAGCTCTTGGTTTCTTCTGAACCTCAAAACCCAAGGCGATTCATTTCTGAAACTCTTCTAAAAGTGCCCAGATTTCGTTCAGTTGGAAGCCAGCAGTTCTCTGTGCTTCTGCACACAACTTCTGCAGGGCCTCACAGGGGAAGGCTGCTGCTGTTTCTTACTTCCAGAGCTAGCAGGCAGCTGGAAGGCATTTTGCCTTCCCCATACTGCAGGTTAAAACTGTGTCAAGGCTGCTCTAAATTGTGCTCGGAGGACTTCTTGCTCACTGAGGACTGTCATTCCCATCTTGGCTGCACCTTTGCTGCCTCCAGATAAATTCTGCAAAATGAGAGCTGCTATTCCTGTAAATCTACTTCCATCAGTAGAATCGTGTGTCAGAGAAGCAAAGAAGATGAAACCAGTGCATGGGCATAACCCTGTGTGCAGTACTGCCTGCAGGTGAGCAGAGAGCAGAAACTGAACCTGGGGAGAAGAAAAAACCCAACTTTGCCCCGTCAGCTGTATCTCAATACACGTAGGGTTGTGATGAAATCCTCTCCCAAGAAGAGCATGAACGACAGAATCATCACAGCAAACCCACCACCTACTAGACGTTTGAAGACATCTCCCCAAATTAACATGCCTCTTTAATTTGGACTACAGAGAGCCTTCTAGGCAGCTTGCCAGCCTTCAGGGCTGCTGCAAGGTAAAAGAGGATGGAGCAGGAGATGGGAGCAAAAGAAAGACCATCCCTCTTGGGAGTACTTGGCCTCCAAAGGCAGATGTTGATGTAGAGGTTTCATTTGGCTCTGTTAGAGGTCACTGCTCATCACTGCTGTCCCCTGGCATTAGTTCATCACTGCTGCCAGGCAGTAGCTATTTGTGACAACACTATTATATGAAAACTCATCTTAAAAGGTCTTTATCTTCCCCTTCCTGCACTGTTTCAGGTAAAACATTTCTCATACACGTTGAAGAGCCAAGCTGCACTATTATTTCTGCATAAATCCAAGGCTGTCCACGTGTTAAAAACAATAGTATGTCCAGCTTTACATACAGTCAAGTTCTTTATTGAGCTGGAATGAATCTGCTCCCCTTCTCTCCTCTTTTTCTTTAAGACTTCATATCTGACAGAATGCTGATCACATGCCTTGCCTCAGTTGGAGAATTTTCATTTTGTGGAACATAAGGACAGTGAAAATTAAATATACAACTAGTTTTTCCTTTTTCCTGGACATCATGGAAGCAAAACAAGGTGAATGTCTCCAAGCTGGTACAGGCTCACTGGCTTCTATCCCTGACCCAGGAGAGTGAGGGTTGTCTTCCCTCCTATTCATATTTCTGATGCTGTTTAGAACACCCTTGCTCTTCTCCTGTTTCCATCTCCTTCCTCCAAGTCAAGAAACAGTCGCACATTCATGCTCACAATGAAGCAAGAAGAAAACTTAGGTGAAGATGCTCATGTTTAGATTAATACTACAAAAACCATGAAACCACACAACCTTCACAGCCATGAACATGCCACTTTGCTTCAGGTGATGGCAGGGTGAAAAAGCTGTACCAGGACGCGTTAAGGATGCAGAGCCTCTGGAAGTCCTCTGGACTTAAGTCAAACTGACTGATTCATCATTTGGAGAAATTTTAGCAAAAACTAAGGACACACTTTGTCCACTGTTTGCTTTAGTTGTGCTTTAGGTTTAAAGGACATTTATTTCTTTGTTAACCATTTCACACACAATCATCACAGAATCATCCAGACTGGAAAAGACCCCTGGGATTACTGGGTCCAGCCATCAACTCTACAAGTTCATCCCTAAACACCACATTTACTTGAATTCAGCCCATATCTAGTTGGCTGTCAATCAATACCACTAGGTTCCTTTCTGTTGAGCATCTTACCAGACACTTCCTCACCAAGCCTGTAGAATTGAATTGGGTTGTTATGACCCAAGTGCTAGACCTGGCACTTGGCCTTGCTTAAGCTCATAAAATTGGCCTTGATCCATCAATCCAGCCTTTCTAGATCTCTCTTTAGAGCCTCTACCCTCAAGCAGCTCCCACACAAGCACACCCAATTTGGTGTAATCTGCAAACTTACTAAGGGAGCACTCAATCCCCTCATCCATATCATCAATAAAGTTACTCAACAAGGGTGTCTCCACTACTGAACCCTGGGGAACACAGCTTGTGATTAGTCATCAACTGGATTTAACTCCATTGACCTCCACTCATGGGGTCCAGCTGAGCATATGCCAACCCAAGCTACTGCCAGCCAGTTTTTCTTCAAGAATGCTCTGGAAAGTGGTGCCAAAGGTTTTACTGAAGTCCAGGAAGAGACAATATCCACAGCCTTTTCCTAATCAACTAGATGTGCCACCTTTGTCTTGGAAGGAGATCCAGTTCCTCAAAGCAGGATCTGCCTTTCATGAGCTCATAACATACAACTTCATGTCATCCATCTGACAGTCATAAAAGGTGTTTTTTGCCATGAATCATGGCTGAACATGACAACATGTGATCTAATAAATAACCACTGAAGAGGGGGAGATATGATTGCAGCACTTCTACAGGTGAAAGGGACTTTGGAGCTTGATGGAGCTTACCCAGCTTCAGTCAAACTGGTTTCATTGTTGTTTCCTTAAGGTCTAAGACACACCAGGACAAAGTCTATTTTTGCCCTTCTGTTCATTGTAAGAAATCCCCTCAGTCACAGTATGGGATGGAGTCACACCTGGCTGCTCAGATGCCAGTGAAACTTGCCTACTCCATTGTGAGCAATGCCCTTGATTTCAGCAGAGCCAAACACCAGCTCTAAGTTTATTTCACAAGTTAGACCTTTACTGCCACTTCAAAATTAGGGGAAACAAAAAAAACAATCTCAAAATTGGCTTGTCATCAACGTGGTCTCTTAAGTTTATCTCAAGGGAGAGGAAATATCTGTTGTATTAAGTGAACAAACACCACTCAAAGTTAGCATGCGCTTGCAGTTCTGTTCCTCCCTCTCCAGAAGAGCTCTATTCAAAAACAAGAAGTCAAATCATCCATTTCCATGGAAACAGAAAAAAAAAGTCAGTGTTGAAGGATGTATTTCGTATGGTTTACATCAAGTTGTTCACACTGAGGCTGGTTCTTCATACTGAAGGCTGTGGTTGCACCTTCTAACTTTGCTCCCCAAGCATTGGATGTCTCCCACGACAATATTGAAAGGTAGCCTCCCAGTACAGAAGCTTCACATCACATCCTAAGGAGTTTTTTCTCACCTAAACATGCAGGAAGGCAGGGTTGACCCAGGCAACTATTGTAGGGGACAAAAACCACTGAACATGCAATTCTCCAGTTCTACTTTCCATGACCTGTGTGGTCTGAAACTTAGTAGCCTGTGAAATTATCTTTGAATTACTGCTACAGTTCAAACTGGCAGGGGCTGCTATCAGGTTTCCAGCTGCAGAGAGGGGACTAAATCTTTCCACTCAGGGTCACCTGCAACTTAGCCCCTCCTCAGTCATCTCAGGCTCACAGCAAAACCTAGTAACTGTCAAGGAACCCTGTAAAACAACTTTACCTGCTGAAACTCTTGTGGAGGAGAAAACTCTACGGAAACAGCTCATACAGCTGCTGGAAGAGGTCTGACTTCTCGCTGGTTACTTATGTTTTGGAATCTGGCTTAATCTGAAAGGCTTTGCCATTATTTATATTTTTCCTGTATTTATAATCATCTGTGTAAGTATCTGGTGCTTGAGGACAGGCACTTTTAGAGTAGAAAGTAAACATTGCTATTTGGAAGATTTTGGAACACGAATCGAGCCAAAGTCCATCTGAAAGTGCGTTGGTGACCTTGCTTGGCGTCCCTGCGGTGTGATCACCCTCTGTTCTCTCACAAGGAGAGGGGAAAGTTGGATACTTCAGTCAACATAATCAGACTGGCTTGCCCACAGGCCTACTTACTCAGTAAAGTAAACCCGAAGTAATGAGCTAACTTTGATTTTTAAATAAACATCTTTGAGACTGTTATTTTAACACATCTGGTAACATCCAGCGACCTATTCCGAGCTGCGCGTGTGTACAAGTCCCAAAGCCTCATAAGCACAGAAGAAGCCACTCTGAAATCTTGTTGGTCTTCTGGTTTGAATCATCTTGAGCAATATTGTCAGTGAACCTACTGCACTTTTGAAGTAGGAAAAAAATGAAAAGGATATTCATGTAGATCATAAATGAGAGAATAATTGATGGAGTCTGCAAGATATATCCATTGTATGGACAAAATCAACAGTCACAGGAACACTCCGGTTGGAAGAGCCTCTGGCATCATCAGGTCCAATCACCTACCCTACAAGTTCACCCCTGGACCGGATCCCTCAATACCTGATCCAAACAATTTTTAATGGGTGTGAGCTGGAACAGAGGAGGTTCTTATGAATGTGAGGAGGAAGTTCTTCCCAGTGAAGGTGACAGAGCACTGGAACAGGCTGCCCAGGGGGGTTGTGGAGTCTCCTTCTCTGGAGATGTTTAAAAACCCACCTGGATGCGTTCCTGTGCAACTTGGTCTAGGTGATGCCGCTGCGGCAGGGGGATTGGACTTGATCTTTTGAGGTCCCTTCCAATCCCTAATGATTCTATGATTTAAACACATCCAGGGATGGCAACTCAACCACCTTCCTGGGAAGCCCATTCCAGTGTCTGACCACCCTTTCTGTGAAAAAAACCATTTTCCTAGTCTCAAGTCTAAACCTAACCTGATGTAACCAGAACCTATTACTTGTTCTATCACTAATTAAATAGATAAATAAATCCATTAGGTTTTATCCCAAGAAGCATTTCAATCCACAGCATCCACTGGGGAGTTCCACTACTGCCGTCCAGGTCTTCAGATTATGGTGAATTAGATTCTTGTGAGAATGACCTTCAGTGCAGGATTACTATGGACAAGACACTGCTCTAACTCTAAACTGCCTGAATGCATAGCTTGGTGGCATTAAAGAACTATGAACATCTCCTTTGTCTTGCACTGTCCTTCAGAGAAGTTCCCAGAACTTCTGGCTGCTGTAATTGAGTAATGATTCAATAAAGTTAATCCTGAAGCCACAAGAAAATCAATTTCTCCTCGATCAAACATGATGAAAAATGCCTTTCATGGTAATGATTTTTAAAATATGTATTTATATATATATATACACACACACACATTCAATCCCATATTAGTGTTAAATCTGGGGTTGTGGGGTGGATGGTTGGACTGGATGATCTTGAAAGTCTCCTCCAACCTTTATGATCCTACAATCTGCATTCATTGACTGAGGAACTCCAAGATCAGTTCCTCCATGTAAAAATGTATGTGTCATTCTGGATGGCTCACAGAATTAGAGGTCTTTTCCAGCCTCAGTAAGCTTGGCGTCATCTGATGGTGGGATTGGGGGGGGTGTGGGCATGAGCTGGAACAGAGGAGGTTCCACATCAGTGCGAGAAGGAACTTCTTCCCAGTGAGAGTGAGAAATGTCAATGTCTTCCCAACGAGGGTGAAGAGGAATGAACTTCTTCCCCGTCCTACTGGAAGGGGTTGCCCAGGAAAGTTGTGGAGTCTCCTCCTCTGGGGATATTTGGAACCCATCTGGCCGTGTTCCTGTGTGACTTGGTCTAGGTGATCCTGCTGTGGCAGGAAGATTGGACTAGATGATCTTTTGAGGTCCCTTCCAATCCCTAATGACTGGATCTAGGGGATCCTGCTGTGAGTGGGGGATTGGACTAGATCTTTCAAGGTCCCTTCCACTCTCTAATGATTCCATAAGATCATCAAGCCCACTATTAATAGACATTCCCAATAGAGTGTTTATCTTAGCTACGTTAGATCACTTAGAAAAGGGAAAGTGCTGGCAAAAGGCTTTTCCACTTATCCTCTGGTCTTGATACAGAGACAAATTCTTCAGTTCATTCAGACAGATGTCTGGTTTTCCAAAACGTGTGAGACTTCAGGTCTAGTCAAAGCAGGTTTTGGTCCTCATGGCTTAATGCTAATACCACCGTGGTCTTTTCTAATGGAGTAGGGGAAGGCTGGTAATTTGTTCAAGATGAGATTATCCCAACCTTGAACCGAGTGGTTACAGCAAATCAAAGTAAAAAGAAGTTATTCTTTGCTGAACCTACCAAGGACGGGCTGCTAGTAGAACAAACTGTTTCTATTAAGCAGGATTTGTGAGTTGTGCCGGGTGCCTCAGCCTGGAAATCTCAGATTTACAGGGGATTCATTGTCATTGAAGTACTCCATGAGTATTTTACATAACCCTGAATAAAAAGCAGTGTCATCCACTGACATCAGCACAAGATCAGCATCCAGGAGCTAGCCTGGTAAAGACAGAACCACCTCCTGCCTTTTGCTTCCTGCTCTGTAGCTGTGACTTTCATAATTCCCATCAAACCAGCCCTGGAAACGATGCTAGTGATCTCAGAGACTCACTTTAAACTGTAGTCATTGATAAAAATGCCTAAAATCAAGAATTTCCTTCAGTCCTCTGGCACAGAGAGAATGCCAGAAGCCCAGTCTCTCACAGGGATTACAGTGGATGGTTTCTGATGAATTTCCTCATCTTGCTTATCCCTATATATTACAGAGTATGATTCGACATCAGCAAAGGTGGCTCCTAGGGCTGGCTTAGTCTCTGCAGCAGCAGGGTGTCCAAGTTTAATTCTGCTGTCCAAGTTATAGTCTAATCACTGGAACAAACTGTCAGGAGGGATGATAATGACTCCCACCAGAACATTTCAACTGGGTGGCAGTTCTGAGCTAGTTTGCATCACCACACCTGCAGCACTGAGGGTGCCTGAATGTTACACAGAGTCTTTGTGCCTCAGCAAGTGGAAGAGATAGTCAGTTGCATGACCACCTTACTCTGGTTCAACTTCACAAAGAGCAATAAAATGAAACCACAAATCCTTCTTGGTTTCCTCAACTACTTTACTGCTCCCTCTGGGGAAACAGAAGAGGTTGAGTGGTGATTCAAGGATATTACTGGAATTTTTCAGTAACTTTGGTCAGAGTTTAATTACTATCACCCATGGGCTGACCACACCATAGAATCATTAGGGATTGGAAGGGACCTTGAAAGATCATCTAGTCCAATCCCCCTGCCAGAGCAGGCACAGAAACTGTTGGCCAGAGTTAAACCCACCTGAAAACAGTGACATTTAAAAGCAAATCCCATTTCTGGGAGGCAGTTGCCACAGAGATGTCTCAAAAGGTTAAGAGCATGAGCTAAGACACCCTCAAGGAGAGGCCACAGTTCAAGACCCGCATTCCTTACTGACTTGTAAACAATACTGCCTGGAATAGACATGGGAAGGTCAGAGAGTCAATCTATCAAGTCCTCACTGCCAATTGTCTGACACTAGATACACCAGCTTTGTCTTTTCCATACAAGATTACAGATGTGGAGTTAATCTGAATTAGAGAGAGCCAACCCACAAGAAACACAAAACCTGAGAGCTCACAGAATCACAGAACACCTGGGATTGGAAGGGACCTCAAAAGTCCAATCCCCCTGACACGGCAGGATCATCTAGACCAAGTCCAGGAGGGTTTTAGACATCTCCAGAGAAGGAGACTCCACAACCCCCCTGGGCAGCCTGTTCCAGGGCTCTGTCATCCTCACTGTGAAGAGGTTCTCTCCAACATCCATATGGAACCTCTCATTTTCCAGCTCTCACCCATGACTCACAGAACCACAGAATATTAGGGATTGGAAGGGACCACAAGAGATCATCCAGTCCAATCCTCCCACCACAGCAGGACACCCCACATCCAGTCACACATTGCTCAATTGATTCTCCTTGAGCAATCCCAAGGTTTAGGTTTTTCTTTTGGTAACATCCTCCAAGGTTAGGCTTGCTTTTACTATGTGTTTAAGTGGTCCCTTCTAACCCAGACTGACTGTATGACTTGGTCTGGCTGATCCTGCTGTGGCAGGGGGATTGGACTGGATGATCTGTCGAGGTCCCTTCCAATCCCTGACGAGTCTATGATTCTATTCTCAGTCTTGCTCTGTGCACTCAGGACTTCTGTTTGGCACCGACACGTCTCGAATGCAGCTGCTTTGTCTTTCTCAAGTCAAATCCACACAATGTGGTACCAGCTGAACCCAGACTGGCAACAGACTAAGGCACTGAAACCTTTGGCATTCTGTACAGACCCACGCTCAGGTCTTAAAAAACAAGTTATAAGTTAAATATTTATCTCAGTAACTTCTCTCTGGAAAGAGATGGCAAGAAAACTACTGACTACACTGACTTTATACTGTCAGGAGTCATCTGGTTCATTTCTAGCTCTCAGATGCTGCCACAATAAAGACACTGCACAGAACAGGAATTTTAACAGCTTCAGGTTCTTGGCTGTCAGGCTGAATTACAGTTTTTGTTCAGCACCAAGTAGTTGTTCTGAAGAAGCTGAAGCCCATAACAAGTGGAGGAAGGAAGCTAGGGCTCCCATGGTTAATTTCACGCATACCCACTGTCTGAGATTGAAGAGCTCAAAGGAACTGCTGAGGAAATCCAGACTTGCCAGGCAAAGCACTGAACGCCGGGTGCATCCACACTTCCATAGCGTGTGTGAAAGGATGAAATAGCATCTTGACACCATTTTCCCTCCCACTCTAAAGCACAAGCCTTGGGAAGATACAAACACGTGTTAAGTGTATATTCAGGATGCTTCCAGGACAGAGTTCCCCTGTGATCCTGAGAAGTTTTTGTAAATTTGACAGATATCCCATTCCCAGGATGCTGCTGGATAAATACAAGTTGCTGAGGAAACTACAACAAAAAGCAACGAGCTCCAAGTGCGCTCGAGAAACTTTTCTGTGAGTTAGTAACTTCAATGTGAAAACGATATCAAAAATTGATCCAACGAACTATGCAAAAGCTGAGCTGATGCAAAGTCATATAGAGAGACACAGCAAGGAACAAACAGACCTAAAAAGGAGCCGCCCCGGCACCAGCCCCAGGAGCCGCCCCGGCACCAGCCCCAGGAGCCGCCCCGGCACCCAAGAACATTAGGGATTGGAAGGGACCTCAAAGGATCATCTAGTCCAATCCCCCTGCCACAGCAGGATCACCTAGACCAAGTCACACGGGAACTGTGGGAAAAGCAGGAAAACCAAAAGGTGGCAAGTAACTACAGAGGAGACACTGCATCAGGCAAAACTGCAAGCTCCACAGAAGCCCTTCAAAACCAAATCTACAGGGCTGGCAGGGAAAAGGATGGTTTTACTTCTCAAGTTGAGCCAGCAGTTGTGCCCTTATTCATCAGTCAGCGCCACAGAACCGCTGCCATCTCCACGCACCGTGCATCCAACAGCCAGGCACACTCCTGCCAGCACACACCTGGGCACAGACCCAGTGACCAGAATTTAACACAGACCACACTTCCAGCAGCAAGGGGTATGTTTTTGTGATCCTGAAGAGAAGTTGCCCTCCTGCTGTTCCTAAAACAAATGGAATTGTTCCATATTTCCAGAGTACTGATATTTATTCCACAACAGGGGTGTATCACTGTGATGCATGCTCACAATAACAAAAGCTGAAGTGATGTATTTCTTAATTATGTTCTCAAAGAGCTCACATCCAGCACCAGGGTCTGAGCAACCTCCCAAAAGCAATAATGGGTTCCTCTCTACTAGCCTGTGAGGGAAAATAAGCCCACAAGTCATAGAAAATTATATTTTAAACCCTTTCTAGAGGGTAAAGTGCCCTCTTAGGTGGCTCTTGAATAAATGGAAAGCAGCCCGCATGAATCCTGCTGTTAATTTTGACAGTCTTTGGTTCTGTCCCTATTGTTTCATTAAAAACTGGAAATAAGTCTTGTCTACTTCCATAATTTGAACCATACTGCAGCTATGCAAGTGTAATTCACTGCAGTGCAATCCTCCTGTGGGGGTAGAGGCATAAATTCATATTCTGTGAGAGGGGCATAGTCCCTAACTGCATCCACAGGATGGCTCTGACCAGTTATTGATCAGAAAACCACCTGCCTCCCCACTCCCCATCACAATCATGCAGATGGCACAACAGCTGCTCGTCAGGGGGCTCCTTTCCCACAGCCCTTCTAATTTGTACCTATCACCCACGAGCATGCACACAGAGCTCTTTGGCTTCCACTTGCTGGGTTGCCCTGCTAATCCAGAAAGCCCAAACATTAGGGAAGCTATGAAATACATGAGCAACGAGACATGGCAAGTAGCCAAAACGTTTCACGTGGACTTGAAGTGATGCTGCTGCTTCTGGATGTGCACCGCGTGCTTTGCAACGGGCGTCTCAGGCAGATTCTCTAAGAACAAGGGGTGTGGGTGCATAACAGAACATGTTTTAAATCTAAAACTAACCAGCTAAATAACCCTTCTCCAGACGACTTCTGATCAAAGCTTTCTGCACAGAGAGAAGTGAATACGCCAAGTACAAGACACTTATTGCTGCCTCCCTCCTACCATCCACCCAAAAGATGCCATCAAGTCTACAAAGTTTTTCAGTGATGCTTCATTAAATAATTACCCTCCCAAAATTCTGGGAATCAGCAAACTTTTTTACTGTGAGAGTGGCACAGAATCACAGGTTGTCCAGGTAGGTTGTGGAGTCTCCTACGTTGAAGATCTTCAAAAACTACCTGGACGTACTCGTGGGTAACAAAGTCTTGATGATGCTGTTTGAGCAGAAGGGTTGGAGCAGGTAACCACAGAGATGCCTTCCAGTCTCAAGCATTCTGAGACAACGTGAAGTAGCAGGGCTCTACTCACAGTCTATGTGGGTATTTGCAGCTGAACTTAGCCACCCCCAGTATTTAGAACAGAAACATAAACTGGTCATGTGTTATTTCNGTGAATCAGCAAACATTTTTTTACTGTGAGAGTGGCACAGAATCACGGGTTGTCCAGGTAGGTTGTGGAGTCTCCCACGTTGAAGATCTTCAAAAGCTATCTGGACGTACTCCTGGGTAACAAAGTCTTGATGATGCTGTTTGAGCAG